>JAMPIV010010341.1:0-272772 GCA_024509875.1 Oreohelix idahoensis | reverse complement strand
TACTTGTTTTTTTAATACAAAAACCAAGAACACATTAAATAAAAAAGTGATCTCTACTCACATAAAGTAACATAAAATGGTGACTTGCACGCAGTTTGATTTTTATTAAGGAAGAAACAAAGACATCCCACAGGATATTTAAAACAAAATGTAACAATTCTTAATATTTTATGGACACTGAATTAATAATATGGTTGAATAATGAGACAAAGAGCCGAATTCGTGGAAGAAGAATGAATGTAAAGAGAAAGGATATAATACAAATTTAAAAATAAAACAATTACGCAAAAAGAAAATCTAGTTCACCAATGCCAAAATAAAATGAATATGAGAAAACACAAAGAGAAGAAGCCAGAATTACAGTTCATGGAATTCCCACAAAATTATTAGTACATATATGATAACACATTAATACAAATTTTCTTGCTAGAGTAGTGTCAAATCTTCTACCTTTAGGTAATGATTGAGGGAAAATCTGTAAATTTAACAAAAATTCTTTAGATTTTCTTTCAATATCTCTCGGCACCTGCGAACAACGTTGATACTGTCCATTAAACACAGTCTTCCATATTACAAGTAGTCCTTGACTTTAAACAATGGGTATTCCAATTCCAGTGACTCCGTCGTTAATAGTATGTAAGAAAATCCATTGATTATACTTTATTGAACCCATAAGAATATGTTAACAAAAAAACATGTAAGGAATTACTAAAAACAATATATGTTCTGTTTTGGTTATTATATATTAAACAACATTGTTAACTCTTTGTTTATAGCTAAAGTAATACAATGTACAAATTTATAAACATTCGAAATTTTACTGTAACTGTACCAGTCCCTGATACAGTAATAACAGTACATGGCAAACACATAATGTACAGTAGTATCTGCGATGACTGGCATAAAGTACGAAGTGATCCCATAAAGTCACACACGTCATAAGGGTCGAGGACAATCTGTGCACTGTAACCCACATATAAAATGGACAGGGTGTGTGAAACAAAAATTGAAAAAGGTGGATTTCGTCTTACGAGGACAAAAGAATAAAAAAATTAGCCAACCGTTATGCGCCACAAGGCCCTATTGTCAAGTAAAAAAGAAAGAAAGTGAAGGTCTAGATACAGAGAGACACATAACGAAAACCAAAAAAAATTAAAAATTAAAAACTTAGGTAATCCTATCCCCCTGAAGGCGTCAACGTCCTAAACGCATTCATAGGCGCGTAAGCGTGTTTAGGGACTCGACGCCCCTTACAGAGAGAAGTACCTACCTTCTTTAACTTTTAATTATTTTCTTTTTTACAGGTTTTCTTATGGGTCCCTATTCTAACCGGTGGTCGGGACTGGTGTCTATTCGCGTTTCCCTGACGGAGGAGCGCTGGTGGCCCGTAAGCATTTGTATATTAGTGTGCTATTTTTCTTATTCTCTTTGTGTCCTTCCGTAAGCTATGACGAATCTCCCTTTTTTCGATTTTTTTGTTCACATACCCATACCGTTCTGTATTTCCACCGACTTACCGCCAGTTCCCCCTCAACCTCACTTTATCCCCCATAGTACCACTGCAAACAACAGTTTTTTTACTTTAGTAGCAAGTACCTGTATAACAAGAATCTCACTCTCCATGTTACCCAGATCCACCAACAGAGAGTAGTACAAAGAATAACACTGTAACCCTTACCATAAATGTTATATAAAAATACGATCAGCGAGAAAAGGTGCTGGCATGGGGGCCAGTAACTTCCGCATTCTTGTAAAAATGTTCTTTATAAAACCAAAATAACTTCCAATAAAAGGAACGTGCCCCATAGAGTTAAACATAAAGAAAGATGGTTTCTTCGACCTCAAAGGGCAAGTCAGTCCTACTGGCATGGCTTTGAAGCATGGAGAACAAGGAAAAATAACAAACACAAGAACTACTACACAGATTGTCATAAATGGCGTTGCTTGATGGTAGAATAGTACAAGGATGGAAATGGCACATGTCGTGTCAAGGTTAATTAATGTAGAATGATGGACATAACACTCAGACACAAGTACCAGTGGGACACGAAGAGAATGAGAAAGTAGGACCCTTGGCAAAGACACTCTGGATACTACCTGGAGTCCATCTTTGTTAGATGTATTACAGGGCAGTCCTTATGCCTTCCTGGAATCCCCATCTTTTAACAGAGGTAGAGGGAAGAGTTGAAGCGCAAATAAGAGAAGATGAACTAGTTGATTAGAGACTTGTAAAGGAATGACGAAGATATGTGAGAAGACACGTGAGCTGTTAGAGCCCACGGGATATGAAGGCTTGGCACACCGTTTGTTTATCAAGACCTAAGCTCCTTGGACCAGCTGAGAGGTGTATGATGAAAAACAAAAGGATCGATCTGCTCAAAATTAATAGAAGAGAGGGGGCAATCTATTTTTGTTCTTCCTCCGTCAGTGCTCTTAGCTCCTTAAGGTTTTTGCTTACAAAAGACAAAAAATGTACTGCCATAATCCATGTTTTTCTCAGTCATTTCTCATCATTAGAGCTTTCAATCAAATCTCTGCGATGCTAATTTTCATTCCACTGGTCATTTCATCTAGGACTCTAGCGGAATCTTTTTCAATTAGGATTTGAATACGCGACTAACTTGTCTTGTATTCTTCTCTAAATTTTGTCTTTTAGCCTATATCTTTTCTCTGTCAACTTGGATTTTCAGGACGAAACCACACAAGAGAGATTATTTCCTCATTGTAATGTTCTTGCTCTTCTGTTGAGCCATTTCTGTTTCTACTAACATAGCTAATCACTTTGGTCTCTGCACCATTTATTTCATGCAGTCTATTACCATTGTTTTCCTGAGTAAACTTTTTATGTTTTGTCTACTCTACCTTCATCACTTTCTGTCTTTGGTGTTCTATTTTTGGTTTTTTAGTAGGCCCTCCTATTTTTTTTTAACCTTGGATGTTCCTTGAACTAAGACTCCCTTGTATGATTGATAGTAGATTTACCTATAAAACATTATAACTACTTCTTATCAATGTTCTAAACACCAGGTCACATTTTTTTTTAAAAAAAAATCTTCCTAGTATTTACATTGCAGTTACTACTTTCACCTCATTTGACCTCCGGAACAAACGTCTACAAGAGGCGTTAGATTTTGACACCCGTGCCTCTAAAACAACCTCTCTGAGCCGTTGTTTTTCTGTCTATTAGGAATTAAAAATTATGGCACAGGGTGGGAAAATTAATTTGCTAGAGTCAAAGTGTTGCAAGTGTTAATGGCCTAGGAGCCATGCCAGGTACCTGTGGGTATTGAGTATCTATTTTTAAGGAGGAATACTTTATTGGCTGACTTTTCACCAACAATGAATCTTTTCCTTATATACTAATGTATAGAGTAACGAGTTCTACCAATATAAGTTTTTTAGTTTCAAAATGTTTCTTGTTTCTTGGAGTAGCCTAACAAAACTAGTTAATGAGTGGTAAACAGAGTTACATTTCACCTTTTGTTTCGTGTTGCATATTTCACTGAACAGTTATGGTTCCTTGTTTCTTGGCATCAGGCAGTGTACGGTCCAGTCAGATCGGAAAAAAAAACAAGTGTAAAAAAAAGTTTGTTATTTCCAAAAACTAAGTAAAAAATGTTTTGGTTATTTCAAAACGTGGAATATATTCTCCAAAATACAGAACAACTTTTAATGGGTACAATACCTTCTGATGATGCTGCCATATTACCCGCTGTTTTTTTGATTGCCTCTGTCTCTTTTTGGTTCTTCATTGTTATATATTAATGGCACAGATGCAAATGTTCTAACTGTAAAAAAGGAACACATGATGATACTGGCAATAGATGTAATAGATTGATTTTTCTCTACACGTTATCCTTCATTAAAAGCTTCTATGATATCCGTGACTCGATTAATTGTAAGAGTAACTTTTTACATGCATATGTAGCACTTTTAACGAAGCTCCACCATAACAGCTTTCCATTTCATGCAGATCTTCCAGTCGCCTCTTGTAGCTTTTTGTTTCTGGTGGATGGAGGAATTTACGTGAAGTTTTTGAAGGATGTCACAGAGAGGTACACTTTTTATGTGAAAAATCTAAATGCCACGACAAATTACCGTACTCAAAAATTACAGATGGGCATTTACGATTCATCTAAAGATTCCTCCACTCTTTCAGTTAAATCCACCAGCCAGGTAACATAAATAGCAGATTAAAATTTTAACTCAACCAACAGAACAATGCCAAAAAATAGAAAGGAAAAAATAAATCCCACATCCGATCAAAACTGTTTCTAAAAACAGGACATAGAGATTCTCCCCCCGTCTGTGTTTTCCTAAATCAGGCAGGGTGCACAAGAACAGAGTCAGATTTATAGGAGGACTGATGTAGTATATATATAACAATAACTATTAGTATTTTCCACGTAACTAACTCAACAGTAAATACATTACATAAAAACTATTCTCTGACATTTTGCAAAAATCTGATGGGTAATTTTCTCTAAAGACAACTCTTTTATTTGAAAATCTATTAAAACCAAGAATTATTATATTGAAGTTTCATGCCATAGTCACCACACACTAAGGAATCCATCGCTGAACAGCCAATCAGAAAGGCAGCACATGTTTCAAGGATACCCAATGTAATACAGAAAACAGAGGGGATAACTCCAAAAACATTAGGAAAAAAGACTTGTCAAATAGACTTTAAAAGGATAAAGAATCTAGACCAGAGAACAAACTGGAGTAATGATTGGCAACTCAGCGATAGATGACCTTGGGTTGTTAAAACGGAATGGAATGCCTCCCTTGTTTTTCCAACAGTAGCTGGAGGGGTAAACAGTGATGGTTAAACACACTTGACACGATAAACTCAGGCATATTTTACATTTCTACTAATAATTTTCTACTAACTTTACTGCGTTGAAGTTTAGATCGCGTATTCTAAACATGTAAACCACCTTATTAGAAATGTGTGTTACAGGGCAATAATGTAAAAAAAGTGCAATTTCTAGTCTATTTCTTTACCCAGATGAAATTAAAAATGGTCGTTATTCAGAGCATTTCATACTGTTAGACATTTTAATTCACTGAGTTAAATTGAACTAAAAATACTGTACCACACATCCGTTCAATAGATACATGATAAATTCCAATTTAGCAATTACCGTACACAAATTGTCTCTACCAGGAAAGCCTCTCAGTAAAACAATAAATACAGGACAATCCTTCTGTCCCAAACTGTGTACTTCTAACAGCATTACACACTGACAAACGTTCAGCAGTATCTTACCAACTCTTAAGGTAAGGATTAGCTCTAGATAATTGTATTTGCTTCATTTGTTTAAAAGTACAACTTCTTTAACTTCGTTTTTCGTTTTTGTTTTCATTTTAAAGCACTGGAGGCACACAATGTCACGCTGGTCAATTTACAAGAAACCTGCATTAACGTCTTTAAAAGGTCCCAATCGACTTTAGCGTAATCGGTTTCAGTGTTTAGACACATTTGACACGGAGGAGCCTATTCTAAGTGCGCTTTTTGTATCTTTTGCTCCTATCCATCTTTAACCTTGGATAACTAATAATTTTTCAATGAAAGCCTTTAATACTTGTAGCACTAGAGTAAAGTACATCCTTTATACCCTTCAATTCTTTCGGAGGATATAACAACAACAGTTTGTTTATGCTTATATGACACATTACTCCTCTAACAAATTATTTTCCATCAGCACATCAAACAAAAACGTTTTTTTTTTGTTTGGGGCACAAAACCCTACTTTTCTGCTTGGGTGACTGAAACAGAGTTAACAATGCACTCGTATTGATGCGTGATGCCATATGCATGGATGGATGGCACTTCCGCATGCTCTTTGTTTTGTGTAGTCGTGTAGATGTGTTCAGTTCCAAAGACGAATGTTCATGCAACAATAACGGGGCACAATTCCACATAGGACTGTCAGTAAAACTCACGACGTAATAATCCGTCAATGAAGTCTTGATAACAGGGGGCCCGTTGATCGTTTTTTCTTCATTATTTATTGTGGACGCCACAGTTGACACAACTGGGTACGGCAAATGTGTAGGCACATCAAAACAGTCCGTAATCACAAGCACATTCATTACCAGCATACGTGTGTAAACGGTAGGACAGTCAATTACAATGATGGAGTCAGATTGCATGATTATATTTTCCAAAGTGCTGATAAATTGTAGTCTAGGTTGGGAAAACTCCATCCTTTTTTCTATAACAGATCCCAGGATAGATAAACCTGATCTATGAGATCAGTTCACTCTCCTTAGTTTGAACCTTCAAGCAAGACCGACTGGTCCTGTCCGAAGTATAAATAATGTTCCTCCCAAAAAAAATATTCCTCTTAGAATTAAAAAACAGGTTAGATTCCAATACGCCTAGTTCTCTTCATTTTACAACAAAGTAGGCAAGTACTATCGGTCCTCATACAGGTCCCTGAACCTTCAAACCGAATGCTCTGTACAATGACAGCGACATGAGTTGACATTCTAAGTATAAAGACCATCACGTGACACTAACGACTTTCGCAGACCATGCAATGAATCGTAAATCGCTCACGACACCCAAAAAAATGCAATAGAGTTAATGAAAAAGTCAATTTACCTTGCTTTCATGAAATACACAGAAATATCACGCCTCCCGACATGTGGGAAACACTAGAGGTATTATCTCGAACAAACGAAATATCCATTAAGAGGACTACACATCCCTGACAGAACAAAAATAGCGGAGATCCCCTCTTCAACGAGGCATCTCTTTCGCCATTCCAAATCGCTCACTCCCACTAGTGGTGGGCGGAAACCGATCGACAAAGAAGCAAGACAAGTCATGCGCAGTCCAGCGCAAAATGACCACAGCTCAAACTTAACTGCATTCGATACCAACGCGAGAAGACAAATGCTTACCGAGAAAAGTGACTATAAATTTCAAGCAGTTGTTGCCCTTGCGTTATAAACCAGATATTGAAATAAAACGATGTTGCGAGAATTTATCACGCAACATATCACCACCTCCTCCCGATAAAAAAAAAATGTGGAACATATTTTTTTTTTAAATATCAAAGAGCATGCGATAAGCGGCTCAAAACGCACGAATTATGCGCTGATAATTAACTAAATTGCCAAACAATAGGCTAATTATAGAGTGTCTGGTGAGGATATACCTCAACAGAAAAATAAATATGTCTCAAAAAATATTCACATCGGGTAGGTGTCACCAACACACATCACGTTAGCATGTAAACACAATATACGTATGCAAGTTACTATAATCATCATTAAACAGCATACTCTAATATTGTCTTTAAAAATGGATGTACAAATCTGATAGGAAAATTTAGATAGTACATTCTTTGACATGTAATGACATAAGTACATAGTAAAGTTAAACTACATGACGATCCAGGACATATGCTCTGGTATTCCGAGGGTAAGTACACAATCTAGAACTCGTAAGGTAAGTCCTCAGCTTAACAATGACATTCTGAGAAAGTACAAGCAATATAATGCTAATTAATAACTAATATGCTTCATAAGGTACAATACATTATTAATAATTGTGGCTGTTTAGTAAACTAACGGCCCTTATATTAACTACTCAGTCCTCCTCTATCATCTTAAAAAACGAACAGAAGAAGATGACAACAAAGCACGATAGTGTGTACATATAAAGTAAGTACAGATGTGCTAATCTATTGTAGAAATATAGGTGTGTTATGACTCTGTAATATATAGAAATATAGGACAGAAGTATTAGTTGGAGTCATGTGGGCATCTAGACAAAAAATGGTTCAGCCATCAAGCATTTATCCGCACCACGGATAGCTCGTACCGTGAAGTGAAAAGGTTGAAGAGCTATAGCATATCGAGTGGATCTCGAACTCTTCAAATTCTTAGTCTGAATAGCTGTAAGAGCTTTCTGATCAGTCCCTAGAATGAAATGTGCGCCCAGGAGGAATCTTTGTAGCTTTAGAATTGACCAAACCATCGCTAACAACTCACGGTCTAAAACCGAGTAGTTCCTCTCTGCCGCATTTAGTTTTCTAGAAATGTACATAACAGGGTGCAGAGTATTTGCATATTCTTGCATCAGTGCTGCTCCAATCCCAGTGGATGAAGCATCACTCCGAAGAACAAAAGTCCTATCAAGAGTAGGTAATCTTAAGATGGGAGGAGAAGAAAATATATTCTTGATTTGGTCTAGTGAAGATTGGCATTCTTCAGACCAACGGACCAGATTAGGCGAACCTTTCTCCAACAATGTTGATAGAGGTGCCATGATCGAAGATAAATTTGGAATAAATCTCCCATAAAATTGAATTAAACCTAAGAGACTCCTAACTTGTTTCTTCGTTTTAGGAACAGAGATGTTCAGTATTTTGGAAGTATTGTGGTCTTCTGTCTTCAAGAGACCATGACCAACACGATGACCCAGGAAAGAGATTTCACCAAAACCAACAAAAGCTTTAGAAGGTTTTGCTGTCAAATTATTCTCACGTAGAGTGGACAGTAAGTCATATAACCCTAAATAGTGATCTTCCCAGGTATCACTGAAGAGACAGATGTCATCTAAGTATGCGATGACATCCGAACGATGTGACAGAATTCGACGCATCATGCGAACGAAAGTGGCAGGGGCGTTCATGAGACCAAAAGGCATAACATTCCATTGAAATAGACCCCTAGGTGTAGAAAAAGCAGTAAGAGGTTTGGCATGCTCTGCTAAAGGCACTTGCCAATAACCTTTAGACAAGTCAAGTTTAGTGGAGAATCTAGAATTAGAAAGGCTAATCAGTAGATCTTTCTAACAAAAGGCCAGCGGTTCAGCGTACCGAACTTTTACATTGTGACCTGATTCAATTTGCGATAATCAACGCAAATTCGTATGTTCTTATCCTTCTTCCGGACAATAACCATGGAAGAAGAATATGGTGAAGTCGATGGTTCAATTATATTTAATTGAATCATTTCATCCAATTCCTTTTCCACTTGCGACTGAAAGTGTATAGGAATAGGATACGGCCTAACCCTAATTGGATTATTGTCGGTAAGAATTATGTCATGTTCTATGACATCTGTGTGTCCAGGACTGTCAGTGAGAACATCCTGAAATGTTTTGTAACATCGACGAGACTTGTCGATGTTTCGTCACCAGAAAGATTTAGGAGAAACAGAAACGTTTTTCTCAAGATTCCGTGGAATCGTAATGGAACCACTGGAAGGGGAAGGTTGACATCAGAGAGGGCAGCTTCCTCATCCTCAATCACAGACAGGGATGAATAATGACCGTGAGGTGCAGGAGCATCATCCGTTGCCTGGAAAATAGGCAGCAAATAGTCCGGACGTTCGTGAAATTCCGAATGCATGTTTATGTGGAAAGTTTTATGCTTTCCATCAATATCGACCACATAGTCAACATCGGAATCCGAGAGACTATTGCATACGGACCTTTCCATGCAATAAGAAGTCTATTTTCCCTACTGGGGAGTAGGACGAATGCTTTGTCACCTGGACAAAGTTGTCGTAGACATCTATTCTTGTTAGCAAACTGCCTTGCCTTCTCTTTAGCAATTTCTGATGAAGCAGTTGCTAGCTTACATGCCTCAATGATCTTTTGTCTAAGAGCAATGACATACTCATATGAGGATTGAGTTTCATCGCTAATATCATCGGCAGTGATGAGATCGTGTAATAAAGACATAGGGCCGCGTGGACGCGCGCCAAAGACAAGTTCGAAGGGAGAAAATCCTGTGTGTTCATTAGGGACTTCTCTATAGGCAAAGAGAGCCGCGGGTAAAACCCTGTCCCAATCTTGAGGATGATCTTGAGTTATCTTACCAAGCAAAGTCTTGAGCGTTCTATTCAGACGCTCAACTAACCCATTAGACATAGGATGGTAGATACTACTGAGAGATCGTTCAATATGTAAGGTAGACATTACCTGTGACATAGTGTCAGATATTGGTTGAGTGCCATGGTCTGACAATATTTCTCTGGGGAACCCCAAGTGAGAAAATATCAACCAAAGAGCATCTGCGATATCTGTAGTAGATATGCTCTTAAGAGGAATAGCCTCTGGCCAACGTGTGCACATATACCTTGCATGATCGGCAGTAAATACGAATGTCCTTATTGACAAAAGGCCAAAAGAAAGCCGCAAGGACTCTCGACTTCGTACGGGCAAAACCCATATGTCCAGCACATTGCGAGTCATGAGCATGTTGCAATATTTGGACTCTCATGCTCTTGGGAACAAGAATTTGCGAATGTGCCGACGTAGCCGAATCTTGTACCATACGTACAAGTACGCCGTTTCTCATTGCAATCCAAGATTTTCTATTTGTATCCTGATTCGGATCACCTTTCTTCGCAAGAACGAAGAATTTTTTTTAAAGAAGAATCTTCTTCTTGCAATTTTATGAAAGAGTCACGAGTGATTACTAAGTGACTATCTTGGCTATCAACTTCATTATCACTATTCAGTGAAGTTTCGGGTGTTTGTAGAGCTTGTGCTCTTGTAACTACTGCATTTGTAGCTTGCATGTTATTATCTTCCCAAGCAGCAATCTGCTGTGGGGTACACTCCCTAACTCCGTGAATACGACCAATAATAAGGTCCGCAATAGGATTAGGTAAGAGACAAGCATGCACATCTCCAGTAAAGAAAGGAGTGGCAATGCGAATTACAGCAGTAGGATATTTTTCTAGAGTGCCGCCAAATGTGACACATTTAATAACCCTTCCTGTAGCACAAGATGGATCTACAAGCGATTGTCTAACACCAATAGTGGTGCATCCGGAATCGAAAAGTAGTGAGACCGGAGTATCATTAACAAGACCCTTATGTAGAATTAAAGAACCCCTCCCGTCATGCGCAACAGCAGCAGGAAGAGCGGGAAGTGGGTGACCACAACTCAAAGTAGTTATGGTACCCGGTTCGAATAAAGTACTGCATTGGGGACATTTGTTTGCTCTCTCAAAGTCAAAAGCAGAACTAGTGACAGCGTCAAAGTTTTTACTATCAACAACATGATTACAGGCTGCCTCAGTTTCCTGTTGTACAGCATTAGCCTGCTGATATCTCTTTTTTTTGTGTTGAGATCTACCCCGACTATTATTACCTCTGAAGTTATCAGAGTTATTATTATCTCTGCAGTTATTATTGTCTCTATTGTAATTGTTATACTGGTTCGAATTCCAGTTTCCACGATTACTATCATGTTCACATTGATGCGAACATCTATTTGTTTGGTTTTGAGGTCTTCGGCAGGAATAACCTCTATTACCATATCCTCTTTTGAAATGCTTATAATTATTAGGGTGATAGTAATGAGTACTATCAGGTTGTCTCCAATTCTTCGAAGAAGAATCACCATGAAATTGATTTCCATGATTTTGACAGAAATTACCGCTACTCTTTCTATCAAAATTTTGTTGGGATCTACGAGCAAAGTTTTGACCATACGGAGCTGCCGAAGCAACTGGTAAACCTTCTTTCACCTTAGAGTTACCCATGGTTATGTGTGGGTGCGCAGTTACGTATTGGCAACAGAAATCTTCCATTTCTTTTATTGTTTTAGGTTTACGTTCATGAAGGAAAGCAAGGAAAGACTCATTGACAGACGACATGACTTTGTCTCTAAGTATTAAGTCCATAAGTCCTTCATAAGTTTTTTCCGTCTTAGATAGTTCAACCCATCGTGAGAAAGTAATGCGTATTCTTGCAATAAACTCGGAGAATTCAACTCCATTTTCAGGTAACATGTTTTTAAATTGTAGACGATAGCCGTCTTCGTTAAGCTGATATTTCTTTAACAAAAGCGGCCCTGACAACCTCATAATTGTTCTTGTCAGGTTCATCCACCATATTTAATATACTTAGAGCTTTACCTGTCAGTATCCCTGATAACTGATAAACATATTTTGCTTTGTCTATGTTATGAGCTGTACATGCTTGTTCAAATCTGTCCAGATAGAACATTATGTCATCGCTGGAAGGACTAAATGTTGGTAACTTAATCTTAAAAGTATCATTATTAGCCTTACCAGAAGATGAACCCTTGTTTGAATCATTACCATTACTCATGCTTGTCAATTTCAATTTTTCCAACTCTAAAGCTAAGACCTTTTCTTCATGTTCCATTTTTGCTTTCTCTTTCCTCTCATCAGACTCTCTCTGTAATCTTCTTTCCTCAGCCTGAGCCTCTTTTTGAAGTCTTTCATTTTCAGCTTCTTTTTCAAGTCTTTTATTTTCAGCCTCTTTTTTCAAGTCTTTTATTCTCAGCCTCTTTTTCAAGTCTTTTATTCTCAGCCTCTTTTTCAAGTCTTTTATTCTCAGCCTCTTTTTCAAGTCTTTTATTCTCAGCCTCTTTTTGAAGTCTTTCAGCTTCTAGCTGTAGCTGGAGTTTTCTCTCCTCAGCTTCTGATTCCCTTTTTTGTTTTTCCATTTCCATTTGGAATCTTTTTTCATCCACCTGCATCTGCAGTTTCTTTTGTTCAGCTTCCATTGCTTTATCATATCGAGCAGTTGCAAATTCTTCTAACTTATCACCAGTCTTCCCAAGCAATTTACCCTGCTCAATAAAGTGCTCAAATGTAGACATGTTGTCTAACATATGAGTCCAAAACCTGAAATAATTAACTAATTTATTTCAAACCTAAGTGTAACAAGTCTTAATTAAGCACTTGTATATTCACATCACATTATATTATCCCAGTCTCTGTGGGAAACAAGTCTCCAATCAAAGAACTTGTATATGAAATATCAGCACTCAATTCTTGATCATAAGTGCACTTCTCATTCAATAGTGCACGACACTATTCATCATTCATTTATCATCAGTATAGTAGTAACAGTGCATTAGCATAGCCCATTAACTAATTACTATAACTGTAAACAATGACTATGTAAACACATGCAGAATGTAAACATTGAAAATGTAAACAATACAAACAATGTAAACAATAACAATGTAAACAATAACAAAGATCAGCAACAATACAAAAACTTTCGCAGAAATCAACTAAAAATAAAGCAGAAATTAATGAAATATCACAAAAAATGTGACGATATCTGCGATAGAATTAAACAAAATACATGACACCACAGTGTATAAACAAAAATGTTGTATGAAACTAAATTATAGACAAGAGTAGGCTAACAAACACAAACAAATCAAAACAAAACTAAAGAATGTGAAATAATAACGAAAACAATATTAAAACATGTCATCACAGCTAACATAAATAGCAACAGAAGTCGCTTAGCAAATTCCAGTATTGGAAATTTGCAAACCTTACAGAAAACGCTCACAATAGACGACCTCTATGACGTGGCATAATCTAACGGAGACACCACCCAACCGAGAACCCGCTGAAATATAAACATATAAATATACAAATAACATATAAACATATAATATATAGAATGAGATGATACACAGAAGACTCAGCAGAAGTATAAGGGCACAGTTTACATACAAACAGGCCACTTAACTTATAGGCTTCCAATCGTAGAACAGCAGAAAAACGGATGTCAATCAACGTCCTAAAGAGCGAAGCTCCAACGATGATGGCACATCTGAACTGCTTCCACTGCTAACACGATGGTACAAGAGCTTCTGACATACTGTGTGTTGAGTTGTTTCGGCACTTGACCTTCTAATCCAAAAGTAAGTTGATGGAAATCGGTACTTGGCCTTCTTCAGAAAACAACCCGTTTCAACCGGCACTTGACCTTCTCAAAAAAACGACAGCACTGGAACCTTGACAGCAGCAACTTGCTTGACTTGCGTAAAAGATAACAGCAGTCCGAGTTATCCGGCAACATGTAACAACGCCGGGTACTGTCAAATTCTTGTTTCCGTCAAAAAATTGAAATTTGACTTTTACCGGGCAACGCCGAGTACTTTGAAAATTTTGAAGATGTTGACTGTATTGAAGAATGTTAATTTCTTGAAGGATGCTGATGAATTCTTGTTGAAAATGAAGTGGGTAAGGGACCCCGTGTTTGCTGGTACCAGAATCAAACCAGCTTATGGCCACCAAATGATGCGTGATGCCATATGATGATGGATGGCATCCGCATGTCTGGTTTTGTGTAGTGTGTAGATGTGTTCAGTCAAAACAATGTTCATGCAACAATAACAGGGCAATCCACATAGGACGTCAGTAAACTCACGACGTATAAAGTCAATGAGTCTTGAAACAGCCGTTGACGTTTTTTCTTCATTATTTATTGTGGACGCCACAGTGACAAAATGGTTACGCAAATGTGTAGGCACATCAAACAGTCATTATCACAGCAACATTCAATACAGCAATAAACGGTAGACAGCATTACAATGATGAGTCAGATGCATGTTATATTTCATAGTGCTGTAAATGTAGTCAGGTGGAAAACTTCATCCTTTTCTATAACAGCCAGGAGATAACCAGATGTATGAGATCAGTTCACTCTCCTTAGTTTGACTTCAGCAAGACAGACACGTCTGCCGAAGTATAAATAATGTCCTCAAAAATATCCTCTAGATAATAAAGGTTTTCCAAACCTAGTTCATTTAACAAAGTAGCAAGTAATGGTCCTTGGTACCTGCATCAACCGATGCAGTACAATGCAGCGACATGTGAGCTAGGAAAACATCTCGTGACGACGACTTTCGCAGACAGGCTATGAATCGAAATCGCTCACGACCCAAAATCAATAGAGTTAATGAAAGAGTCAATTTACCTTGCTTTCATGAAATACACAGAAATATCACGCCTCCCGACATGTGGGAAACACTAGAGGTATTATCTCGAATAAACGAAATATCCATTAAGAGGACTACACATCCCTGACAGAACAAAAATAGCGGAGATCCCCTCTTCAACGAGGCATCTCTTTCGCCATTCCAAATCGCTCACTCCCACTAGTGGTGGGCGGAAACCGATCGACAAAGAAGCAAGACAAGTCATGCGCAGTCCAGCGCAAAACGACCACAGCTCAAACTTAACTGCATTCGATACCAACGCGAGAAGACAAATGCTTACCGAGAAAAGTGACTATAAATTCCAAGCAGTTGTTGCCCTTGCGTTATAAAACAGATATTGAAATAAAACGATGTTGCGAGAATTTATCACGCAACAATGTGCTCTTGCAGAGATGACTTCTGTAGCAATTTGTTTGACATCATGAGGTTGCCAGCCTCATGCACAACCTCATATTAGTTGCCTATTACAGCAAGCCTGAGGCAGCAATAGTTCCATTCTTTCTTTATCTTCTCAAAGATCCCCAAGAACTACACAAGGCTTGTTAAGAACTGCACTACTTGAAAGCAATCTGAATCTACACAGTATTATATCTTTCCGACAAGACAGAACTATAGCATGCTGCAGACATACAAGAGTTGAAACTTTTTCTAAACTACAAGCTGTATGGTACGCCATGTTAATGTACATTACTCTCCCAAGTGCCTCCAAGGATGCCCCTCTTTTTTTTTTTGGTCAGATTTCCTCAACTCTGCACCATACACGATGTAAAACAACAAACTTGTTTATAACATATAAGACTTATAATCTTGAAAACATTCTTCAGCTTTATAATAATAACTAACAATAACCCGTCAAACTTGACGGGTTTTTAATTATAGTGTGCTGTTTCCGTTCCCGGATGAGCAGATAGAAGTACATTCTTAGAGTGTTTTTGGTTTCTTTCCATTATACAGTGTAATCGAACTGTTCATGAACACCGTCATTTGAACGCTTTTCTTTGTTGATTGTAACTATTTTCGGGAGAGTATATATAATGGAAACAATACAATTTTTCAACACAGTTGCATTCCTCAGCTGTGACCAACGTACACACAGCGAGAATTATGTTATTTTAGAATCAATTTAAAAGTTCTTTGATGACAACATTTCGTGTGAAAGTGCGTGGATTGTTTTCAAAGAGTGTTCCCTGATAATAAGTGGTTTTAACAAAAACTTTCAAGTTTTCATAATTTGTACATTGGGTGAGGGCTCATGCACACCAATTTTTAAGCACTTTTTATATGTCGAGCGCTACTAATGTCGTGAAAGAATAAAAAATAAAATAAAATAAACCAAAGTATTTGTTTTATATAACACCCACACCGCGATGGATAGGACACACACTGAGGAAACCTGTTGATAGCATTACAAGGCAGTCCTTGTTCTGGAATCCCCAGGGCAAGAGAAGCAGAGGTAGACCAAGAAGCACATGGAGAAGAGAGCTGGAAACAGAGATGAAAATGATAAGGAGAATGTGGAAAGAACTTGAGATGATGGCACGTGATAAGAGGACTTGGCATGTGTTTGTTGAAGGCCTATGCTCCTTTGGGAGTGGAGGGTTATGAATGAATGAATGAACAGGTAAAAGAATTTCATAAACATACCTTGATGATAATTTTTCTTTTCAGCTGATTTGGCGATGGAAGTATTGTCTCATTAGGGTCAACTTGCTCAGTAAGAAGCTCATCTGGAAGATTCAGAAATAAAAGTATATGCAATATATATTACACTCTCTAGCACATTTATTTTTTGAGTACTAGTGTAAATCAACAAACTCTTAGCTAATCCAATACAGTACCCTTTAGCATGCTCTATCAACCATGCAGATCACATGGGCCCAATAATGGAAGCAAAGGGTATACAACAGTGCTCTACCATGCATGTCATAAAAGGTAACTGAGGAATGTAGTGCGTGGACTAGCAAATCATTATGACATTGTTACAGAAGCCACCATATCAAATGCATGTACAGAGCTAAAAATGAAAAGATGCAGGCAATACATTGTCTTGAAAAATGACTTTAAAAGAAATGTTCAACCATTTTTAACCTTCAGCAATAGATCTTCTCATCTCATGTAGTTCCTGGGTGTCTCTAACGATACAAAGAAAGAACAAGACTACTATCACCCTCGGGCATGTCGTACAAGGTGACTAATATGAGGCTGTCAACCTCATCATATAAAACAGACTGCCACAGAAATCACAACTGCAAGAGCATGTGAATGGTTGGTGCAGGTTCCTGCAAGGTAATTTAGCTGTAGTGGTGGCTCCATGCTCCATAGACAGCAGAAATGACGATGATCAACCAAACTCAATCTAAAATCTTAGCACTTACTCTGAAATATTTCCTTGAACATATTAGCCAACTGTCTCTGCTGGGGTAGGCTGCAGTGATTCTCAATAGACAGGATCAAGGGGTAGCTAGATAAATAAAACAATAAATCGATGTAAAGCTTACTCACAATGGCAGTCTGTGCTATAAACATCTTATGTAACATATACTGTAATTTAATATCTGGACCACCAACTCAATATTAAGAATGAAAACAGAAACGAACTAAACTAATTATTAATTTTTTTTAAAGTTATTTTATTTATTAAAATATAGATTTTGAGGCGTATACATTTTAAGAAATTTCCTTGCTTACAAATATTCTAGGTTACTTATGTTAAAATGATCTTGAATACATTTTAATATGTTACTAAAAACAAGATCTATTCAGAAATGTCAATCTGTTTCTGCCCATTAACCCAGTTTTCTTGGATTTTTAGACATGAGAAATCATGCTTTCAAACAAATATAACTTTCCAGCAAATTTTTCAATAGAAAATATTCTTTTTAACAACCATTAAGAAGGTCTTTGATGGACCTTTATTGTGATATTGGTATCTCAAATGCTGACATTTGATTAATTTTGCAATGTCGCTTCACATATCTGAACTTACTCTGTCACGTCCCATGCATGTTCCTTTATTGTCTGTAACACATCTGCTGCTCTAATCTTTGATGTGAGGGATTTCCCATGGGTGATGCTCGGCTTTCCATCAGGTCCATCCCAGCAGTCCACTAGAACAATGTTAAAAACATTATTATCCATTAACAAACACCATAATTAACTGGGACCACTGAAGAACATCACATGGTTGAACAACATTCTCTTTTATTATAATAACACAGTGAACACCATCATACAGTGAACACCATCATTCATTTACGGATGCACTTCATCTAACAGGAAGATATTAACACCTCTTTTATCCATTAAAGCAAGATTTTAAGACCAACGGTATCATTTACAAGATCAGCATTATAACACTGTTGAAATTCGAATGGCAACTTTCCAGTTCACTTGAGGTAAAAACTTGTGAAATGAGTAATAGTGTCAGATTTGAACATCAAAACATCAAGATTCAGTGAACTGTGGCAAAATGTAAAGAATTCAGGCTAGAAGATATGGATGATGATTTACGTATAATTTTGTCAGCACTTTGTACTAATTTGTAGACTCTGATTTTGCAAAGCTTCCAAATGAAACGTCAGAATACAAAGCATGGAAGGAGGTCAACAACAGAATTGATAAATTGTACTGGAGACAGGAAGTTGTGGAGAGAAATGATCTCCTACACCACTTGGCATGGTACTTGAATAATAATAATAATATAAAAGGTAGCCACATGTCAGATACTGTCATGGACAGTGAAGTCCTAAAGATTTCACTATTATAGGTCTCAACCATTTAAAGGTTTGGTGACCAGTTCGCTTCATTGCTGCCTTTGCCTTCCTTAACTCAAGAGCTGACTTAAGTACCATTTACAGATGGGTAAATTGGAGCTTGACACTACTAGATTTTGAACATGGTAACTTTGCCTCCAAAAGCAAGCACAAGGATGTAAAAGGAAAAAGGATCCCGTCATCAGCGATTTCTTTCTTGTTGGGTTTTGGTTTAGTACTGTAGTGTCAAGTATTATAAATGTTCATGCATCATGCTGACAACATGAATGGGCACGGGTATGGTCATCACAGGACATAACTGGCAGAAGAACACAAGACATCTTGTAGAGGTCCATGATGCCCTTCGTGGCATACTGGGAATATGGTGTTAGGCCTATTTTTTTTACCATTGGCACACTGGGGGTGATGTGGTCAGCATCACGCTGGCCACCTTAACCTTCCCAGAGTTACTCTAGTACCCAATTCATGAGGCTGGGTCGATTCGGGAGCCGTTTGCAGTCTTAAAAAATCCCACCTCAACTGGGTATTGAACCATGGACCACCGAGCTAGGAATCCAGTGCAATAACCACTGTACTACAGTGGCTCCTAACCAGAAAGATGTGGTATAGCAATTTTAAATAAATAAAAGCAAGCTACATAAGTTTAATTAAACAGAGGACATTTATTAAGATTGCCTGTGCTTTTCCCCCTTCTTTATAGGTTTTTTTGTCAAATACAGTAGGCTATTTGTCAAATAGGAGGTAAAGTTAAAGGATCCCCTTAAATGCCCATTGAGGCATATTGGGAATATAGTGTGAGGCCCATATTTTCTAGACCATCGGCACACTAGGGGTGATGTGGTCAGCATCACGTTTTTGTCAAATACAGTAGGCTTTTTATCAAATACAATAGTCTCTTTATCAAATGCAGTAGGTTCTTTATCAAATGCAGTAGGCTTTTTATCAAATACAGTAGGCTTTTTGTCAAATACAGTAGGCTCTTTATCAAATGCAGTAGGCTTTTTGTCAAATACAGTAGGCTTTTTTTGTCAAATACAGTAGGCTTTTTCTCAAATACAGTAGGCTTTTTCTCAAATACAGTAGAACTCCATTTATCCGAACCCCATGGGAGGAAATTACACTATAAAACATATTTATTTGTACTGTAATAATAATACCCACACTGTATTAGATCACTGTATCACCAAAATCGTTCATTACACTGCAGTGCATGTTTTACTTGTATTAATTATTATTTTTTTTTAAAAAGAGAAATGTTTTCAAAATAACATTACAAACGATTCAAAACCAGACGCAACTTACGTATAAATGTACTTACACAGATGTAACCCACTATTTAAAATAATGAGGAATCCTCTTTTGCACCAAACTGGACAGACTCCTTTTGGCTGCAAAGTCCCGCATTCTCTTCAACAGCAGAAGCTGTGTAGGACAGCTGTCATCTTCTTGCTCGTACCAAGCCATCGCTGTTTCTAGTGCTATAAAGGCTTCTTCAGGACTTGGTCGACGTTTTGGGTTTTCTTCATAATCTAATGGTACATCATGTACTTCTAAGGTGTCTTCATCATCGGTCACTACATGTATTTGGTTTTCTTCTTGCACAAAAGACAAAATTTCTTCGTCATTCAAAGACTGAAAACCAGAATCATTATCATCTTCTAGCCACATGTGTGCATCATCTTTGTCACAGGCCGAAAATCCGGGCATTGCTTGAAACAGTTCCACAATTTCATTTACACAATCATCATTTGTGTCCACTACAGTAGTTTCATTTCCTCCTTTTTTTCCCAAGCAATCTATTCCAAGCCTTGTTGAGATTATCTTGTGACAGGGTGGTCCAAGCATCAGCTAACATATATCAGCAGTCTTTGAGATTAAGCTTTTTGGAAAACGCCACCACACTTTCTTCATCTTCAGCCAACAATAAACGACGCATGACTTCCTTCTTGTACATCTTTTTAAGCTTTGCTATAACACCCTGATCCATTAGTTGAATCAGTGCTGTTACATTGGGAGGCAGAAAAATTACTTTAAAATTTGCATCAACTGCATTCAATGTATCCGTCTCTGGATTAGATGGTGCATTGTCCAGTAGAAGAATTACTTTTCCAGTTTTCCTTTCTTGTTCTCTCAACCTCTTCACATTTGGGATGAACTGATTTGTATACCAATCAAGAAATATTTCACTATTCATCCAAGCACTCTTCTGTGCTTTGTAGCACAATGGGAGAAATGTCACATTCTTTAAACAACGTGGCTTTTTGGCTTTACCGATCATTAGCACCGGTAAACGATGACTTCCACTGGCACTCGCGGCTACCAAAATTGTTACTCTCTCTTTGCACTTTTTAAACACAGGGGAAGCTGCTTCGCGCTGAGATGCAAGTGATTTTTGAGGCAATGATTTCCAGTATAAGCCAGTCTCATCGGCATTATACACATTATCGAGTGAATAACCTTCTTCTTCCAAAAAAAGCCAAGAATGTTTCTTTAACATTTTCAGCGGCAGTTGCATCGCTAGATAAAGATTCCCCTTGAATCTCCAATTCTCGTATGCCATGACGAGATTCAAAGTTTCTTAACCATCCCTGGCTAGCCTTAAAGTCAGGAGGACAGTCAAGTTGATTGTTGAACTGAAGTGCCTTTTCACACAATAGAGAGCCACAGATAGTTTCCCCTTTGCTTCGTCTTTGCACAAACCATATATACAAAGCCTCTTCCAATTTCAAATCTTTCGCATTTCTCATGGTTTACGTTTCTTCGACCCATTTTCACTATCCAATTTCGATGCAAAAACTCATAATTTTATCCTTGTTACTTTTGATGTCAGAGACGGTAGCTTTCCCAACACTGAAAATGCTCGCAAGTGAAGACACAGTTTCACCTTTTCCTAGTCTCTTGATAATTTCTTTTTTCGTTTCAATTGACAAAACATTGTGGTTCCCTTTATATGCTTTAGGCCTTCTGGAAGATGCCATATCGCATAGAGAAATACTTGCATACCAAAATTATTCTGCTGTAGTAGCAGACACAATTATTTTAAGTTGAACTGTCTGTTTAGCCAGTGTTCTGCCTAGAACGCCCACGTACACTAGATTGGTAAACCAGATATTAACTGACTTTATTATCTGACTTCCTGTACGTAAGCGACCGACCATTAGCCCATTCCCTCCTCTACAAATTGTTCGCACACATTTTAAGCTTGCAGCATGAAAAGATTAAAAAATGTAGTCTAGCATGACTGGTGGCGCCTGATTTTTTTTCTCTCGAAAAAGTGTTCGGATAATTGGATTTTTTTTTTCTCGTTAGCTTTTATGGAACATGAAGCAACAACTGTAACTGGTCCCCTTGCAGAAATCCTGCACCAAGCATTCAAATGTTCTTGCACCTTTGGCATCTGTAGCAATTGGTTTTACATGATGAGGCTGCTAGCCTCATGCACAAACACAGAAACAGCAAAAAACATTTAAGCTTTATGGCTGAATTGTAAGAAATAAACCACAGTATTTGCTAAATTAAATGAAATATAATAGTCTACCAACATTCAACACAGCGACAACCCATCTTTAGACATCTGGTATATGTTTCCACATGTGATTCACCTTTCCACTGGTCACCTGTCAGATACCTGTCACATTAAAATTAAAAGGATATGCTTACAGGAGGGTATCTGATAAGCTCAAAGTCATTCATCAGAAAAATACAGTTTATTTAAACAATATTTTGAATCTAAAAACATTAAAATTACAATGCCATAAAATATTCTGCAGATACTAACACTAGTGCTCTGAAACATGGAGAATGGCGGGAACAACAGCCAGAGAGCTTCAGACTTTCATAAATAGGTGCATGCGTAGAATAGAAGGATTAAAATGGTATGACAAGATCACTAATGTGGAAGTAGAGAACCCTACAAGTGCCAGTGGAACAGGAGATGAGAATAAGACAATAGCGATGGATATGACACCCATTGAGGAAACCTGTGGATAGAATTATAAAGCAGTCCTTGTTCTAGAACCCCCAGGCTAAGAGAGGCAGAGGTAGACCAAGAAACACACAGAGAAGGGAATAGGAGACAGAAGTATAAATGATGAGGAAAACACATGAAGAGCTTGAGCTGATGGCATGTGACAGAGGACTTGGCATGTGTTTGTTGAAGGCCTCTGCTTCTAGAGGAGCTATAAGGGTATTGATTGATTGACTAACACTTTGTTTGTTTTGGAAGGAAACTTAGGTAATCTTTACTTTTAAACTAGTAAATTATTGGGACCTTTAATTGGAGCATGCCAGATGTGACCAAAAAAAACCAAGTGAATGACTCTGAAACATTATTTCCTCAATAGCGTACATTATTTATGAAGACTATTTAAACACTTTCTTCACAGTTTTCTTAGCCAATACTTACCTGTGTTATTTATATATACAGTTTGAAACTGAGAACTACATTGCCTTATATTTTTTTAAGAATAGATATTTTAATTATTATGCATCTGTTTAGTTTCTAAAGACTATGGATATTTTAAACATGCTAATATTTTTATTGGACTTAAAAAGAAATAGAAATTTAGTCTAAGAGATGTGTCTTGAAGTAAAAAACCAAAAAATGTCTCATTTCCAGTAAAATTATTTACAGAAGACAGAAGAACAGAGATAACTAACAAGCAAAAAAAAAATCAGAACACACATGTAGATCCTTTACAGTTTGTAAGTTTTTTTTCACTTAACACATTAACTACCAAATTGGAAAAAACTCTGTGGCATAATTAAATTTTGTTCCCATTTTCACCATGTAGGTGAATGCACAAATTAAGCTGTAGTTTTCGTAATTGCTTACAGATTTGTATGAATTATACGTCATTTTAAAGATAAATGAATGTACTTTTACAACAAGCTGAAAACCATTATGTTTACAGGTATGGTAAATATTAATACTTACTTACTTAGTCGTTCCCCTTCTACCGTGAGGTGTAGAGGTTTGGAAGAGAGAGCGCCAGACTATCCTATCGGCTGTCTTCCTCCTGGCCTGGTTCCTGGGTATGTAATGGGTTCCTTTACCTTTTTTTCCAAGCCACTGGCTCAGTTGTCCTCAGTCCTTCAAAGATTGTCTAATGTTGTCCTCCCAGCGGACTCTGGGTTGTCCTGGGGGTCTGGATCCCTGGCTCTTTGTTTCCCATGCTTGTCATGGTAACCGATCTTCTCCCATTCTGCAGACATGGCCAAACCATCTTAGTTGGGACTGTTCTACTTGGATCTGCAGGGGGTGGGATTTTAGGCCTTGACGTATCGTCTGGTTGCAGACCATGTCTCTTCTTGTTACTTCAACCACCTTCCTCGGATACCTCATTTCTGAGGTTTGGATCTGGCTTTTGTGGGTTGTAGTCATTGCCCATGACTCGCATCCAGATGTCAAGACTGGGACATAGGTGGAGTGGTATACAGCCATCTTCGTTTTCTTACCAACCTCTCTCTTGCTGAGGAATCCCCGATTTATGGCCTGAAAAAGTCTCCCAGCTGCAGCTTTTCGAGTGGCCAACTCTTCTTTGATGCCTCCCTTTCGGTCTATAATAGCTCCGAGATATTTAAAGTGGTCGACCTGCTCCAGGACCTGTTCTCCCAGCTTAAATCTGATGTCTTCTTTCTTCTCGTGATATCACCATGGATTTTGTTTTAGAGCTGCTTATGACCATCCCTCTCTTCTCCAGCTCTACCTTCCATACTTGCAGGTTGGATTGGAGATGTGCCTCTGATTTAGCAATAAGGGCAACATCATCAGCAAATACCAGCTCTGAAATACATACCTGTCTCATCTTCCAGTACCCCACTGAATACTTGTTCTCTCCTTACATGCCTTGATAACATTGTCCATGAGAAGTATGAAAAGATAAGGTGACAGGATATCACCTTGTCTTACACCAGTGGTGGTCCTGAACTCTTCTGACTTATGGTTTGCTGTCTTCACATAATTTCTGCAAGACTTGTAGAAGCTCTGTATAGCATGAATCAGAGGTGCTGGAATGTTCTTCCTTGCCAAACAGTCCCAAAGTTTGCTCCAGGGGACCCTGTCAAATGCCTTTTCCAGATCTATGAAACAAAGATGGATCTCACTCTTATACTCAAGAGCCTTTTCACTCAGCTGAGTGTGAAGATTAGGTCTTGAGTACTTCGGTTTGCTCGGAATCCGCACTGGACCTCATCCAATTGTGGCTCAGCTAGGCGTCGGAGTCTCTGCTCTAGGATTCTAGAGTAGATTTTACCAGGGACACTGAGAAGTGATATGCCTCAATGGTTTCCACATTGTCGATTGTCACCCTTTTTGAAAATTGGTGTTAAGATGGCAATCTCCCAATCCTTTGGTATGGTCTTGTTGCACCACGCTGCCTGTAGGACCCTTAAGAGTAATAGGTCGCCTGATGCTCCCATGTACTTAACCATTTCTGGTGTTATACCATCATGCCCTGCTGCTTTGCCATCTTGATTTTCTCCAGTGCTGCCTTCAGTTCTTCCATCTTTATGTCATCTTCATCACCATTGGTTTCCTCTTCTGTGCTAGTGGTTATCATTTCTGGTGCTTGACCTTGCTCACCATCAAGGAGTTCTGAGAAATATTCTTTCCATCTTTCCATTACTTCCTTCGGGGCAGTAAGCAATTTGCCTTGCTTGTCCTTTATAAATTTGAGAGGGCATTGTTTTTCCTTCCTCATGTTCTTTAGGGTCTTATAGAACAATTTCTGGTTTTCTTGCGCATCTTTTTCTAACTTTTCTCCAAATTCTTCCCAGGACTTCTGTTTTGCTGCTAGCACCTTGTTCTTTGCTTCTGTTCTGAGTGTCATATATTCTCTATATTTCTCTCTTATTTTCTCTTTGACTTCCTCTGTCCACCAAGGTGTCCTCTTTCTCTTGTTCCCAAGTCGGACTTCACCACATGCTTCTGCAGCAGCTGTCTTTATGATGTCCTTGAATTTAATCCAGAGGGTTTCCAAGTCATCAGGTTGTTCTTCTGTGTTGCTCACCACTGCAGCAATAAGCCCCTGATATCTGGTCTTAATTTCTGGCTCTTTCAGCTTGTAGGTCTTAATGCTCATTTCTCCCATTTGTTTACTTGGTTTCTTGCATGATGTTGGGCAGTTCCTAGGCTGAGCAACTCTTTCAGTTGTTCTTTTGATTGTAAGAAGGTAGTGATCACTTCCAATCTCTGGCCCCCTCCAGACTCTAGCATCCCGGACATATTTAAATGAGCTCCTCCTAACAATGGCATAGTCGATCACTGTTGGTTCACATCTAGTGTATGCATGTATGCGCTTATGGGGGAACTTTGTGTTTGTAATGATCAGATTCTGCTCACTGCAGAATCTAAGGAGTCGCTTTCCATTGTCATTGAGAGTATCTTCTCCATATCTTCCGATAACTCCACCCCATCTAGCATGGTCATTTCCAACTCTGGCATTGAAATCTCCGAGCATGATAATTTCATCTAGGCAGTCATCCACTGTCCTTTGAAGTAGCTCGAAGAATTCCTCCTAGACCTCTGCTCTCTCATCCTCATTTGGCCCATACACTATGACCAGGTTGACTATGGTTTCTCCTTCTTTTAGTTTTACAACCATAATGCGCTCCGAGACAAAGTTCCATCCCTTGATACTATCTTTCTGGTGTTTGGCCACAATGCAACCCACGCCCCCTTTAGCTTTTTCAGACGTGGGTACACCACTGTAGAGCAGCGTGTTGCCATCGAGATCCATGACTCCTTGTCCCTTTTTCTTTGTTTCCGTTATAGCCAGGACTTCTAATTTTGCTTTCCTCATCTCTTTCACCAGCTCCTCTTCTTTCCCATTTATACTTCTTGTGTTCCATGTTCCATAAGTCGTAGTCAGTAGTCCGTTCCAGTTCGTCGCCTTTAGAATCAGTCCGGTTTTCTCTCTTGTAGTTCGTGTAATCATGTTTTAAAGCAAACAGGTGATTGGCCTGTTGTGCCTTTGCATGGTGGAGGGGCCGCCTCCTTACGGCCTGGTAAATATTAATAATAATATTAATTGATTGAAAGACAAACAAAGTTTCAATATTTTTTTATTTAAATTATCAACTTACCAACATGTTGCTTGTTTCTAAGGCAGCTAATGCCTTTCTGTAGGTGATTATCGCGTAGTATTTCCAATTACAAGAGTAACAAGCCCAAGGACAGACATACAGACTAATATTTACACTATCGGTAGCTTACATTATCACACCTACAACACTTCCATAAACAGTTTTACACGATTTGGTAACTAACCCAAAACGTTGAAAAATATGAACATATTATCAATTTTTCAGTGTTCTACAACAACCATGCTTTGGGAATTTGTTTTCTGGTGGCAACTTAAAATCTCAAACCAGATCAGAAAGTGTTTCAGTACATTTTTCTAACGTTTTATTACTAAACATAGATTGACGCTCTGAGTGGCTTGCGGCCCAAATGATAGGATTTCATAAGCCGGTTCCACCAGCTTGCGGTAGTTAATGTGTTAAGGCCCCAGTCATATGGTGTACTGTGCGTAATAGCATATATACTTTAATTAAGACTTAACTCTGTACTTTTTTCTTCATTTACTTACCAACAATTTTCTCTTTTTAGCAGAATAACTACAGTTCTAATATTTCATTACGGAGTGACTTATGTTTGGTAAGTCTCTATTACTTACAGATTCCTAATGGATCTATTAATAAGAAAATTTTAAATACATTATTAGGTGACTACGCCTAAAGCTTTTCCTCCTCCTCATCATCAATATTATCATCATTATCATCAATATTATTATCATCATCATTGCTTTCATCGTCTTCTCACAGTATTTGTTTTTTTTGGCCAATAAATTATTATACTCACGTATTGTGAGACGAAGCGATCCAGTAGTTACAGAGAGAGTGGTCCATGTTATGATGAACTGTGAATTCAATGGGGCTCAGAATAGAGTTGACTGAGGAGAATAGGTAGTCTTCAAACTGAAAATAATAAAACAATACTCATACAACATCAGACTTTGTGATTCCTTCTTGGCTGAGGCTTGTTTTTCACTGATCATTAGTTAGCTTGTTGGTCTCCAATTTCTACATTCTCACAATCCCTTTGGAGTATAAGACACTATTATTGGCAGTGAGAAACAAAAAACTTAACCCTAGCTTATGGTGACTACTTTGTTCCTGAGTATACTTCTTGAGAAATTCTAACTATTATCTAACTTAGTTATTCCCCTTCTACCTGGAGTGTAGAGGTTTGTCAAAGAGAGTACCATACTATCCTTTTGGCTGTCTTCCTCCTGGCCTGGTTCCAATCTAGTCCTCGGTCCTTCAGAGATTGTCTAATGTTGTCCTCCCAGCAAACTCTTGGTCGTCCTGGAGGTCTCAATCCCTGGCTCTTGATTTCCTATATTTGTCATGGTAGCCAATCTTCTCCCATTCTGCAGACATGGACAAACCATCATAATTGATGCATCCTGAGCAAAATGTCTTGAGAATTTTCGGTAATTAATTTTGATTACAAATAATATGTCTCTCAGACCAGTCTTTCTGCACCTATATAATTCACACATCACAGTTCTTACACGTGCCACATGTGAGAGATTGTGAGAGATTACCCTTTTCTATCTGTATTATCATTATTAATACATATTACTCTATGTCATCTCTGTATTACCACTCTGCACCATAACCACTACAGATGATTGACACTGTCTTATTCTATGGTAAAAATGCTACGCAGATCATTTTGTTCTTTTACTACTACTACTATCACTGTACGTGCATTCTGTGCCACTTCCATGGTAAAAAACCCGCTATAGTGTAGAACCAGGGGTCAACAAAATTTGACAACAAATGCAGAATCATGTTATCATGGTTTAATGAACATGTGCCATTACTAGCCGGTCAATTCAATTGTTGTAAAGTAAACAGTAGTAAATTTATTATTGTCATGGGGTTTTAAAACACAGAAGTACCATACTAATAGTTTTGCTCATTTATTTTTGAATATGAAATCTGCACTAAAAAAAACAACCAATTAATTATGTTTAAAGCCTCAGTTCATAAATGTTCCAGGTAAAAAAGGTAAAGGTAAAGGAACCCGTTACACGCCCATTGAGGCATATTGGGAATATGGTGTTAGGCCCATATTATCTTGACCGTCGGCACACGAGGGGTGATGTGGTCGGCATCACGCCGGCCGCCTTAACCTTCCCAGAGTAGCTCTGGTACCCATTCGGGGCTGGGTCGACCCAGGAGCCGTTTGTGGCCTAAAAATTTTCCGCCTCATCTGGGGATCGAACCATAGACCACTGCGCTAGGAAGCCAGTGCACTAACCACTATGCTACCGCGGCTCCAAATGTTCCAGGTGCAGTAAGAATAATGGAAGATAGACGACTTTTATAAAGTAGTTATTCTTCTTCTTCCATCCTTAGCCGACGACCGACCAAGCAGTCTGTGGCCATTACGCCTAGCGGCGCCTTAGGGCAACAAGAAATTATCTGTTGTTCCGTTACGCCTAGAGGCGTTTATTGGTACAACAGAACATTAATTGTTGTTTCCGTAATCAGTGTGACTGGCAAGCGGATGATCAATCCGCTGTGCCCGAACTTGCCCTCTCCTTCTGCCGCTATACAACCATCGTGTCTTCGAGACGTCAGCCCAGCGAAAAATGACTCAGGACCCGCAGGTCCGAGAAATTGAGCAAAATCTGGAATGGACACGGCACCTTGCGCTGCCTCCACTGTGCTGGGAGGACCCGGCAACCGAGACCACACACAGCCTTGAGAAGACAAAGATCGCCTGAAGGGTGAACTTAGACATGCATGGCTTAATCTTTGAGACAAGCATATGACTACTGGCAGGATCAACCAGATAACTGTCCGAACACAGCATTTCATTGCTCGCGCGGGGAGGGAGACAGCGCTCTGTGCAGAGCGGATCCCGGCGGCCCCAGCGATTTTATTCTTGCGAGAACCACTGGCCGCCTGCCGTCTAGTCGGACAGGACTGGCCGAAAGCGACACCAGCTTACTGACTGCCGGCCCACGACTCGTTGCGAGAGCGGGACCATTTTTCGAGACTGTTGTCGAGCCACGATACGGAGATGCGATAAAGTAGTTGATAACACATAAAATTTTATAGTTTAACTTTGTGATGACAGAAAAAAATGAGTACATGCCAGGAAACCAACAGCTGCGATTGCCTTTAACTTTGTATTCTGATAATGAAGGGGCTGCAGTAAAACTGATAATAGAAAATGTATTTAAAAAATGAATAATGATAATGGAGTAAGTTTTAAAAATGAAAAATTCACTAGTAACAAGGGATGGTTCGGTGTCACCCTTTGCTAGTCAGTCAGAGAAGAAAACAAAATGAGAAATATAGAAAGGCTGTGAGAAAATGAAAAACTAAATGGGATACACGTGGAAGAAATAATCAACAAACAAATAAAAATACTAAGAAAAGCAAAATGAAAAGACTAAGAAAATAACAAAAGACATGGCAAAAACAATAATGAATAAACAAATAAAAATGCTGAGCAATAAAGAAATAATAAAGCAAAGAAACTAACTGTAAAAATAGAACACAGAAAGCAAAATACAACAAAACAACAGAATGGACCGATGAAAACTTAAAATCTGGCACTGAACAATGTCAGCAGCAATAGCTGCTCTGAGGAAAGCAAATTAAATCAAGGGTGGGAGCCGTGCTGGTGTAATGGTTACCACACTGTGCTGGCGATCGGATGATCCAGGTTCAAGCCTGGGCGAGGTCATTTGAATAAGTCTCATTGACCGGGACTTGGACTGGATTAATTCGAGCCCTGGCGAAGACATTTGAAAGAGTGTCGTTGACCAGAGACTGGCAGCTCCTGAGCCGACCCAGCTCTAATGGGTACCCTCCGAAGATGGTGAGTATCTGCCTGAATGGCGAGTGAACATCTGTCAGTGTACAGGAAAAAAAAGGGATACTCATGTAAAAATCAGTCTCAGATTAGATTTACTAAGTGGAGATTCTCGCCTCGAGTAATAGTGGGCGTACGTTAAAAAAAAAAAATCAAGGGTAAGAAAGCTAAGAGAAAAATAAAAAGAATGCTAGAGAAGAAAAATAAAAAATCAGATATGGGACAAAAATATGAAGGAAGAGAACAATCAAGGAAGGAAACAGTATAAATAAAAGGTGGAAGTTAGTGATGAAGTAAATAGCTACCTAATGGCAGAAATTAAATAAAATGGTTAATTTACGAAGAAGTCAAGAGTTTTATCAGGAACAGATACAGAAACAAGTGGGAAGTAGAGAATCCAGGCCCCCAAAAGATGATGCATATTACCAGCATAACAGAAGTGAACAAGTGGTTATCTTCAGACCACAACAGATAGAGATATCATCTATTCAACAAACTAAAGATAGGAACTACCAATGAGTGTAGCTGTGGCACAGATAATATGACAGCTGAACATCTACTGTAAAAGTGCTAAACAAAGTACTCTGTGAAGAAGAGAAAGCATACATGGCCATTACCAGTATCACTCCTGGACAAACTCGATGGAGATACCAACAATCTCAGACTGACCGCCACTTTCTTTAAACTTATCAAAGTTGATGTCTGAAAGTATGAGTAGGAGAAGAAAAATCAATAAAATGGTGCTGATCATTCAGTCCAGCAGGGTAAAGACAACTTATTGTTTTAAAATCAGGTGACTCTCCACAGAAAAGCAAAGAACATGGGATGAAAGTGTTTAAATGAAGTCTTCACAGATAAATTCAGCACTGAGAATCATTCTGGAACATCTTATAGTGGTGGTTCTGTAGCAATTTCTTTTACATTATGAGGTTGCCTGTTCCAGGAACAACCTTATATTTTTGCCTGAGAAAACAGACATTCTATTCTTTCCCTCCAAAGAGACCCCAGGAAATAACAAGGGCCACAAAATATGCATATCTCAAAACTGATACTCTAAATGAAATTAAAGGTTTTTTTCCACCTAAATCTGATAAGCCATGTTACAGATTTTGTCATGATGTGTCACACATTATAAACTTTTAGAACCGTCTGCTCACTTCTTTCCTAATTGCTCACTTCTTTCCTAATTCAGACCTCACCTCATTGGCTGAGAAGCTTGGACTTTCTGTTTGCAGTCTCTGAGATAATGGCAGGCATGACAGAATTTTCTCCATGGCGACTGTAGGTGAGTCCATCTCCTAAAAAAGTGGTGACCCAGAATTCAATAAATGTATAGATATGCAATTCTCTGAAAGAGACTCAAAACAACAATCAAACAATTAACTAATCCTGATACTGTATAAAAAATCGAAACAATTCATATGCAATAACATTTTGTGTGTGCTATGTGTCTCCCATCAGAAAAATAAAATTTAAAAAATATCTGGAAGTACAACTGTAAATGCTGCACATGACTGTTCAATTAGTTATTCATATTTTAATTTATAAAAACACTGAGAATTGTATTGCAGGGCAGAAATGTAAAAAGGCAATTATGCCTATTTCTTTACCCTGATGGAATAAAGATTTTGTTTGTTCAATGTGTTTAACTGTGTGAAGCTCAAGAACTGTGATAAATATTGGTGTCAGCTTTGGAAAATGACCAAGCCTTACAGCAGCATTCTTAATCTGTGTTGGATGGATTTGTGTCACTATATGAAATTAAGATTTATACTTTTCTAGTTTCATTAGTTTGGATCAGTTTTTCTCAAAAGGGTTCCATGAAACCTTAAAGTTGCACACTGCATCATCCATCATCATCAGGTGCCATCTTCACATCAAAGGTTGGCTGCAATGGATCTCCTATGTCTTCTGTCTCTTGTCTTGATGGCGCTCTCTGATAGACTCTTTCCTGTTCATCTCTTTCCTGAACATATCTGTGGCCAATGTTCAAATACAATGAAAGACGCAGTCAACACCTTAACAAAATACAAGTGCCCAAGCCTAGGCTTTACTTATTCAAGAAAAGCTTAGCTTACTCTGCTACTCATCTTTGGAACTATCTTCCACATTATCTAAAAAATAACAACCTCAGTCCCTATTCATACAATTGTAGACTTTTCGAATACTTTATGAGTTCTGATTATCTGCCCCCCTAAAGTGATTATTTTTCCGAACAAATGATATAATATCAAATATAGGTTTAATGATGATGTTTGTACTTTTCAACATATTTTATTTCATGGTGATACTTAGTTTGTACTATTCAACATATTTTATTTCATGTTTATAATTAGATACTGTGAATGTGAGTATGCTATTATTTTACCTTTACAACATTGAATTCCTTTACATTGATGGGTAAAATGCATGTGAGAATAAATGAAATCAGTATAAAAGACGAGAGAAAGGAAGGGCAGAATGTCAGACGGGCCTGCATGCCCAATTCTCAACCCTTTGAAAATAAAATTCGTTCGTTCATTTTAGTGGTGTTTACAAGGACATTTCTGACTGACAAGAACTTAGCAGTAGCTAAACTGTGATCTCCACTACCAACTTTTTCTCACCTGTCAACATTTTCACAGGTTGGCATTTAGTGGGAAACAAAAAAACTGTTATTAGGGATTTCTCCATGGTTTAAAAAAAATAATAAAAGCTGAGAACACTGATCCAGACTAATATCTATTAGACTGTTGTCATTAACTTAACAGACAAATAAAAGTCCTATGAAGATTATATTCCATTTATACCATGTGTTTAATGATAATGAAATGATTGTATTATGTTGCTATTACAATACTTACATTCTGCTCTTTCTGCAAGAAGTTTTGAAAGCAGGAAAGGGTTAAGAACCTGCAAAATATTTAAAAACATCACTGAGTAATTTCAAAACTGCTTTAATGGTTTAGGCATGAATAGCATTAAAGGATCTGCATGTGCTCATGAAATATTTTCCTTGAGTGAATTATAAACTATGAGGATAGCTACTCTCAGTAAAACATATGAATTAAACAAGACTGTAGGGGCAAAGATACAAAGCATGGACCAGAGCTAGGGCATCACACAAAGGACGGTTGCTGACCGAGCAAAGTGGAGACAGTTTGTTGCTGCACTACAAGATGCCACCAGCCAATATGGTCACCAATTGCTTCATCAGTCAGTGGTCAAAGACCAAAGACAAAGCTGAAGTAAACAGCAACACCTCGGAAACCTGAACAATTTGAAAAGACATCTCTGTAGAAAAAAACTCTTCTAAATTTTCCTAGTGCAAAGACAACTAAGGGTAACACTGTAAACACTTACATTAATACTATGAAGCATGACTGAATTACTAATGCTTGACTGTTTTTGTTGGTTTTGGAAGGAAACTTAGATAATATTTACCTTTAAACTAGTAAATTATATGGACTTCCTACATCTTTCATGCTCTTTCAGAGTCAAAATCAAAAAGGGTTTCAAAAGTCGTTTAGTTTCTTTTGATAACTCCTTCTTAGTTTTAGAGGAAGAAGGGTAAGCTGCAGCAGTGACCCATTTTATTTATGTGCATTATTTGGTTACCCCTAAATATATTGATAGACTGAAATGTTTATAAAGACCAACAAACATTACAAGGGAAGGTCACAATAATTTACTAGTCTAAATGTAAAGTTCACCGAAACCTATCAGACTACCTAAACTTTTATAGAGGGTTGTGTGTTAAGAAAGATCTTTTTCTGAGAATATTTACTAATGCACACAAAGCTAGCAACACTCTGCTTCTAGTAAAAAGTAAATATCACATGACCTTTTGAAATAAATCTAGACTAACAACCCTAACTGATTAAACAGGCCTAACATTTCTCCCCTCTTGAGTAACAAAAGTTATATTACTCTGTTATAAAATCACAAATAAATGCTGAATTCTATGCTGAACTTGATTCTATGACAGTATTTTGAAAATCTGCTACAGGTTCATAACAACAGCAGTGATAGTTACTGTGCTGCTATGGAGACAGGTATGTCTGAATGGTATATAATACCTGCGTCACCAGCATGCTTCAATATGACAGTGATACTTGGACAACCTATGCTAAGAAGGCTCAATACCTTCTACCAATGGTGTCTCTGCCACATCCTTGGTATTTCATGTAAGGACAAAGTGACAAATGTCAAGGTGCTGTCATGTGCTGGCCTTCAAAGCATCTATACACTGCTTAGACAGTGCAGACTACGCTGGCTTGGCCATGTCCGCTGCGTGGAAGATAGTTGCATCCCTAAAGATATCTTCTACAGACAACTGGCAGATGCCAAAAGAACAGCCAGCTGACTGGAGCTGAGGTGTGCAGGAGAGACATGAAGGCACTGGACATACATCCAGCAACCTGGGTGGATGAAGCTGACCATTGCACCAAGTGAATATTCAAGATTTCCAGTTGCTGAAATCATTAATTCCACATCAGCAAGAACTGCCATTCCTGTGATTGACAAGATATTTTCGACTTTTAGAATTCCTGAAATTTTAAAAACAGATAATGGTTCACCAATTAACAGCCAAGATATATGAAAAATGTTATGCACCATGTTGGATGCAGACTCAGAAGAATCACACTTTACTGGCTATGGGCAAATGAGGAGGAAAAAAGGATGATGAGAAGGTCATTCAAACAGCTGCAGTTGAAGGAAAGTGTTGGAGACAACAGCTGTATGCTTTCCTTAGAAATTATAGGGCAACACCTCATAAGCCAACAAGCAAATCCCCATATGAGCTCATGTTTCAAAGAAAGGTCTCGATTAAGATTCCAACAGTTGAAACCAAAGAGAGTCAACCAGCCTCATCAGATGTGCAGAGAAAAGATGCACAGGCAAAATTCAGAATGAAGCAACATGCATACCGTAGAATACGATCACAACCATCTCATCTGAAAGTAGGAGATTTTGTTTTAGTACAAGAACAAAACAGCAAATCAAATCCAAGGTTTAACCCAGAACCTTACCAGATTACTAAAATCAGGGAAAACATGATAACTGTTTCAGGTGCAGGTAGAGTTGTAACAAGAAATGTCTCGTTTTTCAAGAAAGTCAACGAAAACCTTGCTAGAGAAGCCAAGAAGAAATCACAACCAGATGATTATTTCTTGGATGACATTGTCAGTCCTGAGTTGCCACCAACTGCCACAGAACCAGTTGACATCACCATGGACAACAACAGGCAATTACCGCATGCAGGCAGACCACCGCCTAGGCACCGAAATGTCCCAAGACGTCTCAATGACTATGTTTTGTATTGACAATCACTCTGTTTGTGAAACAGTTTGAGTTTCAGTGTGTTTTTATTATTCAAGACAGAGGGAGAATGTAGTGTCCTATCCAAAATTTTAGAGATATGTTTAGATATGAGAGGAGGAGTTATGGGACTTGGAATAATGGCCATTGTGAGATATTAGACATATTGTATCTCTATGTGTAATAAATGTTCAGAACGACAAGTGTCTTGTATTATTTCATTTAGAGGACTAAGGTTGAATACCACAATAACTTCCCTACTGTTACCAAAGTGAAAAGGGGTGAGAAAGCCTGGAGGTGTCTGAGATTACATCAAATCCACCAACTATCTGCCATCATCCACAGGAGCACTCCATCAGACTACCGCTTATCCTTACACCATCATAAAAATGAAATAAATATCTAAAATGGCCAATAATCTGACATTAAAAGAGACAGCAAAAATTGCCATATAAACTTACCTTTTTCCATCTGGTGAGGGTTGGCCATACTCTTTCATCAAACGTTCGGTCTGAGACAATTTAAAAAAAGAACACAGGAAACAAATTTTAAAAAAGAAAAAAATAAGGAAAAGATACAATTTTTATTATTAATATTTCACTTTGGTAGTGTCATGTCGAGTATGGTTTTATACTTACTTGTTTATCTATTTATCTACATAAATCATTATTCTTTAGATAAAATATAAATCAGCTGAATAAAACTACAGATTATGTTAACAAATTGTAACAATTTTGCTAGAAAAAAAGTGACAAAAATCAGTATTTTTCCTTTGAAATATGCTAGTCTGCACTAAAAAAAAAGACAATATAGCATAAATAGCCATCAATGCCAATTGGCTAAGCATTTGACAATGATGATGACTGACAAATGATTTCACAGAACTATTAAATAAGAAAAGCTATAATTTATTATCTACATTTTTTGTTTCTTAAGAAAACAATCTTTAATTTTACTTGCTTGCAAGCATGCATCAATGAATGCATCCCCCATTCACGAAAAAAAACCAAAAAAAAACACAAACACAAACGCACGCACACACGCTCGCGTGAAGGTATATAATGTTTTGTGATTATATAAAATCATTAATTACATAGAAGCATAATAAAACTTGCAAATAATGTTCACTAATTCACGAACTAAATATACAAAAGACCTGTCCATATAAAGACAGAAAAAAAACAAAAAAATAACAACATATGCTCACAGTGGGATTAGGCTTCATTATCTCATTGACTAGGCTGACAAAGTTTTTGACATCCAGCTTTTCAGGAAGTTTCAACAGCAGCTTCTACATGTAAAAAGAAAATAGAATATTAATAACTGTAGCAATGCCGAAACGATGCTCTGAGCGTTGTTTTAGTCTATCATGAACTAAAATTACGGCACAGGGTGGAAAATAATTGCGGAGTCAAAGAGTTAAAGAAATTTTAAGTGGTAGGGATTAAACTCGCGCTACATTCACATTCCGTAGAGGAATAGATCTAGCGGGAGGGTGAAGCACCTGCCTGTTCTTGTCTTCTATATCATCTGTACCCAACTTTATCTTGTGACATCCCTACTTATAGTTCACCAGCTCTCTTTCCCAAGTCTGGAAAAACTATTCTCTATCTATATCTAGTTAACTACTTGATAAAGTTAGTTGCTTATCCTTTACAGGACGTGGCAATCAACCCCAGCTTTTATTGGTTGTTTGTGATTTTTCTAGGCAATTTTTTCATTCAGTAGTTTGCCATTGCTTTCTGAACGGTACGGCGCTTATACCATTATTAAAAATCCACACAAAGCGATCTGCTATCAAACCGCCTGCAGCGGGTTTCGAACCTGGTATATCTGGATTATGAAACTGCGTTCTTATCCATTAGGCCACAGACGCCGATGATACTATCATCAAAATCATCCATCTCGCCACAAGAAGAAGCTAGATAGAATGCAGTTAGAGACTTCACCATACTAGGTCCAGCTTTTTCATGTTGTGGTGTGACCAGTTCCCTTCCTTGTTGCCTATTCATCTTCCCTAGCTCAAGAGCACAGTCTGGAAAATATTTACTAATGCACACAAAGCTAGCCACCGCATGCCTGAGCAGCAATAGTTCTATTCTTTCTGCATCTGTTCAGAGACCTCAAGGAACTGCACAGGGCTGAGTGATGACGTTATTTCTCAATCTGCTCTGCTCCACAAATACTGCCATTCCAGCTTCTACACTAATAAGACTTGTTGAATTGGTATTAACCCTCCATTCCTTTGAACTCAAAGGTCAGTATTCTAATTAGGTAAATGTTGAGATTCATGAGTGCAATGAGCACCAGAATGAGCCTCACAAAGTTATTCTTGTTTATGAGACATTCTGAATACTTTGTGTTAATAATTTTTGTTAGTAACCATAATTCTAATGGCATTGCACTAAAGATGTAATTGGGGTTATGAATAAATGGCTAGAAGATTCATGACTACTTCTGTGTCAGTAACCTTAATTTAGCACCTCTTATTCTCACCGCCTCAATTTCCCAGAAATTCAATCCCTTAAACTTCCCCACCTCTTAGTGCTAATAACAATTCTGTCCTTCCAAGTTCATTTATTAAGTCATTTATCATTCCCTTTCCCTAAGCTTTGCTTTTCAATTCTCAGACTTTCTGCCGTTCTTTTATGTGCCTCCCTCAGTGTTAGCTTCAGTTAAACATTCCTACACTTGTTCCAATTCTTTTCCTTTCTCTCTCTCCATTCTAACTCAAGGCTACCCATAAAAAAGTCACCTGTGGTCAGCTCTATCTGTCCATTTTGAGGCTTAGTCTGGGTAAGCAGATGTCACATTTATTTATTCATGACTTTTCATATCCTCTATTTTCATGCCGTGGTCTACTTAATCACTGAATAATTTTAGTTGTAATATTTCATGTGACCTGCATACATTTTTCAGTAAGACTTTACTTCAGTGGAGCTCGCTCCTGCGGAATCACATACCAACCTCAAATTTTTCATTCAAAATAATCTCTGCTTTAACTCTTTGACTCCAGACCAACGCTCTGAGCGTTGCAAAATTCAACGCGCCGTGCCACAGCAACGCTCACAGCGTGGTTTTTAGTTTATCACGCATAAACCTTAAAAATCGTCCGTTTAATGCAGTTCATATATTAAAACTCGTAGAATGACTTCCGCTACTATCTAAACAACTAATTTGACTGTAGTTAATCAGTACATGTGCGTGTTTTGATGTTATTATCACAATTTTTGTGAAGATTTGCGTGTTTGCGTTTTTCGTTGTTATTGCTAGAGAAATATGTCTCGCTTTATATTTACATTTTCTAAGTCTCCTAAGCAAATAAATGTGTCAAACTACTTTGAAACATTCCTGACATTGATGATGATTGTTTGGTAGTCACAGTTTGTTGTCAAAATACGGATTCTGTGCAGAAAAGCTAGACACATTAGGTTTAGTTGATGAGTGGGCGTAGTCGTATTTTTGCCGATCAAAAAGCAACAAAACTAGACCTACCGTAACATCTAATCACTATTTTTTGGTAGAAGATGAAGCTAGGGATACAATTAAAACATTAAACAAGAGTAAAAAAGTTTTTATATGACGTTATTCTTCTTTATTTGTTTGAAAATTACGTAATGCACGATTGCATAATTTATATTATTCTTACAAAGGACCACGGAAAAACTGGTGCGAATAACACTAAATGTACTAATTTTGGCCATAAGCATGTTTTTTTTTACTTGTATATGGATTAACTTGACGTTTGAAGACTAAAAAGAAAGTTTTATTGTCTACAACAGTAATTTGTCTTTGGTAAGATCGTATTCTACAGTCAACTTTTTAGCGTTTTTTAATTTTACATGCAAAATGTTTTAAATATACCGAACATACTTGTGTTAACACTACCAAAGACATTATATATTTGAATTCTCTATCAATTTCCCTACAGTTTGGTATATAATAAGTACATGTTCAAAGGAAAATCCACAAACAAATTTAGACTGAAAGATGAACACTTCACTCTATAAAATTCTGCCCACAAAAAAAGTCTGGCACAGCGTGCAAAATAACTCTGGCATGAATGAGTTAATATGTTTTGGGATCTTTATAAATCTGATAAAGATCAGAAATCTGCTTTCATTCGGAATGTAAATTACCTATTTTAGTGTACTTACCACGCAGGTCAATGTAAGATAAGCTCGCGTAATCTTCTCAGTAAGTTGACTAAACCAGGTCTGAATCTGCTTGATTGAGACTCTGTCAAAAAAAAATTTAGTATTATCTATGTATAGTATTGCAGAATAACACATAGCCCATGCATCAACTATGTCAAAAATAAAATTATCAAGATTTGCATTGTGTTAAATAAAAGGCAGCTGTAAGACAGTGCAACGTTTTTCCCTTTAAACCACGAAGGAAAATACTCTGAAAGATGTAACACAAATTAAATTTTAAAAACAATATTCAAACTAAATGAACCACTTAAAAAGGCTTACTTCTGTTCCTGTATATCATTATGATTCCTTAAAAAAAAAAAAAAATTATGGATTTGTAATAAAAATTACTGTATGCTTTATGAAATGCAATAACTTTGAAGTATTCTGATCATTAATTAAAAATAAGGGGAGACAACAAAATCATTCACATGTTACCTAATTTGCATGCACTTTGAAAGAATCTCAATGGTTAAACTACAAACTGTTTATGAAACCCAAAATTAGACTGTAAACAGCAGGCACCTTTGTATGTGCACTATGTCATAACTGTTTATGTAAATTACAAGGTGAGTTAAGATTGCATGAAGCGGGACAAAAACACATAAAAAGATGTTTCCCCGAATCAACACCTGTTTTTAAAATACTCAGACAAAATAATTTCCATGCGCATGTTATTTAAAAAAAAAATTATTGTCAAATTCAAGTATAGCAACAACATAAAATCAAGTTACATCACTGTGAGTTCACTTAATACAGCTAAGATATGAGTGTCTGAAGTGGGATGAAAAATACATTTTAAAAAGTTATTTTTACATATTTGCAAGAGCAAAAATTAGGCAAAACAAAGTCATACATTTATATTATTTCTAAAAGTTATAATTTCAAATTCCAATACAGCAACAAATGAAATCAAGCGACACTGTTTTGGCTTCATGTAATACAGCTGAGAAATAAAAGCATATGAAAATATGTTTTTTTCTGGATGTTTATGTGTTTGTAAAAGAATTTAAAAAAAAAAGTTATGCATTTATTTCATAAAAAACAAATTATTATATCAAAGTCCAACACAGTAGTAATGGAAATCAACTGCCACTCTTGTGGTTTCACTCAACACAGTCAAGATTTAGGCACATGAAGTGAATGATACAAGTTTTTCTTGTTTCTGAATTGTTACGAGTGTGGAAAAAAAAAATTAACTTTATGCATTGATGTCATTTAAAAAAAAATTAAAATGCCAAAGTCCAACAAAGCAAGAACACAAAATCAAGTGACAGATTCTTTATTTTACCTAATCCACTTGAGACATGAGAGCTTGAAGCAGGAGAAAAAATTTTGTAAGAACTGTAATGCTTTTTTAAAGTAATTAATAATAAACATTTCCAATGTAATGCTGAAAGAGGACATGGTAAACATTGACGCATTTTATTTTTAATACACTATGACTGACAGGTGTGTGAAAGTAAAATAACTTGCATGACACTTTTAAACAAATCAAATTTGAATTTAGAAAGTTGTATAACTTATTATATTTCAAAAGCAATAAGTGGAGAAAAACCCTTGAATACAAGTAGGTAGCAATTTGATGTCATCAAAGCATTGAATGAAAGGACCAAAATGTACTCAGTGGGGTACTGGAAGATGAGACAGGTCTGTATTTCAGAGTTTGCATTTGCTGATGATGTTGCCCTGATTGCTAAATCAAAGGCACATCTTCAATCCAACCTGCAAGTCTGGAAGGAAGAACTGGAGAAGAGAGGGATGGTTATCAGCAGCTCCAAAACAAAAACCATGGTGATCTCAAGAGAAGGAAAAAGGCATCATATTATGCTGGGAGAACAGATCCTGGAGCAGGTCAACCACTTTAAATACCTTGGAGCTATCATAGACTGGAAGGGAGGCATCAAAGAAGAGTTGGCTACCCAAAGAGTGGCAGCTGGGAGACTTTTTCAGGCAATAAATCGAGGATTCCTCAGCAAAAAAGAGATTGGCAAGAGGACGAAGATGGCTGTAGACAGCTCCACCTGTGTCCCAGTCTTGAAATATGGATGCAAGTCATGGGCAATGACTACAATCCACAAAAGCCAGCTCCAAACCTCAGAATTTTTACACACTGATATTATTTGACAGCTGTTTCAGGCTGAGACATCAATTCAATGTGTTCTGCTTGTTACTACTGAGCCTCTGATTGGCTAAGTGGTTAGAGGGCTTTCAATTTTATTATATATGTACAGACCTCTAGGTCTGGTTTACAATAGCAAGTGACCGCTTGGTGTAGGCTTCCTGCACAGGGACCAGCTGCAGTGGTAGCTCCATGCTCCGTAAGGAACGCAAAGGAAAATGATGACGATGATATTATATCTGTATCTTTTAATCTGCATCACACTGATGATAGCAACAATGATGATCACAATAATGTAATGTGACTGCATCCTCATTCACATTCAGCAATGACTAAGCAAAGAAAAAGCCACATAATTTTACACAAATTACACATATACCACACTAAGACAATCAATTAGACTAACACTCATGCTGCAAACCACACAAACATTGTCACAAAGAATCTTTCCAAATTTCATATCTTCACAAATGGGAGAACACTTGCCTGTGATCAAACAATTCTTTTATTCATACCCCTTTGTGCTCCCAATGGAGCATACAGCCAACACTGCAGCTAGTCTCCGGGAAGCCTGCACCAAAGCACTTACGTGCTCTTGCCTTGGTCATTTGTGTAGCTATTTGTTTTATATACTGAGGTTACCAGCCCCATGGTCAACCTCATATTAGTCACCTCTTATGGCATGCCTGAAGGAGAAGCACCCCTATTCAAATGAGGTTATTCAATGACATAAAAATTTGCCCTTGATTGTCATGTGATTGGGGGGGGGGTTGACGTATTTTTAATACCTGTAAGTCTATAATATTTATGCTTTCGACAGATATTCCACAAAACTGCACTCAAGATAATAGTCAATAAGGAATTAATATGAAAAAAGGGGAGGGGTGGTAAGGAAAGCTAAGAATTCTTGACATATTCACTTTTAAGTTTCACATTTTATTAAAGCAATGCCATTTTCCCCATGTACCACCTGGTAAATAAATGCCATGAAATGTAAATAATCAAACATTTCTTTAAAAAAAAAAAAAACTGGTACCTCCAATGCCCATATTCAGTCTTCTTCTTCTTCCTCGTTCGCCCTGAAAATGACGGTGGTTGCGTTGTGTCTGTTTACGCCTAAGCTGTGATATCTGCACCTTTCGGTCGACACATCCGACTTCAGCACGGCATTTTTTAGGGACCAGGTTTGCCTTCCCATTGCGATCCGCACTCGCTCAGCCAGACTGCACTGCTGCAGACTGTTTCCAGGACCACCACGTGGAGGTGGAGTGCGGTCTTGACCAGCTCTGGTTCGCTGGTCCTGATGCAAGCAGTACAGCTATGGATCGCTGACTGCATTCACTATTGCTGCATCTTGGGGTCCCCCATATTCATTGAACCCCGAACCATCACATTTTTATAGTGTATCGCCGTTTGTAAAACTGACTCCATAGCATTTTCTTTTTTCAAAATAAATATATTACTTCCCTTACAAGTTTGACAGCAGCCCCCTTATATATTTACTTACAATGCAGGAAAGCATAAAGAAAATGAGCAAATTGACACCAAGCATGGTTATTCCAAGACACAGGACTCACTAAATACATCATACGGAAGATGCATCTCCAAAATAAAGGAAAGAATAGCTAAAATAGCATTCCATTACATCTACATCTTATGTGCTTGCCTCACTGCTTCATGTATCATGACTGGTTAAGTGTCTCATTTAAAGTTTCTCATTGGTCATGTACGTTCTGAGAAAGTAGTCAACAACACCATCTAATAACTTATCAAAAACATTTCATTCCAGTAAAGTAGCTTCTGAGGAATATTCTGTAGCCAGTGTGTTTTTTTTTTCTATTTTAGTGCGTGTAAAAAAAAATGGTAACAGATTGCAAGGGGGAAGAGCTTATAAAATTAATTAATTAACTTTGCTGGTAACTGAGTTGAAACATGAGAGATTAACCACAGTGAAAAATTTTATCTTACGATGATAGCTTTTTTCCTTCAAAATTTAAAAGAACTCTTCTGGTAAATGTTTAAAAAAAATGTCCTGAAGACACTCCTATAGGCAGAAAATCATGCAAGCTACTAAATCTTGAAAGACTGTATGAATGGAAGCTGGCAAGAATAACAAGAGACAATACAACAAATGGGAACTGGCAGGGTTACGTTACAAATATTTAGGGGTAACCAAATAAAGCATATAAATAAAATGGATCACTGCTGCAGCTTACCCTTCTTCCTCTAAAACTAAGAAGGAGTTATCAAAAGAAACTAAACGACTTTTGAAACCCTTTTTGACCTTGACTCTGAAAGAATGTCAAAGATGTTAAAGATCTGTATGTGTGTGAAAAAGAAGGTCCCTTCAATAAATTAAATCTCCTCACTACTCTTAAGACAGAGCATGACTATGCAGCCTGACATTATATGCTGTATACTTTAACATTTTATGTCCTCTAATTAAGTTTGGAAGTTACCTCAGCATACAGAACATCACACTGTGGTCACAGAGTAAAATTACATGTTGGTCTGAAAATAAGATATAACAGTAACTACTTATGCTCTGTGTAGCTCCTGGGGATCTCTGAAGAGACAAAGAAAGAATAAGCCTACTGCACCCTAAGGTATGTTGTACGAAGCAACTATGAGGCTGTGGTTGGGGCCGGCAACCTCATCATGTAAAATACATTGCCACAGAAACCACAGCTGCTAGAGCATGTGAATACTTGGTGCAGGCTTCAGCAAGGGAATCAGCTACAGAGGTGGTTCAATAAGGAGGGTAAAGGAAAATGATAAATACTTATGAAAAACTGATAATTCATGAAGATAACACAAAACAGGCTGAGTTTTCCACTGAAGAGCAAGACATATTCAGTAAAGGTATTCTATGTCAAAAGATGAGGTAGATGTGATATATATATATATAAACAAAATATAAACATAGTACCGAGACTACAAACAAAATATAATAAAAGCTTCTTTAATCCACACAAAAAAAAGGGGGGGGGGGGGGGGAGAAAGAAGAAGAAGAAAGGAACTGGTAAGACAACTGCACACATATATACCACAAATTTAAAAGAAAATACCTCAAGTCACAACCAGAAGAGATAGCAGTCTATTTGAGGGCTATCCAAGTAAGAATTTTAAACTTATTTTTAATTGTTTTTTAACATGCCTTCACATTAAAATGAAGCAATTAATACACCTAAGATCAGTGCTACAATATAAAACCTGCATTTAAAATTTCAAGAAAATATCCTAGTAAATTCTACCTCAATAATCAAAAGATAATTTACCAACCCCTTAAAAGCATGAGCTCCACAAGCACCCTGGCAAACATTATAACATTATAAGTGCACAAAATAGTACACTTATTTCTCAGCAGCATTAAAAGCTAAAATATTAAATAAGTTATAAAAAGTTAACAGGATACTTGTACTAAAAAAAAAAAAAAAAAAACAGGTCTGCATCGTTTAATGTGAACACCTGAAAATCAAAATTATCTGACAATCGAAAGTTTCTTTAGGTGACTTTGGGTTATTTTTCTATCACAATTGGGCAACTTTGGAACACATTTTGGGCAACTGGGCCATTATTACTTTTGTTTAAAATTAACATCGTCATCATTCCCCTTGTTTGCTCCCAATGGAGAATGGAGCCACCACTGGAGCTGGTCACTGGGAAGCCTGTACTAAAGTATTTATGAGCTCTTGCAGTTGTGGCTTCTGTAACAATTTGGCTTACATGATGAGGTTGTCAGCCTCATGTACAACCTCAAATTAGTTGCCACCTATGATATGCCTGAGGGAGCAGCTGTTCTATTTTTTCTTTGTCATCTCAGAGACGCAGAGAGCTGAAAGGGACTAAAATTAACTAACTAAGAGGAATTTAATTATATTTACATTGTGTACTGGCATAGGCCTACCAAGAAAACGTATTCATCACAAAGGTTTATCGTTTCAACAGCTAATCTTCAATGGCTGCAGTAAATTTAAAAACGCCTAACTGCAATATCAGAGCAACCTATCCCCCCCCCCTTCCATCCCACAAATATGATAAAATTAAATTACTTTACAAAAATTTACAATGATATGTGTGCTTCCATACAATACACTTGTCCAAAATTGGATTAAATTAAATTACCTTTAAAACTAACAAAAAATTAATTACAATGATATCTGCATACTTCCAAGCAGTACACTTGTTCAAAATAAAATTAATATAAAACTAAAAAAAACTGTACAATGTGATAACTGTGTGCTTCCATACAGTACACACGTCAAGAAAATGTTACCAAATATAGTTCTATAAAGCAGAGCAGTCGAAACCTTCAATATTTCAATAAAAAAAAAACAAAACAAAAAACTAGGTCAAGCAACATTTGGACAATCCTTCAAAATACCAACCTGCAGTCTTTTTGCTGGGTTAAGAATCCTCTGTTCATCATCTGAATCTTGCTGAACTCCCTACTCAGCCACCTGTAAAAAAATTATTTCAACATATAATTAGTCACCACATGTGTTCAAATCAATCAATCAATCAATACCCTTTAGCTCCCCAAGGAGCATAAGCCTTCAACAAACACATGCCAAGTCTTCCTGTCCTGTGCCATCCGCTCAAGTTCTTTCCATGTTTTCCTCATCATTTTCACCTCTGTTTCCAGTTCTCTTCTCCATGTGTTTTTTTGGTCTACCTCTGCCTCTCTTTCCCTGTGGATTCCAGAACAAGGACTGCCTTTTAATGCTATCAACAGGTTTCCTCAATGTGTGTCCTATCCATCTTCAGCATCTTCTTCTCAACTCTTGTTCCACTGGCACTTGTCTGGTTCTTGTCATCAATTCCACATTTGTGACTTTGTCATACCATTTCAGTTCTTCTATTCTACGCAAGCACCCATTTATAAATGTCTGTAGCTTTTTGGTTGTTGTTTTTGTTGTTCTTCTGTCCCATGTGTTCAAATGCTCATTCAGAATCACTCTAGAATTGTAGTGAAGAGAAAAATTAGATAACCTGGCAACAACCTGTAAATTTTAACTCAGAGAAAAAGTGGAAGACAGAGAGAAATACTTCAATAAACAGACCCACATCATTTGGGAGGAGACTGAAGACATTATAAACAATGTTTTTCTTGTTAAAAAAAAACCACAAAAAACTATGGCCCTAGCTTACTTAACACAAAACATTACAATTGTTTTTCTGTAAGCTAGAAACATGTGATACAGGTCCATAACCCAGAATGCAACTCCAAAAACGGAATATACAGAGAAAACAATAGTTTTTTGGCCAACTTTGGGGTTTTCTGTTTTCGAACAGATTTTTGGGTGACAGGTGATTTCTGGCGACATCCGAAAACCCAAAAAATTTGATATTGGAAACATGGCCGTCTCCGAGCATTTTGGATTCTGGGTTACTGACCTGTATTTAAACACAAGAGCAACATGGTTTGGTTACCAAACAACTTTAATAATGATAACTCTGGACATAATGACTGTTACAGTACCATTGCTGTTGAGCAAATTAACGCTTATTTACACAGACAAAATAATGAATGAAAGAAAACAAAATAACCATGCACTTCTTGCCTTAGTTTAACAGCATAGGGATCATCCTGCGTTATTTTTTTAACACAAGTCTCTAGAGCTTTCAGGATGCAATTGTATTCTCTTTCTTTGGCTGTAAAATATTAAAAGAAAGACAACAATTAAATTAACAAACAATGAACTATGAAAAGCTACTTGCATGGCACAAGCATGTTTTACTTTCATCAATTTATAAGCTGAGATGGGTAAAACTGCTTCTGGAGACAGCAGAAGTGGTAGTAGCCTCTGCAGTTATGACTTTATGGGAATGCGCCCCTGAGGTATAGCCCTCGGCTGTTTTTTTTTGTCTTGTGTTCCGTCCGGCATTTTCTTTTCTCTTCTGCTTGTCGTGAGAGCTTCTTTTTGCAGAATCTGAGGTGGTGCTGTAGGGAGCATCACCACTTGGAGCGATCAGCAGCTTCATCCTCCCAGGTTGCTAGATTTATGTCCAGAGCCTTCATGTCTCTCTTGCACACATCTTTGAACCTAAGCTGCGGTTGCCTGGATGTTCTTTAGCAATCTGCCAGTTGGCCGTAGAAGATATCTTGAGGAATGTGACTATCTTCTACGCAGCGGACATATCCAAGCCAGCAGAGATAGTATTAACATCAAATTAAAACATAATTTTATCAAGTGGGCAGATTGAGGACAACTATTTCTATATAAAGGGACATAATTTGTCCCCTGTAGTTCACAGAATTACCTGACGAGACAAAGACAGATTAGGACTATTGCTGGCTCAGGAATGTGGTGGTACAAGGTGACTAATATGAGAAGGTGCATGAGGTTATCAATGTCATCAGGTCAAACAAATTGCTACGAAAACCAATGCTGCTAGAGCAAGCCAATGCTTGGTGCAGGTTTCCTGCAAGGGGACACAGCTGCAATGGTGACCCCATGCTCCATAAGGAGTGAAAAGGAAAAAGATGATGACATATAATTTGTTCCATAAATGCATTAGCCAATGGCAACATTTTACACAACACAAAAGTACTACTACACATTAAATAAATGACACGTAACAAAATTTGCAATCTCAACAAGTTTTAAAACTTGTACAGTTTGATCGCATATTACGCTGACTAAACTTAGGCGAATTCAGCTTTACGAAAAATGTTGGTCAAGGGGGTGAAACTATTAAAATGTTTAATTGTAAATTAATTCTGATTATTTACATGAATTTTTTATAAAAACATTTAAACAAATTATTTATTGAAACTCTATTTAAGAAAATAAAATGTAAAATAAAGCCAAATAATAAACAGAATATAAAGAAGTAATAAAAATAAAGATGAGACACACTATGTATGTGGTAACCGAGCAAAAGTCACTTTTATGTATTCAGTTTCGACTGCTTGCCCCGCATATATTTTCTACTGTCAAGTTGCAATATTGGTTTTACATTGGGGGTGTGTGGTGTATGTGGGGGAGTTAGGGGTCTGAGTTTGTGACAGAATAAAGCGGTACTCTTTTGCTGCTTATGGGAAGTCGCATGAGGGTGTTTCAATTTATCATTATTTTATCAAATTTATTAAGTAGATCTTAGTTTTGTGTTTTCAATATCTTTTTGCCTTCTGGCTCCTTTCTGAAAAGGCAAGGTTCCTTTTCAATGAAGTAATCCAGAACTGTGACTGTTACAGCTTTAGTTAGCATGTTTTCTGTGTTTTTGTGCTTAAAATTCCATAAATTAAAAAAAGAACTCTATTATTGTGAACAATGGCCTCTAAACGCAAAGAAGGACTCATTATACAATTGTACAATATTGTTACATCTGGGTTTTCTTTCTGGTTGGTTTGTGGTTTAGTACTTGTAGTGTAACATATTATAACGTTCATGCATCAGCTGACAAACACGAATGGACACGGGTATGGTCCCCACAGGACATCACTGGCCAAAGAACACAATACATCTTGTAGAGGGTCCACAATAACTTCTTTAACATTTATTTACTTCAGGAACATTGGCATGGTTGGAGCATTATTAATGAGATCTCCGCAAAAATACATTGGCACGATCAATGCATATACAAGGCATATGTAGTAGTTAGTCTTCAATACACCTCATCTCAATTATTCAGTTCTGGCCGCTGCACTAGAGGTGCGCGCAGAACGACGACACCAAAGTAATGTGGACCAGACGACGTGAATATAAAAAATACTTGAGTTATACTTCTCTATAAGAGGTGGAACTTCTGTATAAGTTCAGGACCATCTTAGAAAACATAGTGGCGGCCTTCGAAGTTAGTTATGCCACTTAAATATATAATATTCCTCCACAATTCTTGGAGCTTGAAAAACACGTGTGATTAGGACGACTTGAAGTAATGAAAGACCACGAATATGAGCCGTTAGAACAAATAAGCGCAAACGCGTCACGTCATCGACAACCGGTGACATATTAAATATGCAGCATTCAATATGTTAAAAATCGGGCAAAAACATGAGTTACCACAAAGAGACATATTTCCTGAAAAGTAAATGGCTATAAGCTTATGTGTGGCAACAATACATAACATATCAATATTTGTTCTTTAACAATAATACTTAGTGAACTCACAGCTTTTATCTGAAAACTGAGCATGGGGGAGGAGGGGGTCAGCCTTGCTAGGGCTCTCACCCTAATTTGACTATATGCATTTTTTTTTACTTTATGCAGTCTCAGCAGATCTTAACCACAGCAAAAGATGCAATCAAACTGTACTTTAGCCCACATTTCAATCAATATTTCACAGATTATTAAAAAATTGCACTGGTTTAAGCTGTTTGTAAAGGGTTTTTTTTTCCACAAAGGTTGCAGAAAATGCCAGAACAAATGAGACTAACCTATTAGAGTTATAGACTGAAGCATAAATGTGGCACCATAAAACAGTGTGATGCAGCGCTCAGGCTTTTCCTTCAAACCATCCTCATTGCTTCTGGCAAGTCTTAACCTTGAGTCAGGAACAATCTCTTTAATTTGGCACAGGTCGACTGAGGGGAAAAATAAAAAGATATCTCTTACATTTAATATTGATTAAATGGAGAAGACAAAGGCTCTTTAACCTCTTTACCATAATGGATGAGTCCAACTCGTCTGGGGTTGTTGTTACTGTACTGTTACTGATGAGACTGACTCATCCACAGTCTCTACTGAGGTGTCTCTCACTTTTAATCCATTTGCATGATTATCACCAAGTAAAATAATCTATATACAAATCAAAACAATGTCCCATGACCACTGAACATGTATAAGATACATAGATAATCCTTTTACGTGTTTTGGAGGTGTGTATCATGATATTCCATTTACAAATTGATGTAACGGCAGGAAAAATAACTCAAAATAAAAAAGCAGTGGTACAGGGTTTAAACTAGCACACACTTTAGTGAATGCTGGAAAAAAATATAATGTCAAGACATCACAAAGACCACATATACAGAGTGGGAACTGCCTTGTGCCTTATGATGATACCAGGACAACACTGCAAAAATGGGAATCACAATCACTGAGAATTACGTCTAATAAAACAATTTCCAAGCAAAAAAAAGAAGAATTACTACACACTAAGCAAACTGGAGATGAAACAACCAATTAAGACCACCTTTTCCTTCAGATTCTAAAGTAAAACTGAAGCTTTTCACAATAGAGAAGGAAGAACAAAGCACAAGTGTACCATGCAAAAGCTTACACAGACAAAATGTACAGATTCAAATTAAATTTGAGGAAAAACACCTCTAGGAAAATGTTTGAAACACATGCAAAGAGGTTTTTGCAACATAAATAAGCAGCAATTATATGGCTCTGAAACATGGAGAACAACAAAAGACAACAACCAAAAAGCTGCAGACTTACACAAATGGATGCTAGCGTAGAATAGAAGGATTGAAGCAGTATGACGAAATCACTAATGTGGAACTGATGACAACAACCGGTCAAGTGTCAGTGGAACAAGAGATGAGAAGAAAATGCAATGTCACAGTTGGACTAAAGATTTTATCACTGCATTATGTAATCTTAAGTCACAGTAACAGCAATCTATCACGTCTACATGACAAACTTTGGCACCATGAAAACTTTATGTGACAGGTGGTGAATCTTTCTTCTTAGTTCTTTGTAATAAATTTCCAAGTGATTGTTGTGTTTATTATTTCATAGATCTATCCTTTGAGTGGTAACTGGCGACTGCCAGAGATGTAATTACTCAAGTGAATTTTATTCGAGACCAGATCCTTTTATACTCACAGCAGGTTGTCAGTGATCATTCGTATCCTATTAACGCTTCCATATCCAACACACATGAGTAAGTAATAGCCATAAGTCATAAAGAACTGTTTATTAACTTGATAAGTCCAAATTTAAGCAAGGGCAGTAATCGTTATGAGTCTCGGATGTACCATAGATTATAGTGGTTGTTCCACTTGAACAGCTGTTAATTTATTTAAAAAATATATGAGTGTATCGCATTCGAATCTTCGAGATTCAGAATGCTTGTCACGGTGGCAGAGTTCCACGTGAGATTAATGTTCTAAGCTATTTTTGAGCTGTGAGCGAAAGTTCTCGGGAAGCCCCACGGATGTGATTGGCTGGGGTGTTCTGGGGGGAGAATGTTTTTGGTTAGTGTGTACCGGGCGAATGCACTGAGGAGATGTAAAGTGTTTTTCAATGTGTACCAGTGTACAGGCATTTATGCTGAGATATATTATGTGTGATTATCCCAGATGAACTGTATATTAATTAAGGATGTGTTTCTTAGGCCTTGGAGTATACAGGCCAGTGTTTAAAGATTATGTACATTTTTGAAGAGTTTGTGTCCTGGGCGTGACTGGAGAAATCAGCCCAGTGTTTTCGAGGGAAGCCTGTACACTGCTTGATATGTCGACTTATATTATGAGGTCTATTATTTATCAGCAGTCTTCTAGATGGATTAAAGACAGTGCTTGATATGTCGACTTATATTATGAGGCCTATTATTTATCAGCAGTCTTCTAGATGGATTAAAGACAGTGCTTGATATGTCGACTTATATTTGAGGCCATATAACTATTAGTACTGTGAGTGTCAGCAGTCTAATGGATGAATTAAAGAGTGCTGAGACGTCATATGTATTGGAGGCCTATTATTTACTAGCACTGCGATGGTCGGCAGTCTTATGTACATGAATTAAAGAGCGCTGAGACGTCAGATATTGGAAGCCTATTATTTACTAGTACTGCAATGGTCAGCAGTCTTATGTACATGAATTAAAGAGCGCTGAGACGTCATATATATTTGAGGCCTATAACTATTGGCACTGCGTTTGCCAGTAGTTCTTCTTGATGGATTAGTGTTATTATTTAATCCGGATCTTCCTTATGGTACACTATTATGACTGGAACGCCAGCTGTTCGTTATCAGTGGTGGTTTCCAGTTCAAGTTGGATCGAACTTACGACATTTATAATAAGTAGCCTGTGTGGCGTGATATAATATATAGCAACCTTGGTATTCGACTACTCTATGGTTAGCAATTGTACACTTCATCTGCAACAGTGGATGCAACATCGTTTTGCAACAAATACTGATTGTTACAGTGGCGGCAATAATAATCCTAGCGGCAACAGTCGTGGACATAACTTTCGGACGTGATCCCACGTCATCTGCGTTATGTGACTTTCTTCTATGCTGTGTGGCGCATTTAAGAATCCATCATCATTATCAACTACGTGTGCAATAGTAGTTGTTTTCAAACTTACATGGTGTGATACCTGCTATAGAAGACTTACCCAAAAACAGACGTTAACATAACTAGGCAGTAACATATTTGATGGAGTGCAGCTTATTAATACCCATCTACATAGAGGACTATAACATATCTAACATTTCCATTGCCAAGATATGCTTCATGATTCAGTTCTGCTTTTGAATTGAAGCTTTCAAGTGAACTGTGCCAATATTTTGGTGGCGCGATTACAGAAGTTTACCATCAAAGTATACAAGAGATGTCTAGTACCTCCTTTCAAGTGGATTATCAACGAGATTGACAGACTGTGTACCCCTACAGTTACAGAGGGAATTCAAGCTGATATGCAGTCATTCTACATGTGTGCCTCAAGTAGATGATTGGCAGTAATACAGTTCCTGTTTACCTGTGCGAAGTACGAGCACACATACCTTAGCAAGGACAAAGGACTTGACGTGAGAAGTGTCAAGCTGCGGTGACCTTATGCGGTGAACTGTTTTCTTCAGCAGACTTTGTGATGTGCAGCGTTTTGGACGGGCGTATTTTCCTTTATTGAAGATAAGTGGTTTATGTTGTGGAAACTGTGCCATTTTATCTTGTGTCAACAAGTCTTCCTATATATATTGTGTACTATTTGTTGTAATGAGTATTTCATGTTAAATATTCTATGTTTCATGTCTACTTATGAAGATTATATCCCAGTTTACCCAGGGCTTCATAAGCATTCTTTAGGATTTGGTTAGTAACTGTCAATTCTGTGACAATTCCGGTTTAAGATTACAAACCTTACCGAAGTTTAGGTTACTAGTTGTCTCTTGGGACAAGTAAGTGTGTAGTTGTGACGTACCGTTTCATTGTGGTTCTCATAGTATTTTTTCTCTGTTTTTTAGTTTATTGATTAATTTGTTTGTGAGCGTTTTTCTCTATTTCCTATCTTTTAGTTTTTATACACATTTTCGTTTATACACGGTGTTGTTATTGTTTTGTCATTATTCGCGGTTATTATTTCATGTTTTGAAAATTTTTTTGCCTTAGTTAAGCCTTACTGTTCAGTTGACCTCTGCGAACGTTATCGTTTGTTCTTTAGTACCTTGTCTTTGTAATCGTTGATTCCTATTGTCTATATAATATGTTAGTTGTTGGTAACTTATTGTAAGACTTTAGTGCATAAGTGTTTAAGGCTATTTCACATAATATTGACACCACTCAAATTGATATATAGGTATCCCTCATATTGGTGTATACTTTTACAAAGGTTCTATGCACATGAAGTTATGCTACTATGGTATACAGTGATTAACTTATATTTGCAATTACTTGAAAGGATATCTAGCTTTGTGAGCTGAAAAGGTAATTGTTCGAATTTTTAGGGACATAGACTTGTGGTAATTATAACTGGTGAATATATATATACAGTGGACTTGGTGAGTGAATCACCATGGATCGTAATACGTACCCTACAGATATAAGGCCTATGTTGGAGTCTGCATTGGTAGTAGGTAGAGATGGTAAGGGATTGAGAGGTGCGCGACTTGGAGAATGGATAATGGATGATCTTTTGATTAATGTGTCAACATCCCTGGAGTTATTTGCTAAAAATAACTTTTAGTTTGTTTGCAATTTGGTAATGGCCAAGGATTTGGTGAATTTGCTACGGCACCTTCGTCTGTTTTTGCAACAGTATATTGAGCTTGAACACGGACATATAGTGCAAAGCATGTTCAAAATAATCCACAACCATACTTCTGATGAACAGAAAGAGGAGTTAAGGGATGAAGAGCAGATAGAAGGCATTAAACAAAGTGCGCTTCAGGAAAGGGCAAAGATTTTAGAAAGTGTTGCTAAAGAGAGTAAATTACACGCAACAGTTACTAAACTTGAAAGTGATTTATATAAATCAAACTTGGATCTTGAAAGAGGGCAAGAAGCATTAAATTCGGCATTGTGCAAGATTGAATACTTGGAAGCTAGGCTCGGAGATAAACAAGGCGAAACTATTAATCTCATGCACAAACTTCAAGAACAGAAAGAGATGAATCACAAGTTGAAGGTTGAGAGCAATGTTCGTGAGAAGACTTACATAGAAATGCTTCATAATGTGTTAGATGATAATGATATTCTCAGTTGCCAATTGAAAGAAAAGAAGGAGATACATGAGAAATTGAGAGTTCAGGCAACAAATAGGGAAAAGTGTAGTGGCTACCCAACAGCCTCCTCTGCCCCACATTCATTGATCAACGGGTTCAAACGCCTGTTGGCTATTGCTGTTGAAACGGACTACACATTCAAGGAAGCAGAAAGGACTAAGGAGTTCTTAAAGGACCCATTAAAGTTTGCTGCTGTTGCCGATACAGTTGCACCAGCTTCAGCAGCCAATTTAGCACAAAAAGAAGAGAAGAAGAGATTGGAAGTGTTAATAATGGAGAAGGATAAATTAGCTAAGATTGAGAAATTACTAGCGGAGGAAAGATGTAGAGTTTTGACATTCGATGACGTAATTAAGAAACAAAGTGAACAGATTTCACTTAAAAATATTGAAATTACGGAATTAAGGGAAAGAGTGGACGGTTTGGTTGATATAATTTTAGGTAGAAAAATGCTGTCTACTGTCAATGTTGACAAGGTTAGACAGAAAGACGGTTATCAACACGTCTTAAAAGCGTCGAGTCAGCAACAGACACTCGATGCCAAAAATAACATCAAACATGGTGAGCGGAAATCCTTGCGTGGCAGATATAATTTTCATCGTACTAGTGACTATTCTGGTAATATTAATAATTCCTGGCGACAGGCCAACAAGGTTAATTCTACTGTGATACTTGATTCTGTACATCACAGTAAAGACAAGGATAAATTTCATGTCAAAGTTCAAAAAACTAACCTTGTATCTGAAGTGGGAAAGCCTAATAAAAACATAACAAGGGACAAGACACACCCGTGTGTTACCGGGGCCCGAAAGGGGAGCAAAGAATAGTAACACTGCACCTTACCACGCATGTCGTAAAAGGCGACTAAGGAGGGTATGGGCATGGGGCTGTTTACCCCATCCCGTAAAAACTTCGCACAGTGGGCTGATCACCTGCTTGCCAACCAATCTGATTACGGAAACAATGATAGATTGTTTGGTCTGTTTTTGTTCCACAAAGACGCCACTAGGCGTGGTGGAAACAGCGATAGATTGATCAATTTGTTGTTGCCCTAAGACGCCACTAGGCGTACTGGCCACATACTGCTTTGCCGGTTGATGGCTAAGGATGGAAGAAGAAGAAGAAGAAGGGACAAGACTAGTAGTACTTGTGCCCAAAGTAATACTCAGTATGTTAGTAGCCATAAGGATTTTATTATCCCTATTACTGATTCAGAGGTTAAGCACGCTGCCACCGAAAAGAAGAAAAGCAATCATGACAGGAAAGATAATAAAGATTTTAAACATTACCAAGGGAGATCAGCAAATTGTAATCTGTCTTCTCCAAGAAACCAGAAACAGTTTAACAGATCTAAATATTTTGGTTCTGAAGATTTTGAAAAGTATGGTAAAAATGATTACAGGAAAGATTATCAATTTTACGATAATAAGTCTAGAGGTCAATATAACCAATTTGGCAGATATTTTTATCAAAAGAGAAATAATAATGACAACTATGTTAACTTTTCTCAACAAAGGCCTAAAGTCATTAATAAACAAGGTAATAATAATAAAAATAGAGTCTCTAATACAACTGCTTGTGGTTTTGAGAGAGTATCTCGCTGTTATAAGGGTAGCAAATTTTTTTCAGCATCCAATAGCGACGACCTTGAGCTACGATCATTTTCTGCTCCATAAGCCTCCTGTGGTGTTTACACGTGTCAAGGGAAGGCTTGTTGATCGGTAAAAGGGCTACAGGTTCACACAAGCCACAGTTTTAGGTAAATGTAACGTTAATTTCCGTTTTACATCGTTAGATCTTCATCATCTCATCTCAACCCATAACCCGTCATGGGTCGTAGGGGTGCCATGGTGGAAGCATCAACAGACAGGGTCCTCCACTGCTCTCTATTCTCAGCAATGCGTACAAGTGTGGAGAAACCGTGTCCTGCCCATTCTTTGATGTTATCAGCCCAGGATTTTCTTTGCCTTCCTCTTCTCCGTTTACCTTCGACTGTTCCCTGGAGGATCGTTTTCGAAAGGGAGTCATGACGAGTTACATGCCCAAACCAGGCAAGCTTTCGACGTTTCACTATTGACAAAAGTGGTTCTTGATGGCCTGCATAGGTGTTTATCTTCTCTCTAACATAGACATTTGTTTTGTGCTCTTTATAGCAAATGCGCAAAATTCTTCTATAACATTTATGCTCGAAAGCCTGAATCCTTCGCTCCGTATCTGCAGTGAGTGTCCAGCCCTCACACCCATACAAGAGAATAGATAATACAAGTGATTTGTATAATTTGATCTTCACAGGAAAACTGATGTTACTTTTCCAGATCACATTCAACCTTGTCATGGCAGCTGAGGCCATCTCAAGTCTTGTCTTGATTTCTTTATTTGATCTTCCATCACTACATATAGTGGACCCGAGATATTTAAAGGTGTTAACTTCTTCTAACGTTTGCCCATTTAACGTAATGTTGGTCGGAACATGTTTCTTATGGCTATTCACCAATATCTTGCTTTTTTCTATATTAATTTCCATCCCATATGTTCTTGTTACTTTCTCCAGTCTAGAGGTAAGGTCTTGAAGTTCTGATTCTGTTCCAGCTATCAGATCAATATCATCAGCAAAACGTAGATTACACAGAGGTCGGCCTCCAATCGATATGGTTGATTTATAATCGCAGAGAGTTAGATCTTACTGTGAAGTAAAATATAATTTTTTCATTTGTATATTTTCACAGTGACAGCTTTGCAATGAAAGTCTATGTTCCGGTGTTACATGAGTAGACAGAGTAAGGTATGCCACCTTGTATTCATGGAGTTAACCAAGTGAAACCGGACAGCAAGTTGACTCTGAATTGTATGCGGTTATCTTGCCAAGTTTATGAGACTATTCAACACGGCTGGAATTATTGCCTGTTCAACTTGTTTAGAATATAGATATTATTGTATCAAATAAATATAGGATATTATATATAGAATTGTATTAAGATACCATATAACTTCTATTAGATAGTGTGTAAGCTCATTTTTTATGCACTATTTTATGCACATATTTATTTTTTGTACGACGATGTTTTGATGATGCAACAATTATTTTCATACTATTCTTACACTATTGTGTTATGACGAATATTATATGTATTATGATTGCAATAAGGTGTATGATATCATTTGCGAGTGACTTATCTTTGTAACTTTTTGACAAAAGCAGTGGACTATAGTATTTACGCACGCTAGTCAGAAGACTATGCTCATGTAGTCAATTCATGGTTGACCTTTATGCTCTGTTGTGAGCTTAGCGCTACAAGAGCTGATACATCAAACATTGATGTCTTTTTGCAGCGATGATTATTAGGACTGTTTTATATGCATGATGAGTTTGTCAGCCCAATGCACAACCTCATTAGCTAGGTATGGTGCAGTAGTCATCTTTAGAGAGTCTTTGTACTCACTAAATTTGAAATTCTTTCTTATGTTTTGATGTCATGTTTATTTACGTATTAGCATTCTAAGACATTATGTAGTAACTATTATATTGTGAAAAATAATTTTGGAAACATAGTTTGATTATATCAGAGTTAATTTTGTATTGCAAGTTGAGAACATATTCTGAAACATTGGTTTCTGAGGTTTTTCGAAACAATAACACCTGTGAGCTTAAAATAATGTGATTTTTTTTGTTCTTGCGATTTAGACATGTATCATTTTCCAGCAGATTGTTTTGATTTTGTGTCTGCTTAAGTATAAAGATTTTTGTATGTCACACATTTTTGTTAGCCTAATTACATTGTTGGTATATTAATATAAGGTAAAGCTTAAAAAAAAGTTAAAATACCATTTTTATTTAACTTAGCGTTATGAAATATTTTTGTTTTTTACTTTTTGGAAAATGTTTTCTAAGATTGTAAAATTTTTTCGGTACCCTGCGCTTAACTGTGCGCTAGAGGGGGTAATGATGTTTTTTTTTTATTACTTAACGCTTCATGGTGCGTTAGTTTGAGTTTATTTATAACGGCATTATTTTTTGTGTATGATGTCTGATGGTTGATGGTTACTTATGAATAAGTTGGATAACGGGGTTAAGGTTAGATTATGCTTCGGTTATCTACAGCTTTCTTTTGTGGGTGTTAGATATACACATACATTGTCTTTTTGTCCTATACTTTCTTGTCATGATTATATGTATTTATATAATACGTTTTTGATCAAATGGTTATTACGATGTATTAATCCATCGTTCTCTACAGACATACCTGTGTTTTTTCTTTTGTCTGTCCTGATTATTCTTCATTTTATTCTATTTCTTCTACTGACTTTTCGGTAGCGGTTCATATGTTGGTTATACTTTCACGTTGCATTTATATGTCACTTGATACTATTTGTATTCTTATTCATCCTACTATACTGAACCTTGAATCATGTATATTGTTGGGTTAATTCTATGCTAAATAGACTTAACTTTGTTGAAAGCAGATTATTTTGGTAGACTTAGCTGATTATTTTGTATGCTTTGTTTTCTGCTTTACTCATAATGCTGATATTTTTTGGATGATATATAGTATTTGGACTTAACAGGTTGATTAATTTTCCTGATTAGAACTTTATCACCCACTTAATTTTTTGGTGGAGTAATGTTTTAAAAAAAAAATGATGTTATCATTTTTTTCCCCGGGGGTGGTGTAAACTGATAAGTCCAAATTTAAGCAAGGGCAGTAATCGTTATGAGTCTCGGATGTACCATAGATTATAGTGGTTGTTCCACTTGAACAGCTGTTAATTTATTTAAAAAATATATGAGTGTATCGCATTCGAATCTTCGAGATTCAGAATGCTTGTCACGGTGGCAGAGTTCCACGTGAGATTAATGTTCTAAGCTATTTTTGAGCTGTGAGCAAAAGTTCTCGGGAAGCCCCATGGATGTGATTGGCTGGGGTGTTCTGGGGGGAGAATGTTTTTGGTTAGTGTGTACCGGGCGAATGCACTGAGGAGATGTAAAGTGTTTTTCAATGTGTACCAGTGTACAGGCATTTATGCTGAGATATATTATGTGTGATTATCCCAGATGAACTGTATATTAATTAAGGATGTGTTTCTTAGGCCTTGGAGTATACAGGCCAGTGTTTAAAGATTATGTACATTTTTGAAGAGTTTGTGTCCTGGGCGTGACTGGAGAAATCAGCCCAGTGTTTTCGAGGGAAGCCTGTACACTGCTTGATATGTCGACTTATATTATGAGGTCTATTATTTATCAGCAGTCTTCTAGATGGATTAAAGACAGTGCTTGATATGTCGACTTATATTATGAGGCCTATTATTTATCAGCAGTCTTCTAGATGGATTAAAGACAGTGCTTGATATGTCGACTTATATTTGAGGCCATATAACTATTAGTACTGTGAGTGTCAGCAGTCTAATGGATGAATTAAAGAGCGCTGAGACGTCATATGTATTGGAGGCCTATTATTTACTAGCACTGCGATGGTCGGCAGTCTTATGTACATGAATTAAAGAGCGCTGAGACGTCAGATATTGGAAGCCTATTATTTACTAGTACTGCAATGGTCAGCAGTCTTATGTACATGAATTAAAGAGCGCTGAGACGTCATATATATTTGAGGCCTATAACTATTGGCACTGCGTTTGCCAGTAGTTCTTCTTGATGGATTATTATTATTATATGATGTGGATCCTTGTTTTGATATGCTATTATGACCTGTGTAACATGCTGTACTTCGTCTACGTTATTGTGACCGTGTTGTGGTGTAATAAAACTGTTCATTAACTGTCACAAGGCGTTTAACCCTCCATGACTCGTACGTGAGCTATCGTGGGGTGAGTGACTATTTCTACACACCCTTCACATATCATGCACGGTAACAGCACAGCAGTACACCCTGGATAATTAGCCTACATACAGTATGCAACGAACAGACTGGATGAATAGCAGCTTGTATCAATTAGGATATGGAATGGTGATGGAACAATCATACTTTATCAGTTGGAAGGAATACTAGGAATAAGCGACATTATCTTAATGGAGTCCAATGGGACTAACAGCAATGTTCAAATACACGACTCAATATACTGGCTACCAGCGGCCAGATTGCTTGTTGTCTAAATAAATCTGGATGCCTTTGTAAAGGACATCAGCATAAATATAACGTTTGCTCGAACCCTTCTGTAGATATGGATAGGCGAATACTAGAATCTCAATTATATACGACATAGCTGAGTAATCATTCTACTATAAATTGAGAACATAAATATTGTATGAATACTTGCAAAACTGGAAACCATCGCCTACAATCTTATATCTTGAAAATCTTTGAAGCTTTCAGTTTTACTTCGACCAAAGGTTAATCACACAACCTTCTAAAGGGGGACTCACTAAGGTCGAAGACTGACACGTAGTAACTTCTGCATGACTGAACTGTATTACTGAACTCCGCTCTGACTGCTGTTTGTCATCCCTTTTTATAGTATTCGACCAAGAGCCATAGACAATTTCATTGGTTCTTCTGTTCGACTAGTGTTGTTTTTGTTACTTGCTAGTCTTGCTCAAGTACTTTTACTATTCTTATTTCTAATGTTAACGTGATAGCTTGCGTTAACGTAGGCCATCCGTTCACAGCTATAAGAGATGAGAAAAAGACACTAGCAATGGATACGATACACACTCAGGAAACCTGTTGATAATGTTACCAGATAGTCTTTGTTCTGGAATTCGCAGAGTAAAAGAGGTAGAAGAAGATCATAGAACACTGGAGACAGACATGAAGGGGATGAAGAAGACATGGAAAGACCTTGAACTGATGGCACAGGACAGGAACACTTGGCATAAGTTGTTGAAGGTCTATGCTCCTTAGGGAGCTGAAAGATGTGAATGAATGAATAAGTAGCAACAGCAACAAAAACATAGTCCTAAGAGAACACAAGAAAACTCGTAAAAGAAAGACTTTAAACAGAAAATTAATGACTCTGAAGATAAAGATGATAAATATAACTGCTTATACCATTCTTGGAACTAAAAAAAAGGAAAGTAAAAAGCAGCACCAGACAGGACACAAGAAGATCAAAATCTTGCCTTAAGCAAGCACAGGTTTGAAGAAGCTGCAACATCATTCACTATTCAAAAATAGTTAAACCAGCAAACACAAGTGAAAGACATGAGAGGACAAAACATCAGCAGTGACAAGCAGTAACAGATGGGTGAAATACCATAAAGAAACTCTAAACAGGTATAACTGTTACATAAAGCAAACACAGAGATAGTAAATAAACCTTGAACAGTTTTCATAAATCCACCCATTAAATAACAGTTCACACATAAATCAAAACTGCCGAAGACAGCAGAACCAGATGGAGTATCCCCGGAAGCCATGAAAGTTGATAATTTCATCCACTACAGAGATGTTACACCAGCTCATCAAGAAAACCTAGGAACAAGAAAATATTCCAAAGAACTGGGTGAACAGACACATAACTGAATGAGAAAAGGTAGCCAAAGGAAGCTGAAAGTTCAGTATGCTGGCTCTAAACAACTAAATGCCCTGGTTGCTCCAGTTCTAGATGATTACACTGACAATGCCAATCACTTAGGTATTCTTATATGCCCTTACTCCCATTAAGCTTGATATAAATAATGTGCAATTCTTTCTGACTGTTCACTTTCCAGCTGTGCTATCCTAGACTAATAAACATTTTGTATGCTAACGTAAAATATTACACAAGTAAATATTTTTTTTTTTACATCTCTTTGGTTTCAGAATCATTGAGTACAATGAAAGAGATGGTCCAATGCTCACTTGAGTATGTGATAACAGGTGACTATGGTGAGGCTGTGTGCAGACAAATTACCTTATGATATCAACAAAATTATTACAGTAATACAACATTGGTGCAGCTTCTCAGTAAGGCTAACTCCAGTGGTGGTCCTTTGATCCTCAAGGGGCCAAAAAAAAAATAAAAAGTGGGATCGAAAAGTCATTTATGTTTCACACAATGAGCATCAGTAATAAATTTTCTGTGTTGCTGAAAGCTTCGTGCAGCATTTTTCATTCATATTACTGGACAATTCAAATTACAGAAAAGGGCTACTCTAACTGCAAAATTGATAAGCAGCAAAACTGTATAATTTAAGTGGGATAAAACAGAGAAGGATCAAGGTGATTATATATGACAGCAATTGTTATGGCAGACAGGATACAATGGTGCTCTCTCTGGCAAACCACTACTCCCCATGGTAGAAGAGGAACAACTAAGTAAATAAGTAGTCATTGTAATGACAGTTATTTTCAGCAGGACCCACATAAAATAAAGACAATAAATAAATAAACCAAACAGTTTTAAGCATGAATTTTAAAAAAAAATAATAACTGTCCCTACTGATCCTAGTTGAAATACTAATAGAACATCAAATGCTTTCCTAAAGTGGCTGTCCCCGGTTATGCTGTGCTTTCAGCTGTCACTAACATTATTTGTTATAATTTCTATTACTGTCATGTGTAAAAGAAACTTTATTTGTGATATTGTGACTGTTCTGTTGGTCTCACTGCTTGTGCATCAATTTAAAAAAAAACAAAAACAAAAAACAGCATCCACAAGGATACACTAACATGTTACATACTTGTCAGAAGAGGCTTGGATCCTTGACAACGCACACATATTAATTCATCCTGTTCGGTGCGCAAACACAAAGTCAAAGTCTCCGGTTTCCGTTTTGGAGAAAATAATGTAACTACTACTCCAGCCTCGAGTTCCACAACAGCTTTTTCTGCCTGCTAACAAAAGTATTTTGTAAAGATTGAATGAAATACTGACTTAGCAACAATATAGACAATTAGCTCTTAAAAAATTTTTTTTTTCAACTAAATACAAACACAGAACTGGTAGGCCCTATTGAGCTTTATTTTAATTAAGTCTATTTTTGTTAATTTAAAAAAAAAAAAGAAGACTAATACTACATCTCATAGGCTGCTATCTATCAGCTTTATCTCATGTAGTAATACTTAGGGTTTATTGATTAGTGAAGGTGCTGTGCTGATAAACAAAACACACTGTGGAAGTCAGTGTTAGATGAATGAAAGCTTTTTATGATAAATATTACTTAACACTCAAATAGGTGCTGTTTTACAATTTTAGGTGAGGATTTGCATATCATCTCATAGCATAATAAATGAAAATCAAAAGATATTAAGTCTACCAATAAGGATTTTCAACTCAAATGTCAACAGTCATATTGTACGTTTCTGAAACATGGAGAACAACAAAAAAGAGAACAGCCAAGAAGATACTGTCATAAATGAGTGCTTGCAAAGAACACAAGGACTGAAATAATATTACCAGATCCCCAATGTTGAACTGATTATAAGAACCAGACAAGTGGAGCAAGAAGTGAGAAGATGCTGGAGTTGGATGAGTCACACACTGAGGAAATTTGCTGACAGCATTACAAGGCAGTGTTTTAGAATCTTCAGAATAAGAGAGGTACAGGGTGAATGAAAACATATGGTGAAGGGAATTGGAGACACTTGATAGGAACAAAAATGGCATAAAACTCTTTCAACAGAAGGTACAGGACAGGAAGCTTGGCATGCATTTTTTAAGGTGGATGCTGCATAGGGGATGAATGGCAATGATAATGATGATTTGCAGAACATACATGCCAGATGAAGTTCAAGGTTGATTTTGTTCAGATGCTGGAATAGCAGCAGCATGTTTTTGCTTCACAGTAAGAAAATGGGAGTCTGCTCTCAGTTTTTAGACTGTTGATACTGTCTTGTGGTTGTACATAAATCTGTTCTCTTTCTTTTCTGCTTAAGCATCCTTCAATTCTTTCCAAATAATTCTCATCATTATTTGCTTACAAATCTTTAGTTACGAAAGTGTCAGATTTGCTACCTTGACCATGTTTTTTTACATTAATGCATGTTACACTTCCTTGAAGTGTGAGTCCAGTGCAAGAATGACAAGAAGTCGCTCAAGAAGCATTTTTTTTTTTTAACCTGTGGCTGCTACTGCTGCTGCATTTGCTCAGCAGTTAAATATTTCTATTTCTCAAGTGCTTTCAACATATTTTAGAGCCTTCAATGAAAGACTGAATGTGTTGTAAACTATTCATGCTGCCTTGTCAAATACCTCTTTTCAGTGCCAAAGTTTGAGCAAATTCCACAGACATGAAAAAGGTCACAACAATTTCAATCTAAGTATTTTACAGTCCATATCTTGCACCAAATACTTGTATCCAGTACTGAATGTACGTGGTAATTTTTCTATTACTTTAAAAACTCATGGGATCTTACATCTTGTTTATTTTTTTGCCCAGGAGAGGTAGTTTTATATTTAGAATGTTTCAGGAGAAATTTGACATTCATTTTCTACACAAGACAACAGGCTGAGACACTTGGGAGTCATGACCCAGGTGGGCCCTCCCCCCCCCCCCCCCCCCCCAGTGTAAAGGAGAATAAGGGGCTGAAACACTTGATTGACCCGGGGGGGGAGCTCCTTCTGATGATCAGATTGCCTCCTGTTGTCGCTCTGTATAGAGTTTCCTATCTATCCTCTAGATTAAAAAGCCCATTCACCTTTGTTGAATAATTCTGTTACTTCAAGAAATATGATCCCAATGTCAATTACTCCATGTAATCAAAGCCTCAATATTTTCAGCAAATGACATCTGTGCCATATGAGATCATATCCCTTGTGAAGGCCTATGAATACTGTTGTTCATTATCTTTTCTAGAAACCATCATGGCCCTAAAAAGAAACCCTCCATGCACTGAGAGGGAAGAGCAAATAATATATCTGGTCATATGATTAACTTCCTGCTCTGCAGCCAGGATGCTCATGAAAAAGGATTTTTACAATCTCATGCATCTGTGCAAATAATTGATTGCTCATACTATTAGTCTGAAAAGATATGATGCTTGGGATGTGAGCCAATGACTTCCTAGGTTTTTGGGCATATTCTCTTTTCAAGGATTGATCTGATATGTGCCTTTTCCTAGGGACTAAATTAGTCACAGTGTATTGCTAACTAACTCCTGGGCTTTTCTTCTTTGGTAAAAGTCAAACTCGTGAAATCTGCAATGTCTTGGCACTTTTATTAACTCTAGTCTCTCAAACTGGGCGACTTTTGTATTCATTCATTCATTTTCCTTTTTTTCTCCCTATGGGGCATGCAGCCACAACTGCAGCTGGTTCTATTCAAGGAAATCTGCACTAACCAATCTCAAGCTATTACAATGGGGATTTCTGAAGCAATGTGTTTTACATGGCGAGATTGCCAGACTACTGTATCAGTGTGTTAAAAACAAGCATAACAAATCACATCCTAAGTCATACAAAAAACTATCACCTTCTAACAAGAAGGAAGTGAAAATGATGAATGAAAACCATAGCAGACCATTAAATATCCTATATATAAAGCAGGCATGCACAATTTGAATTGGGGGGGGGGGGAAGAGGAGAAGAGGCCATATTACTCTGAAAAAAAATCCATTGCGAGCCGCAATTGTAAGTTTGGGATAAGGAAATACTTTGTTAACGAATAATTAGTAAAATAATTCATAACTGACATTGTTATTGATTAATCCAGAGGTTTTCAAACTGTGCGTCGTGGCTCCCAGGGGCGTCGCGGCCCTCGGCTAAGGGCGTCGCGGTGGCTTGGGAAAAGTGTTGGGTTCGATATTATGAGCCAAGGTCCAATTACTTATATATAATATATAGTATAGAGAGGAGCCGCGGTGATTTATGCACAGGTCAAGGGAGCCGCGGACCAAAAAAGTTTGAAAACCTCTGGATTTAATCCAAAGAAATTAAATGTATCTGTTGTATTACAAGAAGGTTTAATGTCCTTATATTTAAGGAGAGATATTACATCTCTTTCCAGCAACAAGTTTGTCAAATTCTGGGGTCACATTTGAAGTGGATATTTTCATAATGTCTTCCAAACGGTCACCAGTTAGTGTGAAATGAAGCACGTAGGTGCTACTAAATACACTGAAGGTTTTCATGGAACTTCAATGAATATTGTGGATTTTCCACTGTTCAGACTTCTACAGAAATCACACAGCCTGCATTCCATGTGCTTATTTTGATAACCCGCCTAACATTGTAGTTCAGTTACTGTTGCAGACTTTCAGACTTAGATAATTGGGCTGATATTATGTTTTACTTCATGCATTCTAAATTCATCTGTTGTGCCATCACGGAGTATCTTTCTGCTGCAACTTTGGGTTTATCTACGTTATTTTTATAATTTCGTATCAGTGTTTCTTTCATTAAACCTTGTATTCGTATTGACTGATAGTGTTTTATTATTGCTATTATTAGCAGCTTGTATTGAAGTGTTATATTCTTGAACCAGACTTGAAGGTTAACGGTCAACAGTCATGGAACGTAATTGAAACTTGTAGAACACTTCAGGGAACAAGTCTCGTTCAGACGACTAAACATATTTAATATCGTTCATCATTTCATCATGAATACTTAACAAGATATTACACATTAAAGACACTTGCTATCACAGTTCTAGAATTCATTTCTTGCCAGACATTGTACGTCTGTCATGTAACCATTTTCATATAGTTTATATCTTTGACCAAATCTATTTTATTAAGCATTTGGTATAACTATTATATTTCTGATTAATAGTGACATAAAGGAGTGATTCACACATCCAACAACTGTGTCTATTATATTAATTCCCTTTTGGCATTCATAGCCAGGCTCTATCAGCCTTACATATTCTAACTGCGATCGTATTTCACGACTTTCTCGTTTAATAATTATTGCAGTTAAGAATACCGACTTATATAACTCCGGACTCAATGGTCCTTACACATTATAACTTTATTGCTTTATAAGCATTACATATACACTATCATAAGTTAGTGGCCATGCCACATATTTCAAACACTGCCATAGGGCTCAAAGGCCACACAAAGACTGCCGATGCTAACCTAACGCATCATACAATGCCACACGCGAACTATATCATTTTATTCAGTAGAGGTGTTACATCTGAGGGTTATGCCGTACACATATGGGAAACTACACATTTCTCCTTTTGACAGTTGACTTCTGAAGAGGCTCAATTTTATGCTAACAGCCTTTACTGCTGTACACATTTGAAATATAAGCTGATTTCTTCCCCGAAGTTTGTGTTGTGATCTTTCTAGTGTCCTGTAAAATAACTCAGGAAAAAAGATCTTGATTACATTTTCACTTTCAAGTTAGGAGATTTTATTGATTTCTTTTGTAGGAATGTTGTTACCTCCTCCATCAAAGCAACAAAACAATGGAGTAGTCTTCCTCGAATCAACCAGCTCACTTCAGTAAAGTACAGTAAGTCACTGTTCTCGGCATGTATCTCCCCAAGAAAGTTTCAAAATGTTCTATGTTTGTATCCTTTAATATCCTGCGTCAGGACCAGCGAACCAGAGCTGGTCAAGACCGTGCTCCACCTCCATGTGGTGGTCCTGGAAACAGCCTGCAGCAATGCAGTCTGGCTGAGCGAGCACGGATCGCAATGGAAAGGCAAACCCGGTCCTAAAAAATGCTGTGCAGAAGTCAGATGTGTCGACCGAAAGGTGCAGATATCACAGCTACGTTGTAAACAGACACAACGCAACCACCGTCCTTTTCAGGGCGAATGAAGAAGAAGTATCCTTTAATAAACAATAGCACAAAGGAAGACATATCTCGTGGCAAGCAGCACACGGCTTTCTGTTACACAGCAACGCAGGCCCTATGGCAACATCTTATGTGTGTCAGTGTGCTGAAATAGCAAGCAGCTTTGTTAAAACGTAAGGTCATTGTTTCGTACACAGTGATCTTGGTCAATAAACGTAAGGAATCATTTCAAAATATCAAGGCTATTGTTTCACTCACAGCAGTTGGCGTGAACTAATATCGTAGCATATGTTATCTTTCCCAGTAAACGTGTTTATGGAATAGCTTCAAAAAATCAATTTTTATAAAATAAACTCTCAAATTTTACATAATTATACTGTTAACAAATTAAAAATAAAGTTATACAATTTTTTCCAAAATCTGTCGCGGGCCGCATGTGGCCCGCAGGCTGTATGTTGTATAAGCCTGATATAAATAAACACTGAAACATACCTGTTTGGAACATGCAACAGTGAAATGCATGAAACTCAAAGGAGTAATAAAGGTAAATATGTTTCAAGCATTGAAGAATTACCAAAAAAAAAAAAAATTTAAGTTCAGAACAGCTTGAAAAAAAAGTGACAGAAAAATTAGGGAAATAAAATAAGAAATGATTTATGGAAATACTCAACCACAGTAACCAATTCTTTAATAACATATCTGTACCACTGGGACCCCCATCCTGTAGAAACATTAAGCCACAAGAATATCAACAAAAACTATGGAAAAATCTGTTGATAGCATTACAAGGCAGTCCTTGTTCTGGAATCCCCAAGGTAAGAGAAGGGGAGGTCGACCGAGGGATATATGGAGAAGAAAGCTAGAGATAGAAATAAAAATGGTGAGGAAGACATGGAAAGATGGGGGCTGGCAGTTTCATTATGTAAAACAAATAGCGACAGAAACGGGAGCCAAGCTGGTGTAATGGTTACCACACTGAGCTGGTGATTGGGTGATCAAGGTTCAAGCATGGGCGAGGACATTTGGAGAAGTGTCGTCGACCGGAATTTGGACTGGATTAATTTGAGCCATGGTAAGAACATTTGAAGCAGCGTCGTCGACCAGGGACTGGAATAACCTGAACAGCTCCTGAGCGGACCTAGCTCTAATGGGTACTCTCCAAAGATGGCGAGTATCTGCCTGAATGGCGAGAGGACACCTGTCAGCGTACAGGGAAAATAGAATACTCACGTAAAAATCAGTCTCAGGTTAGACATACTAACCTGAGATTTTGCCTCGAGTAATAGTGGGTGTGCGTAAAAAAAAAAAAAAGTGACAGAAACCAACGTTATAAAAGCATATGAATGTTTTGTGCAGGCTTCCTGCAAGGCGACCAACTACAGTTGTTTTTTTTCCTCTTACAACATGCCTGAGGTAGTAATAGTCATTTTCTTTCTTTTGTCTCCTTAGAAGTACAAGGGGATGGTTATTTGTATAAGTACAAATATTCTCACAGTTTTAGGTACTTTATCTAATTTATATCTTGCAGCCTTGATTTGCTTGATCCTCAGTCAGTGGATAAGTTTACTGTGTTGGGGTTAACTGCAGTGGTAGTTCGATGCTTCTTTTAGGAAATAAAACAGATAGGAGGAAGAAGTAGTGATCAATAGATTTAAGACAAGCTCAAGCAGAATTTGAAGGATTAATGAAAGGTAACTGAAGAGAGAGCCCCCGTGTAAGTCCTGAAAGGTAACAGAAGAGAGAGCCCTGTGTAAGTCCTGAAAGGTAACTGAAGAGAGAGCCCCGTGTAAGTCCTGAAAGGTAACTGAAGAGAGAGAGCCCTGTGTAATTCCTGAAAGGTAACTGAAGAGAGAGAGAGCCCCGTGTAAGTCCTGAAAGATAACTGAAGAGAGAGCCCCATGTAAGTCCTGAAAGGTAACTGAAGAGAGAGCCCTGTGTAAGTCCTGAAAGGTAACTGAAGAGATAAAGACAGAATGGGACTACTGCATCCTCAGGCAAGTCATACAAGGCAACTAATATCAGATTGTGCATGGGGCTGGCAACAGCATCATGAAAAACAAATAGCCACTGAAACCACCACTGCAAGAGCATGTCCCTGCTTGGTGCAGGCTTCTTGCGAGGGACCAGCTGCAGTGGTGGTGCCACGCTCCATAAGAAGTGCAAAGAAAAGGAAGATGATGACCCAACAGGATATATATAGACTGGTGCATCAGCTGATCAAGTGAACATCTGCAGAAAGACTACCACAATGGCGGAACAGGATATGCAATAGTGTGGGGGTTATCATGTTCAAATGTAAAAGGGTCCTGGTTCAACTGTCAGCTACACCAATCTTTTTCTGTTACTTTTGACTACAAGGATCCTTTGTGGGTGTGGGGTGGGGAAGGTGAAGAAAAGAGGCCTCTGACGAAGCAAAAAAAAAAAAAAATTTGCTCCCGAAAGTATGTCATAAGAGGTAACTAAGAACAATACATGAATTGCTTTGGCACAAATTCCTGTATTTAGGCCAACTTGCAGTGGTATTCCCACGCTTCTCCATGAGTAAAAAGGGGACATTTATGCATTAATCAATTCTGTTCATTTTGTATTTGAAATCACCCTGGGAAGATATGAGAGTACTCGATCAGTATTTTGTTCTTAAAAGTGTAAATATTTCCAAATATATAACTTACCAAGTTGTAGTCAACAGATTTACACTTTTTTTTCTTCATCTACAACATTTTATTTTTTATTACCATTTTAATACTTAAACATTAGTGATGAACTACTATACAGTTCTAATTTAATCTCCATACTATATTACAGAATAAAAAAAGGTAAAGTTAGTCCCATGGCTGGAACTGCCACAGCGGAGTGGAGTGTTAGAGACTTCAATATACTATGTCCAGCTGTTTTTTTTGGGGGGGAAGGGTGAGACCAGTTCCCTTCCTTTGCCTTCACCTTCCCTAACTCAGGAGCAAAGTTAGGTACCCAAGACAGCTCATATATTATAAATATCTGGGGAAAAAAAAATAATCCCATAATAACTAGCACAATAAAACCAGATCCCAGCTAACTGCTCTACAATTGCAGCTGGATTTTTTTTAAATATGCATGTGCTTATTTAAAAATATTCTAGTGCTGATTCTGCACCAAACTGTTAGATCCTAGTTTTAAAAAAAATAATAATAACAAAAGCGGAACTTATATGAAATTATCAGCTGTGATACATAAATCAAGGACACACACAGTAATGATAGTAGTTTCACTCTGTTGATAGTAGTTTCACTCTGTAAGTTAGAAATCCAATAAAGTTTTATTGACAATAATTTGAAAGTGATACGGCTTTTACAATCTGGAATATAATACAATAAAAACATGCTACCAGGCAATAAGAAATGTTAAGGAACATTCATTGAAAGCAGTGGAGTTGAGATAAAAAATAAATGAAAAATTAATACATCTTACTAGGACAAAAGACAAGAAAGACCTATGTTGTGGCCACAAGGCCCTCATCAGAGACAGATGAACAAAAACAGAAAAGAAAGAAAGTTAAACTAAGTAAAAAAGCATGGAAAATAAAGGTGAGTAAACTTGATCACATGGCTGGTCCAAAATGGCTGCCCCACTAAAAGCAGTCACCCTCAGGTTTGTCGTACAAGGTGACTAGTATGAGGTTGCACATTATGGCTGGCAACCTCATCATGTAAACCTAATTGCTACAGAAACTACCAATGTAGGAGCATGTGAATGCTTGGTACAGGCCTCCTGGTGAGGGACTAGATACAGTGGTGGCTCTATGCTCCATAGGGTGTAAAAAGGAATATGATGATTATGATTAATAAGAAATAAAACTGAACATTCACTAAAAGTATTTTAATTTAACAAGTTTAGGAAGAACAGGTATTATTATTAAATAATAAACATGCACTAGGTGTAATACCTGCTTTCACCAGAAAAAAGCCTATAATCATTAACAGCTGACACTACATTGCTATGAAATATCTGTTGTAGTGATGGCACACACAGACACCCTTCACATAATATGAAGTGTCCGTTTATCTAATACACATAACTAAGCGGAAATTAATACATTACAAAATACTTTATACGCACACACCCAGCCAAGTGGTCTCTGACACTGATGAAAGTGGAACAGAAAAAACAATGCTATCACCATCTACTGTGACCTGCATTAGTTTGTTGAGTGGATGAATGATCATGGACACATGTTGAATGGGAAGTAAAATAAGCTACAGGCATAATATTCTTGAGCTATGTGAAGATGACTGTTTTAACAGTGTTGAAATACCTCTTTATCTGAATTGTTTCATCCATCTTCTGTCTCTTGATTTGCTCTCACACACAGCCACAACTATCTTTCATAAATTAGCAGTCTGTTTCATGTTTCTCTCACTGTCAGTCATAGTTGTGACTGTTTCATATTTCTCTCACTGTCAGTCATAGTTGTGACTGTTTCATATTTCTCTCACTGTCAGTCATAGTTGTGTCTGTTTCATGTTTCTCTCACTGTCATGGTTGTGTCTGTTTCATGTTTCTCTCACTGTCATAGTTGTGTCTGTTTCATGTTTCTCTCACTGTCATGGTTGTGTCTGTTTCATGTTTCTCTCACTGTCATAGTTGTGTCTGTTTCATGTTTCTCTCACTGTCATAGTTGTGTCTGTTTCATGTTTCTCTCACTGTCATAGTTGTTTCCCCATCAAAGTGGTTGGTGATGAACATCAACTTCTCCATTTTTACTCCCCATGGAGCCACCACTGCCCCCTAGAGGAAGTCTATGCCAAAACACAAACTCCTGAAGTGGAGGTTTCTGTAGCTATTCATTTTACATGATGAGGTTACCAGCCCTATGCAAAACCTCATATTAATCATCTGTTAAAACATACCCGAGTACGCAGTAGCCCTGTTGGTCTCCTCAGAGACCTCCAGGAACTACAGTGGGGTGGATACAGTTTTTGTTTTACTTCTCCCATGTTTTTTGTTCACACCATGCACACATGTCTGAATGTTCAATTTTTAACTTATTGAATAAACAGTACTTCAGAACTGCATTGGTCAGTTCTCCAAACAAAAATTATCACTTGGTGCATTCTCAGTAATAAACAGCATGCTTCAGTTTTATCTGACTCAGTATGCCATTTTTGCTAATTTTCTTTGCACTACTTTTTATTATTAATTTTAATTTTTTCACATAATATCACATCTTCAGTTTACTGTTTGTTTGTGAGCTCCCTGCTTTCTTTCTCATTTCCATGTATTTTAAAGTGGGCTGGCATCAAATGTATTTCACTTTTTAAAATGTATATCATGTGTCTACTAATACTTCTGTCTAACTGTCCTGTTCATTGCTTTGTATGGTTCCTTAGGCCAGGGACCCCAAGATGCAGCAATAGTGAATGCAGTCAGTGACCCATAGCTGTACTGCTTGCATCAGGACCAGCGAACCAGAGCTGGTCAAGACCGCACTCCACCTCCACGTGGTGGTCCTGGAAACAGTCTGCAGCAGTGCAGTCTGGCTGAGCGAGTGCGGGTCGCAATGGGAAGGCAAACCCGGTCCCTAAAAAATGCCGTGCTGAAGTCGGATGTGTCGACCGAAAGGTGCAGATATCACAGCTTAGGCGTAAACAGACACAACGCAACCACCGTCCTTTTCAGGGCGAACGAAGAAAAAGAAGAAGAAGGCCAGGTATTAACTGATAAGAAGTTTGTGAGTCTAGGATTTCACACTTTTCATATTCTCACAGTGGTTTCTGCAGTTCTTTTTAATCATGCTGCCTCAACTTTAAAGTTTTTTAAAACCTTCCAGCAGCCACTGAAGCATTTCATTTCCTGTTGAATCTTTACTTTCAAACATAAACTTCCTCCTTCATTTTTAGTGGTACTGGCTGCTGATGTATCATGTATAAATGGGTCCATTCTGTGGCTGGGTACATATTTTAAATGCACTTCTTTTATGTTTCCATTTTTATTTTTGCATTTGTATAGCTGCCCTTATTCATAACCCATAGTATGCTGTTTGCGAGTTATAGGAATGTTGTCTGCTGTGGTGGGAATGTGCTTTTGTCTCTGTGCAATTAGGCACAATAAAAGCAAGTTCTTTTGTCTGCTATGCTTGTCTGTATACTGTATGATATCTGTATTACAAAACCAACCAGATAAAAAGATCTGTTATATTTGGACTTGCGCCTTAATATAACTGACACACCCTGTGTCTAGGTTGATCGGAGCGTGCCTCGCCAATACAAAGCAAACTTTTATTTAAGAAAAAAAAAGTTTCTCTATAGTCTATTTTACTAATATCCCTTCAGTCAGTCATTAACACATTAACTACCGCAAGCCGCTGTCAGCGGCTCACAAAATAAACACATTTGGACTGCAAGCCGCTCAGAGCGCCAATCTAATTTTAGTAATAAAACAAATGAAAAATGTACTGAAACACTTTCTGATCTGGTTCGAGATTTTGAGTTGCCACCGGAAAACAAATTCCCAAAGCATGGTTGTTGTAGAACACTGGAAAATTGATATTATGTTCATCTTTTTCAGCGTTTTGGGTGTTACCAAATCGTGTAAAACTGTTTACCGTGGCAACTAGTGATAGGACTACAAAAAAAGCGTGTACATCTCATCTAACGGCTGAATAGGATAGAAACGCATTTCAACAACTGACTGATAGATCTAGCGACGAGGACAAGAGTGAAAACGGTGTGCACATTGATTGAAATTGTGATCTTGAAAGAGATGGGGCGCAAGCAGTTATAATTGTGAAAGTATTGCAAGTCCTTGGCCATCGGAGGGCCGTTAAATAGCAACAACCTCTATTAGAGTTACAAACGGTGCTTATTGTAATAGTACATTCATTTATCTTTAAAATGACGTGTAATTCATAAAAATCTGTTAACAGTTACGAAAACTACAGCTTACTTTGTGCAAACACCTACAGGATGAAAATGGGAAAAAAATTTAATTCGGCCACAGTGTGTTTTTCAATTCGGTAGTTAATATGTTAACTGGATGGAATGTGACAAACATGTTTATATGTTGATCAATGCAACTGAAAATTATAAGAAAGTAAACAAGTGAAAAATTTTATTGGGGTTAGTTTTACAAATAAACAATACACCATGAGTACGGGACATTTTGGGGTTAACCTCGTCAATCAAAAAGTCACAAACTGGAAGTAAAGATGACAAATATAGAAACACTATGAGAAAATAACAGGACAAGAAGACGAGTAGAAAAAAAAATAATGAAGGGAAAAAAAATTAATGAAGGGGGAAAAATACTAAACAAGAAAGAAACATCAACACAATGAAACTAGCTACAATAATACAGAAAAGAATATAAAATGAACTAAGTGAATGAGAAGAATTGCACTATTTAAAAGTAGTGTCCTGGAATGAACCAATGTTGTCTCAAAATATGGTGAGCATAAACAAGAACAGGAAAAGAAACCAAGGGTAACTGAGACCAGTAGAGAAAAAAGGAAAGCCAAAATGTGAAATCTAACATGAGGGAAGGAAAAAAATTACTCCAACATTTGAGTTCCATATTCAGCAATGGCGATCAGGACTTTTATGATGCTGATTAGAATAAGGTGCTTCCCATGCTTCATTCAGGTATATGTGTTTTCCTCTTCATTGAGATTTATCAGTGTTTTCATTTCATCTTTCAAAAATATAAAAATAAAATAAAAAATCACTAATGCAACTGGCCCATTGCAGCAAACATGCATAGAAATATGTGTGTTTGTGAAGAACATTCTTCACTAATGAGATGAAAGTTTGTTTCACTAATTAGGAGAAAAATAAAGGGATGATTAGGATAAATGACAGAGCTTTTCAATGAATTAGCAAAATGTAAAGGGAATATATTAGAAAAAATATTGAGCTGCACATTGTAGCAGGGACTCTGAGACTGTCTTTATAAGTAGGCACATTACTAAAATGCCACACTTATGCAACATGCCTTAATGATGAAAATTAAGTGATGTTGAAAGAGAATGGCTACAGCATTGCTACTAAGAAGATACTGCTGTCCAGAATATGACTTAAGAGATTTGCAGTGCCTCATACAGCAGATTAACACGACAGAAATGCCAACACACTGTTTTGCATAGATGTGCTACATCGCAAGAGGGCTGTTATATCCGGAAGCATATCAGGGGGCATGAAGTCAACACCCATTGAAGAGTTAGAAAAGATTACTCACCTCCAGCCTATAGAGGAAAGAAGACATAGCAGAGCCCAGCAACAAGCTGAGAAATTCAGGAGGCTGATAGACCACCCAATGTACCAGAGAATAAATGGACTTGGAAGGGGAAGACTGAAGTGAAGCAACTTTGTAGAGACAGTCAAAACAAAGATGAGAGCAGACCCCATAAATGCAATATCAACAGCTACGCCCATATGTTCCACACACAAGCTAACAATTTGGAAACAACAGTGCTTCCCTTAAATGATAGAAAATGTTCCTGGTATTGAGAGAAAGAACAGCCAAAATGAAACAGAAAGGAGAGTCCTAACCACAGAATATATAGAGAAACATTACCCAAGCAACACCTGGATCCATACATACACAGATGGATCAACAACTAATGCAACAGAATATAAGGGTGGAGGAGTCTTTCTGAGCTTAAACAATGGCACACAAAAAAGATAGCAGTCGCAACAGGGAAATTTTCAAGTAACCATAGCAGAGGCAGAGGCCTTAAAAACTGTAGCAGAAATCCTAATGACAGAAGAAAGCTCAGAGAGACCAGTAGCTATCTTCTCAGTTCGATGTCAGTAATTACAATGCTGAAAAGTCAAAGAAACACTTCACAGACTATGTCAGCAATACAAAAGAGTCGTGATACAGTGGATCCCTTCTCACTGTAACATCCCTGGAAATGAAGAGGCTGACAGATTGGCAAAGGAAGGGGGAAAGCTTCCTCAACTTGACAAAAACATAACTTATGAGGAGGCCAAGAGTTTCATCAAGCGCAGATACAGGCATAAGTGGGAAGCAGAGCATCCAGGCCATCAAAAATATGATCCATATTACCAGCTTAGCAGAAGTGACCAAGTGGTAATCTTCAGACTTCACACAGGTCATAACAGATTGAGATACCATCTATTCAACAAATTAAAGATAGGAACTACTGATGAGTGTGACTGTAGCACTGATAAAATACTGCCGAACATCTGCTTCAAAGGTGCCCAACATATGAGGAACAGAGAAAACACATATGGCCATCACCAGTACCATTCCTGGAGAAAATCTACGGAGATATCAACAGCCTCAGGCTGACCACTGCTTTCTTTGAACTTATTCAAGTTGACATCTGAGGGTGAACAAAGAAGAAGAGAAGAAGAAGAATATCCGGAAGTATCTAAAGTTATGTTATTGTGAAAAAAATTGTCTATCTCTAAGCTTCAAAATGTGATAAAGAAAATTAAAAATTGTGTATGATGTTCATGAAATATGCATTTTTAAAGTGTGTATACATAATTTTGAAACACCCTGTATTTGCAGTTGGAATGGTCATGTTAGTCCATAGTGCAGCTTGCAACACAAAACATAATGAATAGTGATTCCAATTCAATTTAACTTTAGTTCCTCTGGACATCATTCAAAGCTTTAGATGTGAAAGTAATCTGATCCATCTAGATACCAGTGGGAAAGCACAGTTCCTATTCCATAATATGAATCATCTGTAAGTTTGATGCCCCTGATGTGTAGCATCAATGATTGCTGCTTTTAAAGCTCAAAAGATGTTCTTTTACTCCTTTGACTAAGTGAAAGGAATTCATCTTTCTTAATATTTCAAGTAATATTTCCAGCTTGGGAAACATTTTGAATGTACCTTTAGTAATAGTTTATCTTGCCTAGAAATGATAGTAGTTGATTCAAGTTTTCAGGGAAAGGTTTTATTTCTTAATTCAGTGACAAACTAAGAGGGATGTGGGGGGGGGGGGGGGGGGGGGGGGGGAGAAATAATCTTGACACAGTATTAAGGTCTTTGTCTTGTGTAGTCTGACCTATACTGTATAATAGGGGAACAACAGAAGTGATTGCGTCATTAATAGGCTGGACTGCCCATGGTAAATTTCCAGTGTTATGTCTTGCGGGTCGCACTAATGACCCGTCATCGAAGCATCATTTTTTGGTGATGCCTAGATGGTGTAATATAATACATTAATAATACGAACCACACATTGTAATAATATGCGAATCTTCACATGTACGATATCCTGTAAATAAACATGGCTACAAACTGAACATGCTTTTACTGAGTGCCTTCTGAAACATGTGTGTGCTTGTGTAGATGACGAGGTAATGCTTATATACATACATCATAACATTACATGGTGGCAGCGGTCGATACTATTTGGCTAATTTTCGTCATCGAGGTCAGCCATGGCGGCGAAACAATATCGCAACGCACCGCAAATGAGATTCGCCGGTCAAGATGATAAGAGTGAAGCTTTCTTGTTATGGCGCCAACGCATAGATCTATATTCCAAGACCACTGGTCTGGAAGGACAAACCCTAACTCCATATATCCTAGAAGCATTGGACGATGAAGGTTTGAAAATTTACAACAGTTTTGCTACCGCCATGCCTGTGGAGTCGGCGACAGACCCCGCAGCCATATTGGACGAATTTGAAAAACGTCTGATAATAAAGCACACGAACTTTAGAGCGGCAAGATTAGAACTTCACCACCTGCGACAGAAACGTGGTGAAAGCCTAGATGATTTCTTTACTCACATTAAGGAGAAAACAAGAGTATGTAAATTTAGCAAAGAAGAAGAAAAAGAGCGAATTATTGAACAGATTCTATTTAGCACACCAATGCCAGAGTTCCAGAAATGGCTACTGAGCCAGAGTGATACACTAACTTTACAACAACTTCTGGATGAAGGCAGGAAACACGAGGCACAAGCACTAAACATTAAACAAATTCAGCAAGGTACATTAGCAGCCCAGGTGGATGCAGTGAAAAGCTATAAACCTAGACACAACAAAGCAACTGGTTCGAAGCAACAAGAAAAACACAACACAAGCAGAGGTGCTATGTGTAAATGTTGTGGCCTAAACCACATACAAAACCACTGTCCAGCTAAAGGCTCTACATGTCACTACTGCAGAAAGAGGGGCCACTGGATAAAATTATGTTTCAAGAGGAAACAAGACAGTGCTCAACACAAACTTCACAGCAGAAAGTCATCAAAACGAACACACTCTATGATGACTGAGGACCTTGACTCCAGTGAAGAAAGTGATCCTTCCAGTTTTGATACTGTGAAGATACTAACTTTCAGCAATGAACCAAAGAGAACGCAGGCTTTCTGCAAGGTACAGTTCCGAATACCAGGAATTAAAATGCACAAAGAAAGGTATATTCGGTTCAAGATAGACACAGGTGCCCAAGGTAACACTCTACCCTTAAGAATATTCAGACAGATCATGCCTGACAAGGTGGATGAGCAAGGATTTCCCACAAGGGATGTAAAAAGTAGGAGTGGCAGGACAAAGCTAAGAGCTTACAATGGAACAAGTATAGACTGTTTTGGAGCAGTAACACTTGAATGTTCATACAGAGGCTCTGAATGGACATTGTCAACATTTTACTTGGTAGATGTTGAAGGACCTGCAATTTTGGGTTTACCAATGTGCGAAAAGCTGAGTGTGGTAACTATTAACAACATTAAAGAGGATATAGGTCTTGCAGATGCTCTCAGCAGACTACCAAACCCCAACAAGACAGCAGATCTTACCCCAAACATCAAAGTTGATTTTGTCAAGTTTAGCGGTAATCGGCTTGAACACATCAGAGAAGACACAATGAGAGATCCTATCCTTAACTCTCTCAAAGAACCGATATACCATGGATGGCCAAGCTCTATCAGGGAAGTTCCAACACACATCCGTCCATACTACTCTATGAGGGACGAGTTAAGCATCGAAGATGGTCTGATCCTTAAAGGAGATCGCATTATTATACCAGAAACACAACGCGATATCATCCTTAAACAGCTCCATAATAGTCACCTTGGTATTGTGAAGACACAACTGAGAGCAAAGAAAGATGTTTACTGGCCACAGATAAACAAGGACATAGAAACACTATGTAAAAACTGTTCAATTTGCCAAGAACATGCAAATAGTCAGTGCAGAGAACCTCTCATACCATCAGACATACCATTGAGCCCTTGGAGCATTATAGGAACTGATATTTTCTCAATCGACAATAATGACTATCTTATTATTGCTGATTACTACAGCAAATTTCCCATCATTGAGAAACTTCCACAACCCTCACCATCAGCTGTTATTGCAGACATTACAAAGAAGTATTGCAGCATGTTTGGCATCCCAGATGAAATTAGATCAGACAACGGTCCACATTTCTCAGGTCAAGCATACAGAAACTTCACTAAGGACTGGAAGATCAAACACACAACATCATCACCTAGATACCCTAAATCTAATGGTTTCATTGAGAGACAGATACAAACTATCAAGTCAATCATGAAGAAAACAAGAACAGAGGATGTACACCTAGCACTCTTGAGATGGAGAACAACACCGGTAGACAGTAAGATCGACAGTCCAGCAGAACTTATGTTTGATAGAAGAATTAAAGACCTTTTACCATCTAAGGTCCACTTCCGTCCACAACATAGAGACAGCACATATGATCAACTTCAGCATCGTCAGCAAGTTCAGAAATCCAACTATGACAAATGTGCTAAAGACCTACCACCATTACATCCTGGTCAGCATGTGACTACCTACAACCACGACAATGACACATGGTCAAAAGCAACAATCATTTCCAGAAACCCTGAACCCAGGAGCTATACTTTAAGACCAGACAGCAGCAGCAACCTCCTGAGGCGAAACAGAGTGGACATAAGAGAAATCCCACAGAATACAACAGAGCAGAGAATTCCCATGCTTTCAACAGACAATGCAGTAACTTCAGACCTTGGTACCCCACAAAACCAACAAGCGCCAAGGCCGAAATCACAACCAACTCAAGCTAAACCAGGGACTTCCGCAGAACCACCAGCACTTTACACCACTCGTTCTGGCCGTACAGTGACACCTCCCAGCCGATACAGACAGTGACATATATATACTCACACTGAGCATTACACATACTCATCCTTTCTCACATGAAACATTTCGTTGGAAATGTTTGCACACATTTTTTTTTCTCAAAAAAGGGGGGATGTAATATAATACATTAATAATACGAACCACACATTGTAATAATATGCGAATCTTCACATGTACGATATCCTGTAAATAAACATGGCTACAAACTGAACATGCTTTTACTGAGTGCCTTCTGAAACATGTGTGTGCTTGTGTAGATGACGAGGTAATGCTTATATACATACATCATAACATTACAGATGGCAGGGAGGATAGTGTGATTCGCTTGTATAGCTAGGCAGGGTTGTCGCACGGAAGGTCCTGGGTTCGAGTCCTGGGTAAGCCACTCACGTCTGTTGTTTTTCTGTTGTCTAGTGTTCTACTTCTTTATTTCTTACGAGTGCCTGAAAACATACCTTTATGTTTGTCTAATATTTATTCACTGTTTACAGGCCTCGGGTTTCCCTTCCTTATGTGTTATAAAGGCTTAAAGCCAGCATACATTGCAGTTGTTCATATTATTTGGAATTGAAAACAATATATATCCTAATTATAACCCATCAGAGGTTGAACGGGATATTTTTCTTCATTAATGTAAAAAAAAAAAAAATAACATTACATGACCAGGTGGGATGCCATAAGCAAATAAGGGCAATTGAATACACACCCTAAAATTATTGAGACTAGGCTATCTATTATGCCCTGTGTAGATGAGACAAACAAACAATGAGAAGAAGAAACTATAGACAGAATAAGGTTACTGCCCTCTCAAGCAAATCGTTGAAGGTTGTGAATGAGGCTAACAACCTTATTATGTAAATCAAATTGTCGCAGAAACCGCTGTTGTGACAGCATCTGAATGCTTGGTGCCAGCTTCCTGAGGTGGCTCTATTCTCCGTAAGGAACGCAAAGGAAAATTATGACGATATCCTAATTAAAATAAATCAGGGGTTGAACATGATATTTCTATCCATCAATTAAAAAAAAAACGTTAATTGAAAATAGATAAATTGGTATCACATAGCTCCAGTATAATTTGCATTGAGCCAAAACTTTAAATCGTTCAATCTCAAAATCATAAACAAGTGTAGATAGGTCCACTTTGAATCTCACGTCGAGTTTTGTACCTACGCTTGGAGACATAAGTCTGTTACTTGCCTACATTCACTGTTGGTTTAATAACGTTTGCAAAAACTGTTCTACACTGAAGTCTTATTTCAGTTTTATCCATTTTCGCAGCGTAGGCTACTTTTTTTTTTCATAACGCGTATTTGGTGTTATTAATAACAACTTTTCACACACCAGGAAAATATTTCAAACATCACCGTAGGATCTACTTAAATGAAGACTTGGCATTCTTGTACACATTACTTTAAAAAAAAAAAAAAATCAAACATAAGAGTAATTGTTTGAGGAAAAAAATCACAAACAGGCCTTACGAATATCTCACATAGAAACAGCAGCTAGTAGAAACTCATAACATTGTTGAAGAAACCACAAAAGTACAATGCAGCTATGCTAAGTAACGTTGTCAAACCCGGATCTCTTGAGTACGGTGTATACAGCCGTTCCGAATCTCGCATCAACTTGTAGTTAAATGACATCCTGAACTCAGTTCTAATTTTAACCGTAGGCGTACCTAGTTCTCGCTGAGGACAAGCGAACCACCCACCGTGGAAGATAAAACGACATCGAGGCCGCAGTCGAAATGCAACCTTCAATATTAAACTAGGCCTCTTTCAAATCGTCGACACTGTATTTCGAGTTAGCAATGCAATAAGATTACAGGAATACACATTATAACAATTAACATGTGGGCATTACTGAACAAATTCCAGATTCATTAAAATAATAAACTCAGGCACGTTAGTTAGGCTCATAAACAAATCCAAGCTGAGGGTGCTGCATGGAAAGGGAGGGAGAAGGAAAAATGTGCCTCTTGTTTATAGTTTAGAACTTTCTTGTTGTTTATAGTATAGAACTTTCTCCAGGGGGCTGCTGGCACTTGCGGGAATTCTGGAGGGGAACTGAAGTCATTCTGAAACTGCTGTTGGCACTTGCAGGCATTCTGGAGAGGAACTGTAGACATTATGAAACTGCTGCTATAACATGTGCGCGGACACGGGCACACACGCAATCTAAACTAAGCTTATATAGCCTACTAAGCTGCATCATGTGAAAATTTCTGATATTACGGAAGATGGCAAAACACTACTGCGAAAACATAATTAGGAATTTCAATCTGAATGTGTGACGTCGTTGTATTCGCTTTTCCCAAAGAGATGGACTTCGTCTGTATGTTGCCAGCTGGCTTTTGTCCTGTTGCGAATTCTCATATAAAAAAGGTAAAAGTAACCCCACAGCAGATACTGCCGCAGGAGAGTGAAGTGTTACAGACTTCACCATACTTGGTCCAGCTTTTTAATGAGGTGGGGGTGACCAGTTCCCCTCTTCTCTACCTTTGCCTTCCCTAACTCAACAGCAGTGTCGGGTACCAATTTACAGTTGGGTAGGCGAGCGTGACGCTACCAGGTTTCGAACCGAGAACATGGTACCTGTGCCGCGAGAGAAAAGCGGTCTACTGCTTAGCCAATCGGACGCTGTAAAATGTTATGGCAAAGGTAGTCCTGCAACAGATACTGCCATGGGGGAGTGAAGTGATAGGAACTTCACAATACTGCGTCCAGCTTCATGAGTGTGGCTACTAGTTCCCATTTTCGCTCTATTGCACAGAGATGGGTCTGATGTAGTCAGTAACGTAATGCAATGTAGCTGAATTCATAATCTCTCCCACTAGACCTAGTTCTCCTTTATGTGTAGGACTGAGGGTACACCTGGAGGCAGCGGCGGACTGACAGTGATCGAAGCCCCAAGGCAAAAATGGTCACTGACCCCTGATTATCGGTTCCACGTGGATTAGGCTAGAGTAGTAAATTAGGGGAGCGTGAACCACTTTACTGCTGCAGGCACTCTGGCAGTGCCCGAAATACGCAACGCTCAGTTGGTCCCTGCCTGGAGGTAAAGAGATGAACATTTGGGGTAGAAATCCAAAAATAAAAATCAGAGATTGAACCAGTAACAGTACCGAACTGAATGGATAGTTATTTGCTATGTCTTAACGTGATTGACGAAAACTAACGACATGCAAAGTATTCCCATCTGTCCAAAAACAAAGTGCTCGTCCAGGGTCGCTACCGATGTTGATGTTTACAGGTGTGTGGCGATATAAGAATCAGGCTCCTGTCCCAGTCCTCCTGGGGCCGTCAATTTATTCAACAGTAAAGTACATTTTGACCACAAAGCGAAAAACCACTTATTTATTTTTGCATTCTCCTATAAGCTCTGCTTCAACAGTCAAAGTTGTCATGCAGAATATTGGTCTTTCGTATTAGATTTATAGCTTGATGCCTTGCGTCTGAACTAATTTCAGAAGCAGTTTACAACACGAAACGGTCACATCTCTAGCATTTGTGAAACTAAACGTCAAAATGCTCAGAATTGTTAAATTTCGTTTCCAAGAGCAACAAACAGATCAAATTCATCATTTTTCACTTCACTCCGTACGTGGAGCGTGCAGCCACGATTGCAGCTCGTCCCCTTCGCAGGAAACCTGCACCAATAAATCACATGCTCTTCCAGTGGTGGTTTCTGTAGCAATTAATCATATATAATGAGGTTGCTAACCCCATGCAAATCTCACGTTAGTCGCCTTGTACGACGTGCCTGATGGAGCAGTAGCCATATTCTTTCTTTGTCTCATCAGAGACCCCTGAGAACCACAAGCGACAGATCAGTTTCACTCTTCCAAAAAACTTACTAGAAAAAAAAGATACACACGTAGATAAAAATGTAGGTACTTAATACAGATAAGGTGAATGTGTTAACCAAAACAGAAGTAGACTATGTCATTTTAATTTCTACAGCACCTACCAAGGGCGGACTGGGCCGCCGGGCATCCAGGCAGCACCTGAGAGCCCACAAAACTATGGGGGAACCACGCTCCCCTTGCCTCCTACTCAAGCACAGATAAACACACAATCCCTTCGGATGGCTCGCAGCTGTCTTAAAGTAACACAGCGTCACTGGTGATAGGTGATTCAAGTAGTGTGTGTGTTCCAGCAGTGTACACTATCTGGGCTTTTCAATGAGCCCTACACAATAATAAAGGTCTGTGAAGATCAGATGGCATTTATGACTATAATGATTCCATGTCTTGCAGGTTTTAACGTGCTGGGCAGATAAGGTGGCCTAGTAGACCAACAGCCCTTCAAGATATCTTTAGAAGTTGTGAAAGTCAAAGGAATGCTGTTGTTGCGTGTAATATTGTTAATGTAGATTATATGACCAAGCTCACTATAGGGTATGATTTTGTTCAACGATCAAAGAACATTTGCAACAGTAACAGGTCGAATAAATGCAGATAAATACCGTAGACATCTCACAAGGTTTATTCACAAACCATATAAACGAGCAGCTCCACATTAATAGAACAATTCATATTTATACACTGTCCATCGGGCCAACTCTACTGGGCCATAATTCCAAGTCCGTTACACTGCAACAATAATGGTGCATTCAACAAGAAGGCAAAGCTTGTGCTTCCCTTGAAGTCAGTTGTTGAAGAATATAAAGCAGGAAAGGCAAGGCTCGCAATGATGCTGTGCGAGTCCATTCAGCCCACAATGAAAACTGGAAGGAAGTGGAAAGTGGATGAAGCTGTTGGTGCTGCCCAAGAGTCGCTCAAGCTGAGGGAGGTAATCGGATACACACAGACGAATAGATGGGAATTTGGCCATGGTGACATCCGCTGATGGTCCAAGGCATCAAACAGGGGACGCAGAGACGTGGTAATTCAGGAGATATGAGGAACTGAGAATGATAAGAGGATGCTAAAAGCGGTGCAGCAGGCCCAACAATGCCAATGGACTACATGGGAATGAGTCCTGCAAAGGTCCTTGAAATGGCATGATATATGGCATATGGCACCTCATAGACTCAGCTTCATTTTAAGATCAATGTATAACCTCCTGCCATCGTCCGCAAACCGTGTGAGATGGGGAAAGTCTGCTGATGCTCAGGTCCCCTGTGCCATGAGAGGCAGACACATGAACACGTGCTCTCAGCTTGCAATGTGTCATTGGGGCAAGGGAGATACACATGGCGCCACAACAAAGTACTAAATGAGCTGGCTGCTACAATAGACATGGCAAAGGTAAAGGCGAACAGCAAAGTCAGACCGAGCACTGTAAATACATACGTTCTGAGAGTAGGAAAGTCAGCACATCCCAAGTAAATCAAGTAGTAGTTTACCATCTCGTATTGACTGTGCAAATGACTGGGAGATGGCAGTAGACCTAACTGAGCTAGGGGCATATTGTGACGGTATTGCCTCCCCTGCTTTGCAGTAGTGGTCCAACAATGGCCAAAACTCAAGAGTACGAGGGGCGTTCAGAAAGTAATGCACCACACCGTTTTTCTCAGGAGCTGTTTATTCAAAAAGCATGAAATTTATACACAATATACATAGATATGTCATGTAAACATCGGTATTATTCAACATAATCCCCATCAACCTGTACGGCTTTATGCCAGCGCGAAACAAGTGCATGTATTCCTAGCCCGTAGCAGATTTTGTCTTGATCATGTAGCCATTTCTTCGCTGCATGAATCACTCCTTCATCATCTTCAAACCTTGTCCCATGGAGTGCATCTTTAAGTGGACCAAATAGATGAAAATCAGAGGGTGCCCAAATCGGAACTATAGGGTGGATGGGGTAGTGCAGTCCAACGCAATTTGGTGATTGCTTCCCGTGTTGCCAGACTTGTGTGAGGTCGCGCGCTGTCGTGAAGGAGAAGCAGGTCTGCTGGATTCTTGTGCGGCCGAACTCTGCGAAAACGTTGATTGAGTTTTTTCAATGTCTTAATGTAAGCTTGCGAATTGATTGTCTCTCCTCTTGGCATAACGTCCACAAGAAACACACCTTCAATGTCCCAAAAGACAGTGATCATGACCTTTCCAGCTGAAGGAATTGTCTTGAATTTCTTTCTTCGTGGTGATTGCGGATGATGCCACTCTATTGACTGTCTTTTTGTCTCAGGTTCAAAATGATGTGTCCAGGTTTCGTCACCTGTAACGATCTTAGCCAAAAAGTTCTCTCCATCAGCATTGAAACGCGCCAACAATTCAGAAGAAATTGCTTTCCTTTGCAATCGGTGGTCATTTGTGAGACTTCGAGGAACCCATCTTGCGCAAACGTTAGAAAATCCGAGAGTTTTTATAACTGCATTTGCACTACCAATGCTGACTGATAGCTGTAAGGCCAATTGTTGAGTAGTGATTCGCCTATCAGTAAGAATAATGCCCTCAGCGCATTTCAACATTTCTGCGTTGGTGGCTGTGGCAGGACGTACACAGCGCGGCCGATCAAGCAGCTCCGTATCTCCACTTCCTGATTCTTTGATTCTCTGAACCTAGCGAAGAAATGGCTACATGATCAAGACAAAATCTGGTACGGGCTAGGAATACATGCACTTGTTTCGCGCTGGCATAAAGCCGTACAAGTTGATGGGGATTATGTTGAGCAATACCGATGTTTACATGACATATCCATGTATATTGTATATAAATTTCATGCTTTTTGAATAAACAGCTTCTGAGAAAAACGATGTGGTGCATTACTTTCTGAACGCCCCTCGTACTTGCTTACTCGGAGCAAGCAAGAGGACATGCACACCATCATAGCTGGCAGACGCTGGAGCTGGGTTGGCCATGTCCTCAGAAGAGACCCTGATGCCATCACAAGAACAGCTATGCCATGGACCCCTGAAGGAAAACGAAAGAGAGGCCGACCAAAAACAACTTGGCGGAGGACTGTGGAGGCTGAGATGCAAAGAATGAACCAGAGTTGGGGCACTGTACGAAGGATAGACGCCGACCGAGCAAAGTGAAATCCATTTGTTGTTGCCCTACAAGACGCCACCAGGCGTAATGACCACTGACTGCTTTGACGGTCGGCGGCTAAGGATCAAAGAAGAAAAATAAACATACTGAGAAGAAAACTATACTCTCTTGTTACACTCGTGTACACTTTGTGAAGACGGAAGTTCTCGGACTGGAATTCGATGTTTATGACGTTAACTTTACCAGTATGTAGCCGACAAATAGAAGCATGTGCTTCGGGCCAACAGTGTTCGTCGTCTGCAGGATTTGCCCCGCACCGTCGACGTTGTCCACTGAAGCTTCTGATTGGAAATACAAGTGCAGAGCATCCCATTGCTCAAGGATCCTCTCAATGACTTGCTTCACGGGACAGCCAGCGTGTTTCACACAGCTTCAACACTTTATGTTTCTGGGCCTGAACTACATCTTGCATTAACTGGAACTGGAGATTTCTTTTACTACTGTACTACGCGAAAAATAGAAGCAGACATTCTTTATGAAAATTTCAAGCCAAGATGGTAGGTGGTTCACCCGTGTGTTACCGGGGCCCGAAAGGGGAGCAAAGAATAGTAACACTGTCCCCTGCCAAGCATGTCGTAGAAGGCGACTAAGGAGGGTTGGGCATGGGGCCGGTTACCCCATCCTGTAAAAAAAAAATTTAAACCACAAAAAACTTCAACAAATATGGACAAGTCAAATAAAGAAAATAAAACACAGCCATCCAAGACAGGGGAAGGTCCTCTCGCGGGGAGGCGTATGATGCAACACAGAGAAAGCCGAAAGGAGTCTGTGTTGCTGACTAACCTTCTTTCTTCTAGGAGAACTTCCAGATTTGGCACCTGGAATGTTCGGACATTGAACGAACAAGGGAAAGTGGCACAAGTAGCAGCAGAAATGAGGGATAGCATTACAAGGCAGTCCTTGTTCTGGAACCCCCAGGGCAAGAGAGGCAGAGGAAGACCAAGAAGTACATGGAGAAGAGAGTTGGAAACAGAGGTGAAAATGATGAGGAGAACATGGAAAGAACTTGAGATGATGGCACGTGACAGGAGGACTTGGCATGTGTTTGTTGAAGGCCTATGCTCCTTTGGGAGTGGAGGGTTATGAAAAATTAAAAATGGTAGGTGGTTGCTGGCAGCATTTGCACAAAGTGCAAATGAATGACAAACACAGCCGAGAACAAAGACATATGGAATCTCTTTCTTCAGCTGTGCCTGTAAACCACTTGCAGACCCCATCATCGTGGCACAGTTGTCTGCTGCAAAACCAATGACGTTACTAAAAGGGATTATCATTACATGCGTGCTCAACAATTTCTTAACAGCTGTAAATAAACCAAGACCAGTCCTATCCTCCCCCTCAATGAGGTCTGACAGTGAATCAACTATTTTTCTTGTTTTTGTGTCACAGAATCACAAAACGACTGCCAACATCTAATTCGTAGAGACATCAGTACTCTCATCAACGATTATAGAAAATTTCTGATTTCTGCAAATGTTTATAACTTCAAGCCGCTCAGAAAGAGCAGTGCCGTACTGCATCACATAGGCAGCCTTGGTGCCCTTCAGTGACATATTTTGAGCAATTGTGCTGTCTGGAAACATCTGCTTGCAACATTCAATCAAATGATCAGCTTGCGAAAACGGAGTATTGTGTTCTGCCATGAAAGCCGACAACAGTATCTACACTTTAGCAATTTTGTCTTGGAGACAGGACTCTTTTGGTTTGCTGAAAAACTTGTTAATGTTCAGAGTTTTTGCTTTTGGCTTCGAAGTTTTAATGTGCTTTAATGTGTCAATAAAGCTGTTTTGTTGGCATTATTTAATGTACAGGAACAGCATAGCGATTGCCAGAGTCCGGCTTTATCCAATCCTTCGGTTCGCTGTCTGTTAGCCATTCCTCACAAAAAGCCTGCTGATACCATGGCTTCACTTTTTTTACGCGGTGACATGTGTGTCGGCATGCTGCTACAGCTACCTAGCGTACCTTCATCATCGCTTAAGTCTAAAATTTAAAAAGAATACTTTAAAACACATCGCATATATGACTGAGTATTGTAGATAGCCATTAACAGAATAACAGGAAATAGATAGCTGATGTAAACGAGTCAAAAAACAACGTCATTGATGTGGTTAAAAACAAGAATTAAATTTAAGTAGGGGGTAGGGCTGGAGTGTGTAAGGGATAGTACCTCACGGTGAGAGGCAGTCACTTCCTCTTTTTGAGGATGGCCTGGATCCTATTTGGTTCCCCCACTCCAGTTCAGCTCATGTATGGCTCCTCGAGTCTGCTTGTGTACGGCAGCGCCACCCCCCGGGCAACGGCTTTGACTGGCCGGCCAAACTACATGAGTAAATTGAAAAAGGGAGGTCCCCCTTAAACAGTACACACAACTGCTGGCCGAACGGGCGGATGATCAATAATATTTTGACAACGGCTTCTAGGGCAGGAGTTGGAAAGGCCTGGTATCGGGCTGAGGGCGCACCATGGACTGTAATGGTAAGCGGCCAGAACCATCCAGAAAGCAATGGCAAACTACTGGATGTACAATGCCAAGAAATCCATAATGGCTAATCTGAATTCTACCTGTCTAAAAGGACAGCTGCCTCACTATTAGGATATAATCCCATAAATGACCGCATTGTCACAATCAGACTGAAAGGAAAAAGAAAGAACATCACAATTATACAAGCATATGCGCCAACAGCAGCTGCTGAAGAACAGGAAATTGAAGATTTTTACAATGAACTGCAAAATGCATTAGAGAAAGCAAATAAGCAAGATATTAGGATAATAATGGGAGATTTTAATGCCAAAGTTGGAAACGAAAGATTAGAACATGAAAAAAGAGTGAAATGAAGTTATGGATTGGGCCAGAGAAATGAGAGAGGAGAACGCTTGACAACATTCTGCCTAGAAAACAACCTAGTCATCACGAATACTCTTTTTATGCAACACCCTAGAAGACTATATACATGGACGTCACCGGACGGAAAAAGCAAGAACCAAATAGATTATATCTTAATACAACAAAGGTGGCGATCTTGTATCTCATCCATCAAGACGTTCCCAGGAGCAGACTGTGACTCCGACCATGAACTTCTTGCTGCAAACTTCAAGATCAAATTGAAAAAAGTCGTTACAAGCGACAAAGTAATACGTTATGACACAAGCGCCATACCAGAAGAGTACAGTGTCGATATTCAGAACAAATTTGACATTCTTATGGCAGTACAGGAGGAAATGACACCAGATGAACTTGCTAATAACATCAGAGATGTATATATTACAAATGCACAGAGGTTAATTCCTAAAAGAAGCATAAAGAGAGACGAGAATACATCTCAGACGAAACACTGAAGTTGGTGGTAGAGAGAAGAAAAATGAAGTCCAAAAAAGATACAGAAAATCAGGAGTTGTACAAGGAATACACAAAGCAGATTAAAAAACGAGTCAGACAAGACAAACAACAATACATAAACGACACCTGCAGGAAAATAGAGGAAATGCGCGAACAGGGATTGAGTAAGAATATGTTTTCTGAAGTAAGAACATTGAAAAACAGCAACTTTAAATCATCACCTCGAGCAATAAACGACAAGAAAGGCGACACTCTAACAGAACGTAAAGATATTCTGAACAGATGGAAGGAGTACTGTCAAGAAATGTATACGGAAATAAACAAAGCGGCAGATAACAACGTCATGAATGAAGCGGAACGTGAACCAGAACCTACCATAGAGGAAGTCCGGAATGCAATCAAACACTTAAAAAGTGGAAAATCTCCTGGTTGTGATGAAATAACAGCTGAAATGATACAGGCAGGAAGAGAAGGCAGCGCTCGTATATATACCATGCATTATGCTGCAAGATCTGGCAAAGCGGAATTTGGCCCAAGGAATGGAAAAGATCAATTTACATACCCTTGCCAAAAAAGGGCAACCTGAAACTGTGCACAAACTACAGAACTATAGCTCTTATAAGCCATGCCAGCAAAATACTTTTACAAATCATAATGAAAAGGATGCAACAAAAGCTAGAAACAGAAATAAATGAAGTACAGGCGGGTTTTCGACCAGGTAGAGGCACTAGGGATCATATATTCAACATGAGGATCATCATAGAAAAGTGTAGAGAATTCAACGTTGACCTACATACTTGTTTCATTGATTACACAAAAGCTTTCGATTGTGTACAACATCAGCAGTTATGGGCTATTATGAAAAATATGGGATTTCCAAACCACCTTATACAACTCATCGCACTGCTGTACCAAGAACAACAGGCAGCCGTAAGAATAGAGGGGGAAACATCAGAATGGTTTGAAGTACAGAAAGGAGTAAGACAAGGCTGTACCCTTTCCCCTTACCTGTTTAACATTTATGCCGAGAATATCATGAGAAACGTAAGAGATGACCAAGAACACACAGAGTTTGACTCATTTAACATCGGCGGGTACCAGATCCCGGAAATCAGATATGCTGACGACACAGTCCTCCTATCGACCAACCCAGAAGGACTTGAACAATTACTTCTGTCCACCAAAAAAACACAGCGAGGCCCAGAATCTATACCTAAACACCAAGAAGCCCAAAGTATTGACAACAGACAAAGTAAAGACCAAACCAGAAATTGAAATTGATAACGAAGAACTGGAAAGTGTCAATGAATTCGAATACTTAGGATCAATCATTAACAGCTCTGGCGACTGTGCAGTAGAAATTAAAAGAAGACTTGCAATTGCTTCACATAAGCTAATACAGATGAAAAACCTATGGCAAGGCACAAGCAAAGAAACAAAGTTACAACTGATCAGAGCATGTATATTCCCAGTAGCAACATACGGCTGCGAGACTTGGACACTCAATAAAACAGTTGCAAAAAAGATTACATCATTCGAAATGAAATGCTACAGAAGGATGTTGAGAATACCCTGGACAGAAAAAAAAGACCAACAGAGAAGTACTGCACTCACTAAATGTACAGGAACATTGGCTCCTAAATACCATCGCAATAAGGAAGCTGAAATTTTTCGGTCATATAAAAAGACATAATAGTCTGGAAAAAAAACAGTGATGGAAGGCATGGTCCCTGGAAAAAAGGGGAAGGGGTCGACCTAGACGACGGTGGACCCAGGACATCACAGAGAGTCTGAACTTGTCTTTGGCTGATGCAGGTCGACTTGCCCAGAATCGTGATGCGTTCAGAGCAGCTGTAATGGAGACAACGTTCTGGAAAGAATACGTCACATGATGAATGAATAAATATATAGCACATAATTTTTTACATTTAATTATTCGAGTATAATATAACTATAATGTATAAAGCTCAGTGCACAGAATATACATACATTGTAAATGTCAATTGTCAAATATACCCAAATTAATGCAGATTTGGAAAAATAATACACAGATACCCAGGCAGAAGCCAAAAAAAAAAAAAAACCAGATCTAGTAAAAAATACCCAGCCGTGGCAACACTGTTCACAAAATATTCAGAATAAGCAAGAACAATACTGCTTTGGCTGAGTATGTTAACTCTGTAATTCTGCCAACGCTTTTGTGAAGGATTTAAGCACTTTTAAATGTCAGCTCGTTTAAGCCCCCACCCCTTATTTACACCGTGGAATTCTATTATTCTAGTATAGCTCTGTTTAGAGTGTGTGCAGTAAATTGACTGAGACAAACATGCAGTAACTTTAAAATGATTAAACCGAAGTTAAATTTGTATAATTACAAATAACAAAATTTAGTAATCACTTAAGTTTTAACAGTTGAAATATAATTTGAATAGTTATGGATCAAGAAAAGTTATCATCACAGTCGTTATGGATTGTGAAATGTTACAAGAAGTTCAAGTGGCAGCATAGATTTGATCTTAGCTGCCAATGACGGTTCTGCTCCTTCTTATGGGTTAGTTCTTTTCACACTGCTCACGCTCGTCTCTGGTCGGGTATAGCTCGTTTCCCAGAAACGTCAAGGAGAGTCTACCAAGTGGGTCCTTCGTCTTAAAACTTAGGCCACTGTTCCCTTCTTGTTCCAGAGATAGTACTTTCTGCTGGTACCACCAATAACTATGGTAAAAGAATAGTTTCTTTTTGCTCTCCCTCCCACTTTTCCTCTTCTTGGGGAGTCTTATTTTGGGTTTCTTCGCACAATTTTTCGCACATCACAGCCAGGTTACCCTCTGTCTGGCGTGGACCTTGATAACCGAGGCGTCGTCTCGTTTGAGTTAATAAATATTAACTTTGTCATTTTCATGGCATTGTGATGCTGGGGTGTCTGTGGATTTCCTACCACCCCGGGTAGAAGCCAGAAGTGCACTGTGCCAGCTCTGGGGGAGATAAAGGGGGATGTTTCAGCATCTCCCTGAGATACCTAGCCAAGGTAGGGCTCACAGTGCTCATTCCCCGCCATCAAATTGCCTGCTGGTTACGCCAAGTTCTCTGAGGCTCTAGGCATGTGACCAAGAGTTGAAGGCAATAGGATCGTCACATCCTGAGTCTCTGTGCCTTTACGACGGGTTCCGATCTTCTGGAAGTAGTACATACTTGTTCCCACTGGTTCCGATCTTCAGGAAGTAGTACATACTTGTTCCCACTAGTTCCGATCTTCAGGATGTAGTACATACTTGTTCCCACTGGTTCCGTTCTTCAGGAAGTAGTACATACTTGTTCCCACTGGTTCCAGTCTTCAGGAAGTAGTGCATACTTGTTCCCACTGGTTCCGATCTTCAGGAAATAGTGCATACTTGTTCCCACTGGTTCCGATCTTCAGGAAGTAGTACATACTTGTTCCCACTGGTTCCGATCTTCAGGAAGTAGTGCATACTTGTTCTCACTCCTAAGACTTGTTCAGTATCTATCTGGCTCCTCCCCATCCACAGAGGGCGTGTACGGTGTAGTGCACCGGTTTTATTATCAAGGTTTGCTCCTCTAGATTCGTTGTGTTTAGCCCGAGGATTCGCACCCTCAGTTACCAGGACTACCTCGAGGAGGGTGTGGCTCTTCACCACGCACAACAATCTTGGGGTATGAGAGGTTTTGCTAGGCCAAGAGACTGACACCACAATGGTCGCTCCTTTCATGAAAAAGAATTCACTAGGCCTAGGGTGAATCAAGGGGGGAAACCCCACTAACTACAACACCAACACATCATACCCCCTGTCTGTAAAAGACTTTGCCCTATACATTTTGTGGAAATTATAAATTGAGACTTCCAACTTATTTTCCTGCAAACAGCAACAGGTTTAATGCTTTTGGTATATTATACTTATTCAAGGGCTTTTTCACTCAGCTGTCTGAGTGTGAAGATTAGGTCTTGAGTACTTCGGTTAGCTCGGAATCCGCACTGGACCTCATCCAATTGTGGCTCAGCTAGGCGTCGGAGTCTCTGCTCTAGGATTCTAGAGTAGATTTTACTAGGGACACTGAGAAAGGATATGCCTCTATGGTTTCCACATTGTCGATTGTCACCCTTTTTGAAAATTGGTGTTATGATGGCAATCTCCCAATCTTTTGGTATGGTCTTGTTGCACCACGCTGCCTGTAGGACCCTTAAAGTAACAGGTCGCCTGATGCTCCCATGTACTTAACCATTTCTGGTGTTATACCATCATGCCCGGCTGCTTTTCCCATCTTGATTTTCTCCAGTGCTGCCTTCAGTTCTTCCATCTTTATGTCATCTTCATCACCATCGGTTTCCTCTTCTGTGCTAGTGGTTATCATTTCTGATGCTTGACCTTGCTCACCATCAAGAAGTTCTGAGAAATATTCTTTCCATCTTTCCATTACTTCCTTCGGGGCAGTAAGCAATTTGACTTGCTTGTCCTTTATAAATTTGAGAGGGCATTGTTTTTCCTTCCTCGTGTTCTTTAGGGTCTTATAGAACAATTTCTGGTTTTCTTGCGCATCTTTTTCTAGCTTTTCTCCAAATTCTTCCCAGGACTTGTTCTTTGCTTCTGTTCTGAGTATCACATATTCTCTATATTTCTCTATTTGTCCAGATGTGTTTTTAGCTCCTAAGTATTGTTTCCATGCCATTTTCTTCTCTCTTATTTTCTCTTTGACTTCCTCTGTCCACCAAGGTGTCCTCTTTCTCGTGTTCCCAAGTCGGACTTCATCACATGCTTCTGCTGCAGCTGTCTTTATGATGTCCTTGAATTTAAGCCAGAGGGTCTCCAAGTCATCAGGTTGTTCTTCTGTGTTTCTCACCGCTGTAGCAATAAGCCCCTGATATCTGGTCTCAATTTCTGGATTGTAGGTCTTAATGCTCATTTCTCTCGTTCGTTTACTTGGTTTCTTGCGTGATGTTGGGCAGTTCCTAGGCTGAGCAACTCTTTCAGTTGTTCTTTTGATTGTAAGCAGATAGTGATCACTTCCAATCTCTGACCCCCTCCAGACTCTAGCATCTCGGACACATTTGAATGAGCTCCTCCTAACAATGGCATAGTCGATCGCTCAACTTCTCATTCTTTGTTGGTTCACATCTAGTGTATGCATGTATGCGCTTATGGGGGAACTTTGTGTTTGTAATGATCAGATTCTGCTCACTGCAGAATCTAAGGAGTCGCTTTCCATTGTCATTGAGAGTATCTTCTTTATATCTTCCGATAACTGCACCCCATCTAGCATGGTCATTTCTAACTCTGGCATTGAAATCTCCGAGCATGATAATTTCATCTAGGCAGTCATCCACTGTCCTTTGAAGCAGCTCGAAGAATTCCTCCTTGGCCTCTGCTCTCTAATCCTCATTTGGCCCATACACTATGACCAGGTTGACTATGGTTTCTCCTTCTTTTAGTTTTACAACCATAATGCGCTCCGAGACAAAGTTCCATCCCTTGATACTATCTTTTTGGTTTTTGGCCACAATGCAACCCACGCCCCCTTTAGCTCTTTCAGATGTGGGTACACCACTGTAGAGCAGCGAGTTGCCATCGAGATCCATGACTCCTTGTCCTTTTTTCTTTGTTTCCGTTATAGCCAGGATTTCTAATTTTGCTTTCCTCATCTCTTCCACCAGCTCCTCTTCTTTCCCATTTATACTTCATGTGTTCCAAGTTCCATAAGTCGTAGTCCGTAGTTGTCACGTAGGTCTTTATATCATTAAATTGCCTACATCTTCTTCCTATTCTCTCACCCGAATCCTTTTATTTTATTATCTTTCCGTACTTGTTTTTCCTGTATTTTTCGCATCACTCGGTTGCGAAAAATATTTTCTTCAGTATTCTCAAACTTTACCTTGTGTTTTTCTCATACTGGGATACGAAATTCTATTACTTAGATGTCAGTCAGACGAGAAGGGCAATTAAGTTGCAGCTATCTCAGACATCGAGCCGACTTGGGTCTGCTCCTTCAGATGACACGACGCTCTTGAGTTAGATTCTCGATGTAAACGCGTGAGAAGGCTATGAGAGAGCCGACATCCGTCTGCATTTTTCACCGGTCAACAACGAGTTGCATCGGCCGAACGCTTAAGTAGGAGCGAATATTTACACCTTAGAGTCGCAGTTTCAGACATTTGTCTGGAAATCCCAGCTGACACGGCTCATTGTGGGCCCCGGTCAGCGTGAGGTGCGAAGTAGTATGAGTGTCAGTTCAGAGTCGTCGTCAGAATAACCCGGCGTAGCGTGAAAAATCGCTCCGCACCGCAGACAGGCTGTCTGAGATTTGCAACTCACGCGCGCTCTCGGTCACTGATGGCTGTTACGACATGAGGGAAGCTGACGTAGGGTGTTAGAGAAGGGGAGAGACGGGCGCTGTTTCGTGGTTTCGAAACAGTGGGATTCTTTGTCCGTTTCATAGATATAACTAGAGTTGCAAACCTGATTTCAGGCACTCAGTAATTCGCAGTTAGACTAGAACAAGCCTTGGTTCGATTTCTAAATATCTCTGTTAATAGAGATGGCCTTTAGTTTGGTCGAAGTGGTTTAGTTCTTAGTAATTCTGTGTCGAGGTATATTAATATTTTATATCTAGTATTGTGTGTAGGGTTTAAAGTGTTTAATCGCTTAGCTATTTCCCTAGTTAGATTTGGTGCAGAGCAACTAATTTATAGTTTGTATTATTTTTCTAGTGACGCATACAGTGGAAAGCAGAATAAATTATATTTCTAGCGTAACAAACATGTAGCTATAATGAATTTAATTTAACTGCTAACTACTCAGTCGAGTATTTTTTTCTAAACTAACTCATAAATGCTAGATGCGACATCAGTGAATATTGACGGAATACGCAGATATTCCTAATTCCTGATGATTGATTTAAATATAACTTATTTCACTGGAAGTTTAAATAATAAGTCAAGTGGTCGGCTTGCTGTTTAAAATGTAAGTTATATTGAGTACATAATATGTAAATGATTTATATGTGCTTTTCCTTTTATTCAGGAAATACTGGGGTGACCCGAACTTTATCGGCGTTTAATAAGAGTTTCATATTTGTGAAGAAATAGACAGTCCTTATTTTGAACCACGTGGGTTTCTCAAGTAACACTGGTCTGACAGTGCATATGCCAACAGAGTTAGACAGAAATACTATATCCCACTAACGGGTTTCAAAGACTGTAATGATCAATACGGGGCCTTTGCGCCAGATCTTAAATTCTTTTCATAAACTCTATGTAAATTTTCTGCCTGGCGGCATGAATATTACAAGAAATAACATTAACATTGTCCGACTAGATTATTTTGTGGACAAATCTGTGTTGTGACGTATACTGAGAGAAGGCACCGACCTGACATTCCTATTACTAGAAAACTTAAGCTATTGACACGGTGCTCACTGTAAACTTTCGTGCCTGGACAAGATTTTTTAAATGTGACATAGACAGATATCCTAGAATAAGAAATACCAAGGAAACGTTCCCCGAAGCAGTGAATTCTATCTGACTTTGTGGAGCTGGGGTTTTCTTGGCTACGACTACCTCTGGTGATTCTGTATGTGAATGTCCTAACAAAATTGTGTTTCCCAGATATGTCTACCAAAACAGTGAGTATGTGCACGTGTACACGGCTGAATGTCTAGAGTGAATGTAGGACTGAGGGATTTCTCCATTGTTGTAATTTGGCACCCATTTTGCTGTTCTAATGGTCCTTATGCAAGTATTGCTAACCATATTTTCCCTTAGAATAGATCAGAGTATATCTAAGTCTATCCATACCTTTAACAGGGGAAAATCATTTGATTACCGCTAATGTATCATTGATCCTCTTTGGGCCATCATCTTTTTCCTAAACGGGACTGGGGGCTAAACCTAGAGGGCAGATCATAACGGGTCTATCATCCTTGTAGTATTTTCTTGAATTTGATGACTATTTGTATATGTTTTCTTTTGATGTAAATTTTATATGTTGTGTCGTAAGTTTAATATGATACATAAACTTAACCATAAATTAATCAGCGTGTTGGTCAGCTCGTTCTAAATATCTATATAATCATTGTTATAGTTTCCCCACGTCTGTGTGTCTACCTGTCGTCACTGTATGTGCGTGCACGTGAGTGGGTAGAGATCGGTTGGTATACATATATTTAATGTATATGTGGTAGACTGTCTGACTGCTTAAAATATGTCGTAGAAGATAGGTGAGAGAGAGAGAGAGAGAAGATTTTCTCGCATCTCAGAGACAGCCTCTATCACTATTCTATCATCTCACTCGTGGAATCTATTTCCTTTACTAACTCACACTGGGACTCTCACTCATTCCAAGCTATTCAGAAGGGACCAACCCAAGTCTTAATTCTCCTATCGAAAATCTACGACAGTAGTCCTTTCCAGTTCGTCGCCTTTAGAATCAGTCCGGTTTTCTCTCTTGTAGTTCGCGTAATCATGTTTTAAAGCAAACAGGTGATTGGCCTGTTGTGCTTTTGCATGGTGGAGGGGCTGCCTTCTTACAACCTCCATGCAGGCCGCCCTCCTCCTTTTTCAGCCGGGCTTGGGACCGGCCTAGGCGGAGTGAGATCCATCTTTGTTTCATAGATCTGGAAAATGCGTTTGACAGGGTCCCCTGGAGCAAACTTTGGGACTATTTGGCAAGAAAGAACATTCCAGCACCTCTGATTCATGCTATACAGAGCTTCTACATGTATTGCAGAAATTATGTGAGGACAGCAAACCATAAGTCAGAAGAGTTCAGGACCACCACTGGTGTAAGACAAGGTGATATCCTGTCACCTTATCTTTTCATACTCCTCATGGACGATGTCATCAAGGCATGTAAGGAAAGAACAAGAAAGTATTCAGTGGGGTACTGGAAGATGAGACAGGTCTGTATTTCAGAGCTGGCATTTGCTGATGATGTTGCCCTGATTGCTAAATCAGAGGCACATCTCCAATCCAACCTGCAAGTCTGGAAGGAAGAGCTGGAGAAGAGAGGGGTGGTCATAAGCAGCTCTAAAACAAAATCCATGGTGATATCACGAGAAGAAAGAAGACATCAAATTAAGCTGGGAGAACAGGTCCTGGAGCAGGTCGACCACTTTAAATACCTCGGGGCTATTATAGACCGAAAGGGAGGCATCAAAGAAGAGTTGGCCACTTGAAAAGCAGCAGCTGGGAGACTTTTTCAGGCCATAAATCGAGGATTCCTCAGCAAGAGAAAGGTTGATAAGAAAACGAAGATGGCTGTATACCGCCCCACCTATGTCCCAGTCTTGACATATGGATGCGAGTCATGGGCAATGACTACAACCCACAAAAGCCAGATCCAAACCTCAGAAATGAGGTTGTGGCGCTGGCTTTGCACGCCACACGCCATACACATAGCGACAAAATCATCATTGCGCCGCACTGGCGCTGGCTTTGCACGCCACACGCCATAAACTAAACAAGATTTTGGTGCTCATGAGTGCGGCACAATGATGATTTTGTCGCTATGTGTATGGCGCACATGACGTGAGCAGTTTTGGAGGAAAAATGGAGAGAGCTTGTGTTTACCCTAAATGGGCGGTTTTGTGTGTTTTCTACCAGATGGTAGATTGACGGGAAATGTTAAATGGAAGTGTCTGAAAGATGTTAATGTTCATCGACTACAACTATAAGTTGGAACAGGAAGGAGGAAAGGTTATTGGGACATATGGATTATAGAAGTTGCTGAATTTACCTAACTTGTAATGCCTTGTAAGCCGGACAGTATCCGTTGATTAAATGTGGAAATGTTTACAGAGTTTCAAATCTATCTGTTGCCCGTTGATTTGGGTCGTGTGAATTACAGTTGGAGAGATTGATTGTGGCGGTGATGAACCTTAGGGACACTTCGTCTAATAATCCTAGACACTTGAGAAAACGAGCATAACTAATCAATTGAATAATATAAACTTTTAACGCCACAGAGGTATCTGAGGAAGGTGGTTGAAGTAACAAGAAGATACATGGTCCGCAACCGGACGATACGTCAAGGAATAAAATCCCAGCCCCTACAGACCCAAGTAGAACAGTCCCAACTAAGATGGTTTGGCCATGTCTGCAAAATGGGAGAAAATCTGCTACCATGACAAGCATGTGAAACAAAGAGCCAGGGGTCCAGACCCCCAGGACGACCCAGAGTCCGCTGGGAGGACAACATTAGACAATCTTTGAAGGACCGAAGACTTGAATGGAACCAGGCCAGGAGGAAGACAGCCGATAGGATAGTCTGGAGCTCTCACTTCTAAACCTCTACACCTCACGGTAGAAGAGGAACGACTAAGTAAGTAAGGTATATTATACTATTGGCGGTTTTTGATAAACTGTTAAAAAGAAAACAGTTGCATCACATGGATGGATTTGCAAATAAATGAGTTAAAATACGTACCAGGAAATGCAAACTTTTCAACATTGACGAAAACACTGAACGTAATAAAAACTTTACAAGATACATCATGTCTTTTTCTTCTCCTTCGTTCACCCTCATATGTCAACATGAATATGTTAAAAAAAAAAAGCAATGGTCAGTTAGAGGCCGTTGACATCTCTGTAGATAAATGTTATAATTCAGTATTTTTGCTGATGTTTTGGTTAATGTCCACTGATGAACATTTACTGTATCTACAAAAACTCGCGTAAATAAGCGGGTTAAGAACGTCCTTAAGAACGGTTATTGTTCGTAACCTGAGACGTTACTGTAGTTTAATATTCATATAAGACTGGCCTATCTCAAAAACTCATCAGCAAAGCAACACAAACTTAACTAACCAGGAAGCGAAACGCTGGTAGCAAGTTTTCGAAAGATAGTCACTACTGCCCAGTTACTAGCAGAACCAAATGTATCATTTCGTGAGTCTGAGAACGGCTGGAAATACCACACAACGAAAATTATATAGAAGTTATTGAATTACTCGAAAAGTTTGACACTGTGAAGCATAACACCATTACAGAAGTTTAAGTCAAAGGCAAATGAGCAAGCGGAAGAAAATGCTGTGTAGGAAGATTTTTTTTTCTTAACCAACGGCACTTGGGCTTTCAGCCCTTCGGCCCAATGACATGTCATTGCGAGGCTGGGGAGCCTGTGGACTTTCCTTCCAACCCGGTCAGGAGCGAATCAGGAGCTTCGCTCCTTCCCACCCACAGAGGGTTTATCTCAGGAGCCGTTCAGGTTATTCAGTCAAAATCCCGGTCGGTGACACTCTTTCAAATGCTCACCTTGAACACCTGATCGCCAGCGCAATGTAACCATTACACCAGCGCTGCTCCCTGTGTAGGAAGATAACATTAAGATATGTACAAGAAAGAGCCTATCATAGCATGCTATGTCAAGAGACAGAGGGTGTTGGAGATTCACACTGATCACATGAACTTCGAGATACGACAAACGAAGAAAACTCTTTAAAAAATAGTCCTATTATTCTTTGAGACATACATTATTTCTTAAATTATTGCAAAGTGAACTGGGTAGCATCGCATGAGGCAGTTATGTCTAGCAACCTTTCAGTATACAAATCTTACTCATCGTGCATAGTTCTGCGTCTGCAGTGAATCGAACCCAAGCAACAAATGTAAGGATTCTCCTACTATATCTCGACGCAACTGGCCACTATTGTTCGTTAAAGGTCTAGCAGAATCAGTGTCAGGTCTCTCCCAAGATTGCCTGAGTACGGCCAGAAATGATAATTGCAATATAAACAAGTCTGATTGGATTGGCATGGGGCACGTGTCTTTGCTATTGGTAAAATGTCCGCGCTGAGACCTGATCACCAGCAATGACGTCTTGCTCACTGTCTGGTTTGCAAAATCTGTGGTCTCGTTAATTGTAGTGGTGTGAGGTATCTTATCAAGTGAAGAATTTTTATCTGCTATTGCTGCCATATGAATTTATTCATGTAGTATAGGTCGCAATAACCTTGTTTCTAATGTTTTCAGTAGAAGGCTACCTACAGCCTTGGTTGGGACAAGCAACACCATGATCTCTTGCTGTGTCTCCCAGTTCTGAAATCAATTCAGCATATTTTTGCTCAGGCTTCTTTCGTGATTGCCAAAGCTTTTGTCATGCTATAATGAAATGAGATTACTGCTTAAAATGTAAGAGCGTTGAGAAGTAAGCTTTGAATATGAAAAATCTGCAAGTTGTATGTTCTAAGTGGTTTCTGAAACAGTTTGTTTCTCTATACATAAAAGAAAATATCTCTAATATAAGTTTTCACCGAAAAGACCACGGGACCCACAATGATGTGATAAACGTTTGAAATGAAGTTCATAATTATCCTATGCGTCGAATTCAGGAAATCATGCAACATTGTGTTAAGTGCTGATGTAGGAGAAGACTGATTTATGTGTGAAAAATATATATTAAAAAAAAACAATGTTAAGTGTAAAACACTACTAACGAGTTTTGAAAAAGGCAGGCAGAATTCATTGGCCTTATACTTTGTCAGAGCTTTCAACACTTGCTAGCAGCGGATATAGAAGAAGGGGGAGAAACAGGAGAAGACAGTGGCAAGTTCTTGGACTGCATAACAGGATTGCTTGGAAAACAGCAAGCACTGAAACGCTCAGAAGAAAGTTGTGGAAAGAAGTCATGGTTAACGCCATTTGACGTAACTCATGATGAAAATGGTCACGGTAAATCTGAACAGTAGAAAATTAATACACATTTAAAACCTGTATTCAAATAGAAGCGGCTCCAATGCTCTTTGGCTAGTGGGGATATCTATAAATGTTTTTGTAGTTACATGTGTTCATATCACGCGACTTAGAACAACAAAGGCTAGAGATGACAATAGCATACACAGCAAACACCGTAAAGTTATTCATCAACAAGATTACACTAACAGGACAACATATGTAATTGTTATATATTCAGTATTCCTTTTGACGTACTCTGGGCGTGCGCATTTAAGATTATTCTCCGCCCCCACCCCCACCCCCAGCGTCGTGACGCCAGGTTTGTGAAACGTAAATTTTGGCACACAATTCATTCGCACTTTTGGGGTTTATCTGTTTTATCCCCAAGTTTACAAGGTTAGAAAGTTTCGAAAAACGAGGCGCGTGCATTTAGGACGTAGGAATGGAATGGAATAACAGCGAGAGAATGGTGGATGAGAAAGCTTGAGTAAGATTCTGTGAAGAAACATAGTTATTGTAATATGTCTACTAATATCAGTATTAAAACAATAAAAGGAGGTTTTTTTTTTTTTCAAAGTTCAGGCGTGGACTTACCCAACTTTGCCCATAAGAACGAGCCGCCACTGGATTAAAATAACATATTTTCGAACTGAACCAACGGGACCCAAAGATGCAGCAATAGAGAATGCAGTCAGCGACCCATAGCTTGACTGCTTGCATCAGGGTCAGCGAACCAGAGCTGACCAAGACCCTACTCCACCTCCATGTGGTGGTCCTGGAAACAGACTGCATCACTGCAGTCTGGCTGAGAGAGTAGGGATCGCAGAGGGAAGGCAAACCCGGTCCCAAAAAATGCCGTGCTGAAGTCGGATGTGTCGACCGAAAGGTGCAGATATCACAGCTCCGGTGTAAACAGACACAACGCAACCAACGTCCTTTTCAGGACGAACGAGGAAGAAGAAGAAGAAGAACTGAACCAACAAGAAGCTAGACCTGAATGTACAGGTCACACACCTATTTCAGATGTACAAAATGTGCCGCTGAAGTGCCTATATTTTAATTTGCTAAATGGATGAGCATACGAAGCTGATCACAAGTACACGGAGCAGTATTCTTATAATAATCGTAATTTACAGCCCACTGAAATGTAGGCTAATTAATAATATTTATACAATGACGACATGTAATACATAATTATTCTATTCGGAGGAAAGCACTGACTTAAAAACTATCTTTGCACTAAACACCGATTTAATTAAATAAAATTAACATGTTTAAAAAAAAATTATGAAGTAAACTTACGCAAACTATTGTAACGGCATTCGCAATAAACGTTCTGCCTGGCAGACGACTGCGAACTAATCGCTCTTTAGTTTCAGTGTTTACAGAAGTTTTAAAATCATAATAGAACAGTAATAGCCAATGCAGTGGGGATGTCAAGAACAATATGTTTCGCAGCAGAATAAACCATTTGTTACGGTAAACTGGTGTTTTGTTGTGAAGTGTAGGGGAGGAGGCCTGAAATCAGCTGCAGTCTATTGTGCATCGTGTATATGGCATGCAGCATGAAGATGTGCAGATCCGGCTTTTTGTTAGTGATGTGTCTTTTTAGGACGATGTGGCGAACGAAGTGTCGAAGTATGTACGAGAAAAGTGAAATTTATTTCGGTCGCTGTTTTTTTTTCTGAGAAAACTCGCGATCAGTAAATATATATATATATATCCTGCGATCGAATGTAACTCTAAGGTATTTCAGCTTTTCTTGCCTTTCAATTTTCTCTCATCAAGGCTAAGACTGCTGAAATTTGGCATCAAACGTGTAAGACCAGCAGGGATGGACGTATGAGAGGACGCATCTGCCGTGTATATAACCAGTGCGCAATAGGAACAATTAGCATTCATACCCTTCGACATTTGCTGAGGGAGACTGAGCACCTATGGGTTTGCCCGGCGTGCAATGAAGTCAATTCTGATTAACATTAATATCTGAAAGGTCTGTTTTCACAGTGGAGTTGTTTAAGGAACACCACATCAGCAGGCCTAGTTGGGATTGACTTTGGAGCCAGTTTCCTCGCACTATTGAAACACCTCCTGTAGTGTCCCATGAATGCTATTAACCATTTCCTGTTGGTCAGAGCCAGTTCTGTAATTTAGTATGTCATCAGCAAAAGTCAGTGTTCGTCCCAACCCAATTGGCTGAATGATGACTACTTTTGCTGTATAGATATTAAACAGCATCGGTGATTGTGGAGAGCCCTGGGGTAGTCTCGGACAAATAAGCAGTGGGTTTGATGTCCATGCTCCTAAGTGAAATGTCACTGATCTCTCAGTTTAAGGCAGTTGCTGTCCAAGTTGTAGCTATTACACTTAAAGTGTGGTTAACTCAAGAAAATAATGTTGTTGACTGATTTCTGAATATGGTATTATTTCGTCGTTGTCTCTCACACCCGCCCCCCCATTGAATCCAAATAGAATAAATTTAAAAATGTCAGTTTGTGTAAATGTACGTGAGCGTGTCCTCCCCTGTCCCAAAACGGCAGTCTCTCACACCTATCATGTTGTTAACAAGGGGGAAGAGGATGGGAAAGCCCAGGGTGTCTGGGATGACATCCTTTTCAGTTGTCATCATTGTGTTATAGAAAATTTGTTGCACCTTAGTATGTTTGAAAAAGCTCTGAACAGGATTAAAGTATTTAAAGTTAGCATTAGCAACTAGGCCTTACTTTTCTGCCTGCGCATCAGTAAGACCCAATGTAATCCTAAATCCTAACGCCAAACCGCTAACTGTAGCTGTTTCCAGCATGTCTTTTTCTTAAATGTCAACAAGTCAATAATATCGAGAATTTCCTATAAATTTTTTTTTCCTTTTTATGAAAATATCCTGTTCAGCCTCTGATGGATTATAATTAGGATATACTGTATAGTGTCGCTAATTTCAGATAATGGGCTCAGTTACTAATAAAGGATAGTGCCATCATTCATACTGTTCAATCATTTTAAATATTTCCAAATTGTGTGTGTGTTCTTGCATGTTTTTTCTTTCCTGCATCATAAAATGGTAGTCTTCTTGTACCTGTTTTGCTGTTGTTAAAAACGGGAGAGGGAGGGGAAGATGCGGTTAAAAGCCAGCGATGCTTGGCTTGATATTTTGTCTACACTTTATTTATAATTAATAAAATTGATTACTAGAACCTTACCAGATCTTCACATTCCCGCTATGCATCCACTAATAAATATTTACCAATTTTTATTCTCATTAACTACTGTTTGGCTATATTGTGCAGTATAGTATAACTTGAGGCCTGTGAGTTGTAAATAAAGGTAAATAGCAGGTGCTTGTAAGACAGAAAGAAGAAGGACACCAGACAACTAAAATGAAATATAAGGTCTTCAGGAAAACGATCCAGGGTCCATCCAAATTGTGAAAGGAAGCAGGTTCAGTTTGTCATCCCAGAGTAGGTGGCTCATTGGCCATGGTCTTTGTTCGCGACACTATACCCAACTATGGAATATAGAAATGTGAACGACCCAGACATTTATAGACTTGTTTATAAAGGCTGAGATACTTGTGTCTAGTAATTTGTAGAGTATTGTGGCCTTTATTTGGCTTGGACGTGGAAAGTTATTTTAGTGATCAATCTATAAATGTCTGGGACGTTCATGGGTCTATATTCCATAGTTGGGTGTAGTGTCATGAAAAAAATTACCACGGCAAATGAGGTACTTATTTTTGTGTGGGGATGCTAAATTGGCTGTGTCCTTTCATGATTCACTCGCAGCAAGGCAATGGCACCATTTGGATGGACCCTGGTTTGATTTCCTGGTGAGCAGATCACTTATATTTCTTTTATTTTGTCTGATGTCCTTCTTTCTGTCATACAAGTATCAGCTATTTACCTGTACTGTATTTATTTATTTCCTATTTCATTACTGCTGGCTTTTAAAATAATATTTGTCTAAAACAGAGCTTATCCATCATTAAACCTGAGAATTGAAGTTCACAAGGATCAACATAAGGCATTAGCACTGTTGCCTGGGCTTCGTTATGATGACATCAGCTACACAGGTAGATATTTGTCTCCCTTTGCTTGCAGTAATTTACTTTCTGATTTTGTGTAAATATATATCTTTGCACAGACTACGCTGGCTTGGCCATGTTCACCGCATGGAAGATGGTCGCACCCCGAAAGATGTCTTCTACGGACAACTGGCAGATGGCAACAGAACAGTTGGGTGACTGCAGCTGAGGTTCAAAGATGTGTACAAGGCAGATATGAGGGCACTGGACATAAATCCAGCAACCTGGGAGGATAAAGCTGCTGATCGCACTAAGTCTCTACAGCACTACCTCAGATTGGGTGAAAAGAAGCTCTCAAGGGAAGCAGTAGGGAGGAGAAAACATCAAAAGGAACACCAGGAAAATAAGCAGCTGAGGGCTGTCACCTCAGGGGCGCATTCCCATAGTCAGTTATGACTGAAGGGATTATTATTATATATCTTTGCAGTGGAAGAGAAAATTGCTTAGCAATGTAAAAGAGCAAATGAAGAGATGGACAGAACATTTTGAGGAACTTCTAAATAGACCAGCTCCACAAAATGCTAAGACACCCAGCAAGCAGAAAAGGAGCTACAAGTTAACTGTGAAAGACAAGCATAGAGAAAAAAAATAAAGAAAGACGTAAAGCTTCTAAATGATAGAAAAACTGCTGACCCAGATAGCATTCCAGCAGAGGTCATCGGAGCAAATACTGACACCTCTACGTATATTGTACAAGTTACTGGATAAACCCTGGGAGAGAGAGGAAATACCACTGGAATAGATGGAGGGGGATGTCTGGTCAAGTTGCCTAAGAGTGGAGACTGGTGGGAGTACATAGATTGCAGAGGAGGGGGGTTGCTGCCAGTGCTAGGGAAAATGTTGAATGGTATCCTTGAGAGATTAAAAGAGTCCATAGATAAACAACTGAGAAATAACCAGGCAGGTTTTTGCCAAGGCAGATCCTATGTGGACCTGATGGCTACATTGCGAGTAATAGTTAAGAGTTTTACATTGGCTTCACCTCTTTGCACTGGATTTGTGTATTGCGGAAGGATATTTGACAGTGTAGATAATCACTTTGGAGTCTAGCGAGGCATAGTGGAGTCCCCCTAGTGAAGAAAGCATATGAAGATTTGAAATGCAGAATTTAAGATCAGAACCTGAGTGGAACAGAGATGCCTCTTGTCAACATTTCTCTTCTTACTGGCTACAGATTAGGTTATGAAAAGAACAATATCAGCCAACAGAAATGGAATTCAGTGGACTCTGACAAAACAGCTTGAAAGTCTAAATTTTGCAGAAGACCTGACTCTTCTATCTCATAGCCATAACCAGATGAAAGATAAAATAAAAATACTTGATAAGAGGCCACAGCAGTTGGGTCTGATTACATACTGGGAAAAATGAATATTATGAGAATAAATGCCACAAATGATATAAAGATTGCACTTGAAGAAACACCCCTGCAAGATGTAGAATCAGACATACATCTTGGCAGCAGTGTTAATAAAGGTGGAGGAACAGTGATATTAAAAAAAATATATACAAAGCAAGAGAAACATTCATTGCAGTGGGAAATTGGAAATCAAAAGAAATTAACTCTTAGTATACGAGCTGCCTTTCATGACTACCATTACAGATTTTGCAATAAATAATTTATTTATAAAGATAACATAAGTGTTATATATCAAAATGTGAAGAAATGAAACCCCTACATCATGCACGTAACTAAATTGATCAGTGGTTTGAAACATGCATTCAGCTATAAATTTTCGCTATTGACGGGGATCGATCATCGGCCTCTCTAGAAGGCCGCTCATATACTAAGAGTTAAGTCCAGCACAAAAATTAGAATATTCAACTCATTTGTCAACTCCGCCAATGCCGGTCCCAAGCCCGGATGAAAAAGGAGGAGGGCGGCCTGCATGGAGGCCGTAAGGAGGCAGCCCCTCCACCATGCAAAGGCACAACAGGCCAATCACCTGTTTGCTTTAAATCACGATTACTAGCAACACAAGAGAGAAAACTGGACTGATTCTAAAGGCGACGAACTGGAACGGACTACGGACTACGACTTATGGAACGTGGAACACAAGAAGTATAAATGGGAAGGAAGAGGAGCTGGTGGAAGAGATGAGGAAAGCAAAACTAGAAATCTTGGCTATAACGGAAACAAAGAAAAAAGGACAAGGAGTCATGGATCTCGATGGCAACACACTGCTCTACAGTGGTGTACCCATGTCTGAAAGAGCTAAAGGGGGCGTGTGTTGCATTGTGGCCCAAAATCAAAAAGATAGTATCAAGGGATGGAACTTTGTCTCGGAGCGCATTATGGTCGTTAAACTAAAAGAAGGAGAAACCATAGTCAACCCGGTCATAGTGTATGGGCCAAATGAGGATGAGAGAGCAGAGGTCAAGGAGGAATTCTTCGAGCTGCTTCAAAGGACAGTGGATGACTGCCTAGATGAAGTTATCATGCTCGGAGATTTTAATGCCAGAGTTGGAAATGACCATGCTAGATGGGGTGGAGTTATCGGAAGATATGGAGAAGATACTCTCAATGACAATGGAAAGCGACTCCTTAGATTCTGCAGTGAGCAGAATCTGATCATTACAAACACAAAGTTCCCCCATAAGCGCATACATGCATACACTAGATGTGAACCAACAAAGAATGAGAAGTCAGTGATCGACTATGCCATTGTTCGGAGAAGCTCATTCAAATATGTCCGAGATGCTAGAGTCTGGAGGGGGCCAGAGATTGGAAGTGATCACTACCTGCTAACAATCAAAAGAACAACTGAAAGAGTTGCTCAACCTAGGAACTGCCCAACATCACGCAAGAAACCAAGTAAACGAGCAGGAGAAATGAGCATTAGGACCTACAAGCTGAGAGAGCCAGAAATTAAGACCAGATATCAGGGGCTTATTGTTGCAGCGGTGAGCAACACAGAAGAACGACCTGATGACTTGGAAACCCTCTGGATTAAATTCAAGGATATCATAAAGACAGCTGCTGCAGAAGCAAGCGGTGAAGTCCGACTTGGGAACAAGAGAAAGAGGACACCTTGGTGGACAGAGGAAGTCAAAGAGAAAATAAGAGAGAAGAAAATGGCATGGAAACAATACTTAGGAGCTAAAAACACAACAGGACAAATGGAAAAAATATAGAGAATATGTGACACTCAGAACAGAAGCAAAGAACAAAGTGCTAGCAGCAAAACAGAAGTCCTGGGAAGAATTTGGAGAAAAGCTAGAAAAAGATGCACAAGAAAACCAGAAATTGTTCTGTAAGACCCTAAAGAACATGAGGAAGGAAAAACAATGCCCTCTCAAATTTATAAAGGACAAGCAAGGCAAATTGCTTACTGCCCCGAAGGAAGTAATGGGAAGATGGAAAGAATATTTCTCAGAACTCCTGGATGGTGAGCATGGTGAAGCATCTGAAATGATAAACACTAGCACAGAAGAGAAAACCAATGATGGTGAAGATGACATAAAGATGGAAGAACTGAAGGCAGCACTGGAGAAAATCAAGATGGGCAAAGCAGCAGGGCATGATGGTATAACACCAGAAATGGTTAAGTTCATGGGAGCATCAGGCGACCTATTACTCTTAAGGGTTTTACAGGCAGCGTGGTACAAACAAGACCATACCAAAGGATTGGGAGATTGCCATCATAACACCAATTTTCAAAAAGGGTGACAATCGACAGTGTGGAAACCATAGAGGCATATCCCTTCTCAGTGTCCCTGGTAAAATCTACTCTAGAATCCTAGAGCAGAGACTCCGACGCCTAGCTGAGCCACAATTGGATGAGGTCCAGTGCGGATTTCGAGCAAACCAAAGTACTCAAGACCTAATCTTCACACTCAGACTGCTGAGTGAAAAGGCCCTTGAGTATAAGAGTGAGATGCATTTTTGTTTCATAGATCTGGAAAAGGCGTTTGACAGGGTCCCCTGGAGTAAACTTTGGGACTGTTTGGCAAGGAAGAATATTCCAGCACCTCTGATTCATGCTATACAGAGCTTCTACAAGTCTTGCAGAAATTATGTGAGGACAGCAAACCATAAGTCAGAAGAGTTCAGGACCACCACTGGTGTAAGACAAGGTGATATCCTATCCCCTTACCTCTTCATACTCCTTATGGACGATGTCATCAAGGCATGTAAGGAGAGAACAAGAAAGTATTCAGTGGGGTACTGGAAGATGAGACAGGTCTATATTTTGGAGCTGGCATTTGCTGATGATGTTGCCCTGATTGCTAAATCAGAGGCGCATCTCCAGTCCAACTTGCAAGTCTGGAAGGAAGAGCTGGAGAAGAGAGGGATGGTCATAAGCAGCTCTAAAACAAAATCCATGGTGATATCACGAGAAGAAAGAAAACATCAGATTAAGCTGGGAGAACAGGTCCTGGAGCAGGTCGACCACTTTAAATACCTCGGGGCTATTATAGACCGAAAGGGAGGCATCAAAGAAGAGTTGGCCACTCGAAAAGCAGCAGCTGGGAGACTTTTTCAGGCCATAAATCGAGGATTCCTCAGCAAGAGAGAGGTTGGTAAGAAAACGAAGATGGCTGTATACCGCTCCACCTATGTCCCAGTCTTGACATACGGATGCGAGTCATGGGCAATGACTACAACCCATAAAAGCCAGATCCAAACCTCAGAAATGAGGTATCTGAGGAAGGTGGTTGAAGTAACAAGAAGAGACATGGTACGCAACCAGACGATACGTCAAGGCCTAAAATCCTACCCCCTGCAGACCCAAGTAGAACAGTCCCAATTAAGATGGTTTGGCCATGTCTGCAGAATGGGAGAAGATCGGATACCACGACAAGCATGGGAAACAAAGAGCCAAGGATCCAGACCCCGAGGACGACCCAGAGTCCGCTGGGAGGACAACATTAGACAATCTTTGAAGGATCGAGGACTAGAATGGAACCAGGCCAGGAGGAAGACAGCCGATAGGATAGTCTGGCGCTCTCTCTTCCAAACCTCTACACCTCACGGTAGAAGGGGAACGACTAAGTAAGTAACTCATATGTCAAGCCAATGCTTTTGAAACGATCAGAAACATAGATAAGTACAAAAACAATAACCAGAAAGTTACAGACTTTCATGAATGGGTGCTTCTGCAGAATTAATTTTTTTTTTTTAAATTGTATTTTTTAAATAATAGAATAATTTAAATGGTATGACAAGATCATGAATGTGGAACTGATAAAAAGAACTACACCAAAAACCAGTGGAGGAAGAGGTGATTAGAAGACACTGGCGTTGGATTAGACAAACACTGAGGAAACCAGTTTGTAGCATTACAAGGCAGTCCATGTTCAGGAATCTCCAGGGTAAGAAAAATAGAGGGAAACCTAAAAACACACGGAGAAATGAATTTGAGATAAGTTTGAAGGAATTTAAAAAGAAGACATGAAAAGATCTTGCATGGAAGACAGGACAGTGAAGGCTCGTTGTCTGTTGACGGCTTATACAGCACAGGGAGGTGAAGATTAATGAGTAAAATCACACCTCTGTTGCATTCTGCAACAGATTTCCTCCCACCTCTGGCCTCCCTTCATAAATACCTAACACCTAACCCTCTTTTATAACCACTATCTTGGATACATTCATTTTCTTATATATCATTATCACTTCCTCTTACTTTATACATTGTGCATGATAGCTGTAGTTGTTTTTTAAACCAGTTCCTATCTGGGTGTGACCTTCACCTTTGTGAGGTTTAGTTGGAAAGAAATTAGGATGTGATATTATTAAAGGTGTAAAGTGCTAGCTAAAAGTTAAGCATGAAAATCTGTGAAAGTAAGAAATATTTTATGTCTTAACGTGAGTTTCCAGGTGGTTTAAGTCACTACACATGATGTTATGAGCAGTTATTTGCTTGTTATCATGTGTATAAAGTTAATTATTAGTTGTCTTTTTCAGGCCAACCTGATCTTCACAGGCTAATGAATATCATAGGTAGAGTGGAACATGCAGCTCTGTATGATAATGTGTTACCGTTTCTGGACTACCAGAATCTTAATAGACAGGGAATTGGCAGCTATCATAAGGGCGTGATTATGGAAATTCGCAGACACTTCTATGAGACAACTACTCCAAAGTCGCCCATTCAGGTGAGTTATAGAATTGATTTTTTAAAAATTCGTATTCTTTAAAAAAAAATATGTTCATCTGCATAATGTTTGTCCAGAATTCACAGTTATCATTGGCATTATAACTTCAGCTTGCCAGTATGGAAAATTTTCTTGTCATTTTAGCATAGACAGAACTGGTTATCTAAGAGATTAAGAGATGGATTGTTATAAGAAATATTTAAGGGAGAAAGTATTAGTGAAGCAAGTTTTCATAACAGGAATATAAGTAATATATATCTCAGGGAATTAGATGAAAGTGAACAGGTAATGCATAAGACTGAGAATGTAATAATATTTTGCAAGTACGAATTCATGAAGAAATGTCTTGGTGTCACATGATCAGAAAGCTGTAGGTTTACTGGTAGAGAGTTGTATCTAGTAAGTTGAACCTGATAATTCAAGAGGAGCTTGCATCGAGAAACAGATGCAAGTAATGTGGCATGAATGAAGACTGATCCAAGTGCAATGAATGTGTAATACATGTCAGTGCTGAATGGACTGTGTTAGAGACTTCTTCAAGATGTATTTCAGCCCACCAGAAGAGCTGTAGTGTGTAAGAGTAATATATTTCTTCATGTTATAGAACAGCGGTTCCCAACCTTTTTTCACTTGCGTACCCCTTGGCAGCCCATTTCTATAAATTGTACCCCTAATATTAGCAAAATATTTGAAATTAATATAGTTGCTGTTATTCAAAATTTATAGATTATAACCAGAAATAAAGGGGCCAACCACGGGATTAAAAAACAATGTAATAAAAAGGTGAACAAACAGTGCATATATTTTTACATTAAAAAAATCAGAAGTTACAATAAAAATTAACACATTTAATTTATTAACAATAATAATAAAAACGTTGTTATTGTTAAAAGTTGAAATCACTTTTTATAACACACATGTCACGTGACCATGACAAATGTTCAGTGCGATCTTTGAGCTTGTTTTGAGGCACAGTTTTTTAAAATCAGGTTCAAGTGATGTAAGATACAGTCTCAATTCTGGACCTGCATTCAGTTTACTACGATATTTATTTTTTATAAAGGTATAAGAAGAGAAAGCCCTCTCCACCAGCTCAGTATTTGTAAATGGCAACAGAAACTTAAGCGCCTTGTCGGTCAGCTGTTCATATTCTCTGCTGATGTCTCCCCAAAAGTTAATAAGGAATTTTCCTTTGAATTCAGCTATTAAAGTAGTATCAGTCAAAAGTTCAATCAACTTCTCTTTTTCGTGGATTGATAATGTGGCTGCTTGGAAATATTTTTCTTCAAAGGGATTTATAATCCAGTAGTTCTCTTTTCCAGGTTTCGGAAAGTACTTTTCGAAAGATGATTTTAGCCCTTTCAAGTGTTCAATTATTTTCTCACTCATTTCCTGGGAGAGGTGCAGCTCGTTCTCAGATAGGAAATTGTGCAGAGTTTCAAATACCTCAGGCTGGCCTTTTTCAATACACGACCTCCAAAAATCTAATTTTTTAATCATAGATTCAATTTTGTCTGAAACATTGAAGATCATTACCGAGCTATTCTGAAGTGCCAAATTTAGTTTGTTTATGGGGCAAAGTCTACAGACAGGGGGTATGATGTGCTGGTGTTGTGGGTAGTGGGTTTCCCCCCTTGCTTCACCCTAGGCCTAGTGAATTCTGTTCATGAAAGGAGCGACCATTGCGGTGTTAGTCTCTTGGCCTAGCAAAACCTCTCATACCCCAAGATCGTTAAGCGTGGTGAAGAGCCACACCCTCCTCGAGGTAGTCCTGGTAACTGAGGGTGCGAATCCTCAGGCTAAACACAACGGATCTAGAGGAGCAAACCTCGATAATAAAACCGGTGCACTACACCGTACATGCCCTCTGTGGGTGGGAAGGAGCCAGATGGATACTGAACAAGTCTTGGGAGTGGGAACGAGTGTGGACTGCTCCCTGAAGATCGGAACCCATCGTACAGGCACAGAGATTCAGGACGTGACGATCCTATTGCCTTCAACTCTTGGTCACATGCCTAGAGCCTCGGAGAACTCGGCGTAACCAGCAGGCAATTTGGTGGCGGGGAAAGAGCACTGTGAGCCCTACCTTGGCTACGTATCACAAGGAGACGCAGAAACACCCCCTTTATCTCCCCCAGAGCTGGCACAGTACACTTCTGGCTTCTACCCGGGGCGTTAGGAAATCCACAGGCACCCCAGCATCACAATGCCAAGAAGATGACAAAGTTGGAATTTACTAACTCAAACCTGGCAGAGCAAGTCCTCCAACAGATGCGGCCGATGCTGGGCCCACTGGCGCGTGGACACGTCCCGATCCCCATCGAGACTTGCCCGGGGAGCCCACCCCGGCTCAAAAAAGCAGAGAAGGCCACTCTCCAAACCTCCGATGTCTTGCGGGCAGTGTTAGGATGTGCAAGAACATGGACAGGAAGACTCCACAACTTCCCCACTGAAGACACGCCCACGGCGACCGTTGCCTCAACTGGCTGTGTGTGGTGTACCCGGAAATGGGGCCTCCCAGTACTGAGACACAGTTAAGTCCCCGATGTCATTTATCGGTGCAGAGTTGAGAGAGATGGCTGAGCATCACAATCCCCCCTGTGTTGCAGCATGATGAGAACCCAGAATTGCACACTGAGCTTGGGGGGAATCACTTGGGCACCAGACTTAATACTGGCTCTTGACTGGATGGCCGCATGCAGGAGATTTCTACAATGGGGGGTTGGCAGGTGGTGGGTATCTGGAAGTGGCTCTGTGCAGGACGTGAGGATTCCTTGGGTGAGCCCAGAACCAGAGCACAGCATTGTGCAAGCTCTGCATAGTTGGAGAGCCCCCTGGATGACGGGGAATGCACAGTGTGCTACCCCACCTGTCCCCAACTGCTAACTTAGAACCAGAAGTGGGGTCCTCTGTATGCGTGCCAGGCCAGGATAAAATGCCTGGGAAAGAGACTGGAGCTCAGAACTCCCTAACTCAAAGTTGCAGGATGGCAGGAAAGACAGGGCTATTTTGAAGATAATGCAACCATATTTTCACCATACGAGCTCGAACGCCGCCTCGGTAAACAAGGTCCGCGCAGAGCAGTGACACCCCCAGGCTGCTTGCGAATAGTCTACTACTGGGAACATAAACAGATTAGGGATGAGCCCACTCTCCCGTTGAACAGGTGCTAAAGTCATAGATACTGGGCCAGAAGGCGCACCGGAAACCACAGTATCACGCAACTCGCTTTTTTTTTTTTCTATGGAGAGTACACCGTCAAATAAATCTCGTACTGGTGCTCGCCCTGTGGAGCTCCACCAGGCAGGTGCAGTGCCGGGCTCTGAGCCTCGACAGAGCCCACCCTCAGCTACTGGAGGACCCTCTAGACCGTCTTGTGGAGTCAGCAGACGGCGGAGGAGAACTACTGACCAAAACAAAACAGAAAAAGAGAAACCCAGAGTGCCACTTGTCATGATGCACTGGAATGCAGAGGGAGTGAACAGCAAGCAGGCTGGATACAGCAAAAAGACAGAGCTGGAAAACATCTTGTATGAGAAGCAAGTCAGTGTTTGCTGTATCCAAGAGACTCACTTGAAAGCAGATCAAACCTTTAAAATAAGGGGATATCAATGCTTCAGATCCGACAGAAAAGATAGACGAAAAGGAGGAGTACTTACTCTTGTAAGGAATAACATTCCTGCACACGAAAGGAAAACCTTCATGGATGGAGCAGAATATCAGCTGTTGCAGATAAAGGTAGACAAGATGGAAATAGAACTCCTGAACTATTACTGTCCGAACAACAAACCCCTGAGTCTCAGCTCTATACAGGTACCAGCCACCAACTTTATAGCAGTTGGAGACTTTAATAGCCACTCCCAGAGCTGGGGCTATAACCATCTGGATCACAGAGGTGAAGAGGTTGAAACTTGGCAAGATGATCACTCCCTAATCCTAGTCAATAATGCCACAGATACTCCTACCTTCTACTCCAGAGGATGGCACACAACTTCAACACCAGATCTTGCCTTCTCCACACCAGATATAGCTGGATCTATTAGTAGAGAAGTAGGAGACCAACTAGGGGGAAGCGACCATCGCCCAATCTTTCTTACTGTCCAGAGTGCAACTCTCAGTACAGGCCCAGCCATTACAAGATGGAACTACAAAAAAGCCAACTGGGGTTTATTCAGGCATCAGGTGAACACGCTGCTGTCTACCCTCAAGGTACAGAACAGAGACATTAATGAAGTGGTAAAAAGACTTCAACAGATGCATACTACAAGCTGCAAAAGAAACCATTCCCAAAGGATGCCGGCGTAACTACATACCATACTGGTCCAGCACACTCCAAGAACGTCAGGAAGCCATGGACAGGGCTAGAAAGGACGCAGAGTCTCAGCCTTCACTTGAAACTCACAACAAATGGAAAAAGGCTGTAGCAGAGTTTCAGAGAACAAAGCTAGAAGAAAAAACGGAAAAGCTGGAGAACTAAAACGGCATCGCTGAACCTTGAGAAAGACGGCAGGAAACTTTGGAGATTAGTCAAGTCTCTAAATGAAGAGCGTTCCTCACCTAGGCAGACTATCACATTGGATGAAGGTGGCAAACTTTTCAGAGGAAAACAAGCTGCAGACTTGTTTGCTAGAAGATACAGTTCAGAAAGCAACTTACCCATTAACATAGATCATCAGAGAGAGATAAGAAAAGAAATACTGGCAACCATGGGACAGACAGATACTCCTGCCCCAATGAGGGAACCCATCACACTAGGAGAACTAAAAAAGGCTATTTCCAAGCTTAAGTTTCAAAAGTCACCCGGCCCAGACAAAATCAGCAACGAAATGCTAGTAAATCTGAGCTCAGCAGCAAAGACAAAACTGCTTGAGATATTCAACCACAGCTGGTTGAAAGGAACGATACCCCAAGTATGGAGAGAAGCCATCACAATACCCATACTAAAGAAAGGGAAATGTAAGACCGAGGCTGCAAGTTACCGGCCAATCAGTCTCACAAGCTGTGTTGGGAAGACTATGGAGCGAATAGTCAACCACAGATTGAAATGGTATTTAGAGTCTGAGCAGATCCTGGTGCCGGAACAAGCTGGATTTAGAGAATGCTACAGTATAGAAGACCAAGTTACTTACTTGTCTCAAGCAATAGAAGATGCCTTCCAGGAGAAGAAAAAGGTCCTAACGATCTGGGTCGACTTCAAGCAGGCATTTGACAAGGTGTGGAAAGATGGCCTCATTGCAAAACTTAGGAGAAGTGGAATCCAAGGCAACATGATGAAATGGATCCAGTCATACTTGCATAACAGGAGAACTAGAGTCACTCTTGACGGTCTGCAGAGCAGAAAAGTGTTGCTCCATCAGGGGGTACCTCAAGGAGGAGTAATTTCCCCAACACTCTTCCTTGTTTAACATCAATGACCTGGTGAAAGATCTCCCTGCAGGAGTTAAAGCTGCCTTATATGCAGATGACCTAGTACTCTGGTGCGCTGATGAAAATGTCACCACAGCAAATTATAGAATGCAGCGGGCAGCAGACATGCTAGTGTCATGGGCAGAGAAATGGCTTATCACAATAAACACAGACAAAACCTCCACAACACTGTTCTCCCTCGCCCCCAAGGACAAATCAGCTAACATACACCTAGGGACAACCGTGATCAAGGAAGAAATCTACCCCACCTATCTTGGGGTGACATTTGACCAAAGGCTTACATGGAATAAGCATATTGAAAACGCAGAAGGAAAGGCCCGAAGACGACTAGGCATACTCAGAAAATTAGCAGGTACCAACTGGGGAGCAAATGAACGAAATCTAAAGAAGATTTATAATGGAGTAATAAGACCACACTTAGAGGTTTAGCTCAGCAGCATGGTCATCAGCTGCTAACTCACATCTGCAGTCTTTGGACAAGGTGCAAAATCAAGCTCTCAGGCTCATTACAGGAGCCATGAAAACTACACCAATAACAGAGATGCAGAAGGTTGCTGGATTACAGACATTGTCCCATAGAAGAGACACAAAAACCATGATCCAGATGGAAAAGTACAACAGTATGCCAATGCACCCAATGAAGGCAAGACTAGATGATCTGGCATTGGGACGTCTAAAGCGTAGCAGCTTTGTGCATCGGGGGAAAAGACTTATAAGACAGCATCAAGAAGACCTATCCATGAAGACAACACCACTGAAGCCCACCCTATACCCTGTACCATGGGAGCAGGCCAGCAGTGCCCTCCAAATTAATACATCAGTCAGTGGTCTCACAAGTGGATGTGAGTATAATGATCTGCAAAAACGAACTGCTACATTGAGTATGATCCAAGAAAGCTATCCCGATCAATCATGGATACATGCCTATACAGATGGATCAGCAACTAATGCTGTTAGGAATGGAGGTGCCGGTATCTTTATCTCATATCCTGACAACCACTATGAGACTAGGCACATTCCCACTGGTAAATTCTGTTCCAACTATACAGCTGAGGTTCAAGCTCTAGAGCAAGCTGCAAATATGATTTATAACACCAACTCTGACTGCCACCAGGTAGTCATCCTCACAGATGCACTGTCTGTCCTGCAAGCTCTCAAGGGTGGTAAACTCCCGCATCTGAGAAATGAACTAAACAAGGTAGCTGCCAAAAAGAGAACCATACTTCAGTGGGTACCATCTCATTGTGGTGTACCCGGAAATGAAAAGGCAGATAAACTTGCAAAAAAGGGAGGAGAATGTGAACAAGAAGATAATGAAGTCACATACTTTGAGAAAAAGAGAGCTATCCAGACTATCAGAAGAGAACAGAACCAACCCAAAGACGACTATCACACTCTCGACCGGCAGGGACAGATAACTATTTTTCGACTCAGGACAGGGCATAACAAACTGAATAAACACATGCACAAGCTACGATTGTCTGCTTCACCACTGTGCACATGTGGATTAAACGAACAAACTGCTGAGCATGTTCTACAGGACTGTCCTCTGTATGACCAGTTAAGAAAGATATACTGGCCGAATGACTCAACACTAAACTCAAAGCTATATGGAGTTAAAGAGGAACTTCAAACAACAGTCGAATTCATCATGAGAACTCGTCTGACGGTGTAATCATCAAAGATGCGATCGCAAGAAGAAGAAGAAGAAGAAGTTTGTTTATTTGTAGGAAAATATCCGATAAGTAGGCAAGACTCTGAAGCCAATCACAGTCGTGTAACTTTGAAGTAAGTTGGAAAGGATGGTCTTCAAAAAAAAGTTGGACTTCATGTCTAAGTTCGAACAGCCGGGTAAGGACTTTACCACGAGAGAGCCACCTTACTTGTGTATGAAGGAGCAGGGTAGAATGAAGACTATTCATCTCTTCACACAGTGCTTTGAAAAGCCTCGAGTTTGTGGACTTTGACTTTATAAAATTAACCACTTCACCAAGAACAACTTTTAATTCACCAGGGAGGCGGTTAGATGCAAGGCTTTGCCTGTGGATGCAGCAGTGGCTCCAGGTTATATTGGGGGCTACCTTCGTGACACGAGCGCGAAGACCGGAGTAGCAACCTGACATAGACTTGGCTCCGTCAGTGCATAGTCCACAACAATTAGACCAATTAATGTCCTTTTCTTTGAAATAAGAATCAATAGCATGAAATATATCCTCACCTCTTGTAAGCCCTGACAGAGGATGACAAAGCAAAAGGTTTTCTTCAACTTCATTGCTTTTCAAATACCTTACAATAACAAGCAAAACAGCGAAATTAGCAATATCTGTGCTTTCATCAACTTGAATAGCAAAGAATTTACTATTTTTAATTCTACTTATTATTGTTGCTTCAACATCGTCAGACACATCCTGCATTCTTCGAGAAATTGTATTGTTCGAAAGAGGGATAGCGTTCATTTTGCGAACATGTTCCACTCCGAGCATGCACAGAACGGCATCTTTTATACAAGGAGAAATTAAATTCTCAGCTATAGTATGATTTTTACCACATTTAGCAATATGATAACTAATATGGTAGGAGGCTTCAACTGCATTTTCGTTATCTTTGTTAGCTGACGACAAGTACGATGTCACATTCTGTTGTTTCGATAGGCGCTGAAAAAAATTGCGTTCCTTGTTTTCGTAACTGGGGTGTTTTGTTTGTAAATGCTGCAAGAGTAACGAAGGTTTCATGCTACCATTGGATAATACTTCCCGACACACTACACAGTGGGGCTTAGCACAGTCCTCATCTCCTATAAACGAAAACACATACTTCAAGTATTCGTCCACTGTATTTTCTCTTTTTAGCTCTATGTAAAACTGAAGATCGTGTCTTTTCACTATCCTGCACCAAAGTCTTAGGCGTGTCCTGAGAAGTACTTGGCGACTGATCACATTCCACATTATGTTTCAGCTTTTTTACTGTGCCAGTTTTCAACCACTGATCCATATCTGATAATACACGAATTGAACAATTAATCACTTTAAGTTAAGTTAAAACAATGACAAAAACTGCTGTTAGAAACACTGTCTCACTGTCTCACGTTTGTAAAATTTGGGTCAAGAATCGACACTATTACTTCCGGGACATTAGACGTTCATAGATAGTGTGGAAGATCAAACAAGTCATATTTTTGATGAAATATTCAACGGCACAACTATAATCCCATAGTCATCATAATGAAGACTATTGTGTAAAAATATTGAATTGTGGTCACACGAAACGCCATAGATTTTCACACACGCCAGTCCAAGCAGACAGCACGCCAGTGGCACGCAAGAAAAATGGCAGAGATTGTCTCACACAGTTCATGTTGTATAGTATAGAGTTGAATTAATTTCATAACTTTTGACTTGTCTTTTACACTGTTGACATATGTATCTTTTTTCCGCCATTTCTCAATTTTTTTCGCGTACCCCTGAACGTCCTGTCGCGTACCCCTGGGGCTACGCGTACCACAGGTTGGGAACCGCTGTTATAGAAGATAGAGAGAGAGTAAGATAACTTGTGATATTAGTTTGTCTACATTTGGATACAAGTCACTGAGACATTAAACCTATACTGTTGCACAAGCAAGCCAGTGAGTAAACATTTTTATTTAAGTTAACACAGATTTGTCCTGTTGCGGCCTACATGCATATTTCAGCTGATGGCGTATTGATGAACAATTATAGTGGTGCCAGTACGTAAAATCTATAAATGCTGATATGAGTCTTAAGAGAGCTGTATTGCGCAAAGAACTGGTTTCATTTATATGAGGCCTTCCGTATGAGAAGGGCAAGCCTGCCATGAGACCAAAAAAATGTTTGTTTCATATCCTAATGCCTAATTTCCTCCTTTATCATAGTGGCTTATCACTGTGAGGCTGGCTAGTTGACTAATTTACAGTTCACAGTAAATGATATCGGCTTTAGAAATGATTTAAACGATAATATATTTTATAATTTAAAAAACATGGCTGGTTCACCCTTGTCATATGGAAGGCCTCATGTAATGTATTCATATTGTCATAGTTACTTTGATAAACGCCATTGACTTATTTTATTACATGTATGTAGGACACATGAACAGCTGTTTGTACTGTGTGCAGTTTCTTCTTTCATTGTTGCCCTCAGTCTCTTTTTACATCAGGCTTGCCTGTTGTCACAGTGCATTCCAGCATTCTTCTTATGTTAACACACCCAAAAAAATATGAGCAGCTTCCTTCTGATACATGTAGTAAGATATCTTTGTGCACTAATCTGTTTCTTCTTCTTTGTACACTATTAGATGTCTACTTTAATGTTTTCGAAGAAAGCAAAAGTCAGCTTGAGGATATTTGCATCTCCATAGAGCTTTTCCATGAATGGTACTAGTGTCGGCCATATGCACTTTCTCTTTTCCGCATATGTTGGGAAACTTTGAAACAGATGTTCAGCAGTCACTTTATCAGTGCCACAGTTACACTCATCGATAGTTCCTATCTTTAGCTTGTTGAATAGATGGTATCCCATCTGTTGTGGCCCATGCGGAATCTGAAGATTACCACTTGTTCTCTTCTGTTGAGCTGGTAGTATGAATCATTTTGTGTGTGACCTGGATGCTCTACATACTACTACTACTAATCTGTTTCATGTTACCTGCATTACTCCTTTGCCTCCTATATTCATATTGATATTAATTACTGTCCGTTCCTCCTACTTTGCCTATGCTGATGTCACAACTCCAGATTTTGTAATGATGTTACTCCAGGTGCAGTCTGGCTATCTTTTGCTGCATTTGATGTCAAAGGTTGTGTCTTTTCTCTTTGGATTTTTTCACATAAATGCTGTGCATTTAGTGTTCTCCTTACTTTGCTTGCATCTGGTTTCACTTATTGCCAGTAAATGTTTGGGTTATTATTCTGAATTTATGCTGTCTGTTTTAAATTATTTCCTGATAAAATAACCACCCTATCAGGCATAAAAGTGAAGATATTGAGAATACTAAAAAAAAAATTATTTGAATATTTGTGTGTGATCACGAATTTCTATTTTTCATTATCAACTTTAAAAAACTCACAAATACTAGAGATGCTTTTAGATTTATAAAAACTGAAAAGATAAAATGTGTACAGTTATGGCAAACAGATCCAGTTATGAATGGATTTTTTCCTAAATCTTGGCATTCTGATCACATTTTAAATATTTTTTTTCACTGGTGCAGAGATCTTTGAATGATCATTAGTTTCAGATTAGTATGTGAATGTAGTACTACAGATGCCTAACAAGTTGCAAGTGAATCAGGGATACTCAACATCCAAGGAAGGAATGGATTGTTTGTATTTTCAGGTATCGTTGACGCTTACAGGCATGATGGACACCATGTATACTGTCCGCAGTAGTGCAACATTTGGTGGTCGCCAGCGAGCATCTATAATGTTAAAGTCCTGCAACTCATTAGTTCATCGTGAATCTGGATTGACAGAGCAGATACCAGACTGGTGGAGACTGAAGTTTCTTCGCCTCTTGCCAGAAGTGCCAGACAACTACCGACCTGTTCAGCCACCAGACTCGGTAGGAAAAACTTTCTCTTATCACGTTGTTGTTACCTTGAGAGATACTGACACAAGTGGGAGAACACAACATCCATCATACATTCGATATTTCTTAGATAATATCAGCATTGCTGCTAACCGAAATTTCTACCCAAACTTGGCCAATATGCTGCAGAATTACTACACTATGAGAATTTCTGCAGTACATTGTTCTCCCAGTGTTTGGGGAGACTCCCTAGCTGTTGAAACTTTTCAAGATCCGTCTGATGAATTGAAATTACACTGCTTCGTCAGCAAGGATGGTGCCATCAAGTGGTACGGTTGCTTAGAATATTATGAAGTTATGTACGAGCCTGAGCTAGAGCCCCTAGCTTTTTTGCTGAAATATCCATCCTCACCTGAGAAATAACACCGTTGGTAGTGGAGCCTAAGTATGCCCGTCCGGCCCTACTTATGTTAATAGAAATGTTTTATGGTGTTGCTGCTTAGGGCAGCTGCACTTCAGCATGCACAGTAGGTATATGGCTAGTTTTTTGGTATTTTTTAAGGTTTTTTTTTTTTTTACATTTAGGTATCATATTTAAACTTACTGCTGTTCTATAGTGAGTGGCAGAATGGTTAGAAATTTTGGTTCTCGAGGCAAAATTATTGGGTTCAAAACCAGGTAGCATCACGCACCAGTCTTCCCAGCTGTAATTGTGTATGTGACTTTGCTGTTGAGTTAGGGGAGGCAAAGACAGGGAAGAAGGACACCAGCCATCCCACCTCATAAAGCTGAGATCTAGAATAATACAAGTCTGTAACCTAGAATCCGAAATGCAAGGGGACTGCTTTGTTTCGGAAATCCGATTTTTTCAGTTTTTGGATATTACCCAAAGTAGCCCAAGTTGCCGAAAAATCAGTTCGAAAATCGCCCAAAAGTCGGCCAAAAAAACTTTAGATTTTCAGATTATTTTGGTTTTCGGGTGTTCAAATCCTATATAGTCACTTACATTTCACTTCCCATTGGCACTATCTCCAGTGGGACTTTCTTCACCATTCTATGGCAATACTTTACAGAGTTTTTACAGAACATCACTTGTTCTGACATGGAATCATATCAGAATTAATAATGGCCCACAGTACTTATTACAGCATGTAGACCAGCGTTTAAGAAGCACTGGCTTTCAGTATTATACGAAGGTTATAAAAGAGATATAGCAATTTTATTTAAAAACTTGGCATCATATTTGTTCCTTGCTGTAAAGCAGGGATTCTTAACCTGATTGCCCTCACAACTCAGCAGAGAGTGAACTTAATGTTCACACCTCCTGCCCTTGGGGGTCGGAGTGGCTCAGAGGTATGGCATCTACTTCATATTCAAGAGGTACCGGGTTCGAATCCCAGTTGAGGGATTATAGTTTATTGAAATATATTTTTCAGAACCAGTGGTCCTAATTACATCATACTCCCCCCTGGTCTCATGGGTAGTGAGATCGGATGCCTAGCCTTCTCGGATAAGGGCGAAAAAAATAGGAGGTCCCGTGTGCAAGTTGCATACGTTAAAAATTCCACGGCAGTTGGACATCGTAAAGAGTAGGCTTATCAGGCCACTGCCCTGGTGTCGTAGATTTTATTGAGATAGGTTGAAGATGTTTAAGGTCCCGTCTGAGCAGAGGTGATAATGGTAAACTATGTGAGAATAAGGGGTAAGAAATAGCTTTATTTTTCCCAAGGGGGTGAGAGTGTAAGAGAAAGGACAGTCTCTGGATTGAGTAATTGCTCTAATCCCAGCCTATCTCACGACAATATTTAACTAGACTTACTTTCTCTCCTGGTACATATATATCAGTTACACTTCACTTACATATACACAATTCTGTGACATAATACGTACAGACGTGAACCAAGCTATGGATAACATATACTGGGCAGGGGTTTGACCAACACGATAGCTTAGGTTTTTTATGTTTATTATCTTAAAGAAATCACATACAACAATATTATCTATCAGAAGGTATAGTTTACAGACATAAAAAATGCAAGAAAATTTATTAACCCAATAGGCTCTCCTCTACTGTAAAGGAATCCCAAAGTAGATCCCGACAGAGGTAATTAACCCAAAAGATTACAGTTAATGATAATATATATAGGGATAGACAATAAAGTAAAAGAACCAAGTCTCTAGTTAATCTATCCTGAAACAAAGAAGACAAGAAAATGATATAACAGTATTTGCGAACCCGAAAAGACTGAAGTGAGTATGATGATTATACAAAATATGAAATATTCATTTCTCTTTCTTACAGTCTGTCAGTCTGTGGCCACAAGCAATCAGCAATCACACTTACCTACTACTCTTTAACACATCTGTGTATCTTTGACATATTTCAGGGTGGTGCTATCCAAGGGACCCCAGTTCCTCCAAGAATGATTAATTTTTCCTAATGGGGAACGTCCGCTTAAATATTGCTAATATTATGTGTCAAAAAGTTCACGTCAGGTAGTGCAGGTAAATATATATTGCGATCAAAATGTTCACCATGGGCAGCACACAGATGTCCGATATTTACGGAAAATGTCTGGTGGGTACACTGTTAGAAAAACCAATAAGGATAAGCAGAGGATCTCCTATCTGTTTTTTTATCTCTCACTCTGGGGTTGGGTGCCGGTTATGGACCCAAGCATGGGAAACAAAGAGCCAGGGATCCAGACCTCCAGGACGACCCAGAGTACGCTGGGAGGACAACATTAGACAATCTTTGAAGGACCGAGGACTAGAATGGAACCAGGCCAGGAAGAAGACAGCTGATAGAATGGTCTGGCGCTCTCTCTTCCAAACCTCTACACCTCACGGTAGAAGGGGAACGACTAAGTAAGTAAGTAAGTATTCCTTTTTCTGGATAAATCCACTTTGAGAAAAGAAAAAAAAACTACGATAGTCAATATTCTGGAAACAATGTTTATATATACATGTATATAGATATTTGGCCACCACAGGTGGATCAGATTTGCTGTGAACAATCTGGGTACTTTCTTGTCCAGTTCTGATGTTTTATTCTTTAAATGTTTATATGTGGGGACTCTCTCTGTAAGAAGACAAGAGAACCACACAGGTCCAAATTTAAGACCCAATAATATTTTAAGAATGTTTCTGGAGCTATTCAGACCGCTAGATCACAGGGTTGATCGCCTAGATGTAGAAAAAACAAACATTTTAACAATGATATCATTATTATATTCTACACTCGTTAGGTAAGACCTCTAGATCACTCCGGTATTAAATTATATTTAAAACCCACAAAACTCTAGTAATTCGCAAAATTACGTATGATGAATAAAAGTATATTTATCTCTAATTATCAGTCGCCTAGCGTATATTAATTAATTTAAAGCGTCTCTTACTGGGGGAATAGCAAGAAATTAAATTTACTTATTACATCTGGAACTATTTAATATGCTTATTTAATAAACACAGAAATCCCAGTGAAAACATTAACACGTTAAGGCACTCAAAATTCTAATATATATATGATTACCGCCACACTAGGAAAATGACACTCTCCGTGAATCTCAGAAATTCTTTCTATAAAAACTCCAAGATTCGCGCTAGCAGATATCACCAATTCCTGGGGCAGACTGATGATGAATTTTCTAAAACTGCGCTAATATACTGAATCGGCCCATGTCCCCATGACTGGCAAACGCACCTGCGAATTCTTCGTCCATTCTATTATCAGGTGTTAAACAGAGGGTGCTGATCTCGGTTCTTGACATTGTAACCTGATCTCCTGTGGTCTGCCTCTCTGTGGGAATGTCAGTAAGAGATACCGCCGCGAGAGAAGACAACAAAAGGGCGAATGTCCAGATAACTTATGGCATACCAAACCAGCAATCGTGGGAATGACTCGAGTTGTTTAGTTGTAAGAGAGGTTTAGTTGTAATTAAAGAGAGGCTCGATTTTCATACGTCACAGTCGTCCCCTCTTGAAGACATGAAACCATTTCATGTTTCATTTATGACAATGGAGCTCTCTTGATCAGTAACTTGCAGGTGATTGTTGTTTTCGCTTTCCACCTCCTCTTCCGTGCTCCAATTTCTACTCATAAAATCTGCTCCCACATTCTGTTTTCCCGGAATGTATTCCACTTTGAAAGAGTACACGCTTAGTAGCAAGGCCCAGCGCATGATCCTCGCGTTGAATTCCTTATTCGCTCCAAGAAAAGCTAAAGGAGCGTGGTCTGTTTGCACCGTGAATGTTACTCCGTAAAGGTATTCATGGTATTTCCTTATGCCATGAACAAGTGCTAGACACTCTCTTTCAATGGTGGAATAGTTACGTTCTGCAGTATTCAGTTTACGACTGCCATACGCAACTGGAAATAACAGATTTGGATCGGTGTCATCTGCTTGGAGCAGGGTTGACCCGATGCCCTGACCCGAAGCGTCGACCCGCAATATAAAAGGTTTCTTGAGGTCAGGTAGTCTCAAAATGGGGTATTCAGACAATTGACCTTTTAAAGTGACGTAAGCTTGTTCGCACTTCGAATCCCAAATAACCTTGTCCTGGCACCCTTTTTTTGTAAGGTCAGTAAGGGGTGCCGTTAGCCCGTTGAAATTCTTGATAAATTTCTGATAGTAAGCACACAGTGATAGAAAAGAACGGGTGTCTTTCTTCGTTCGGGGTCTTTTTGCTGCAACTATTTTCTCAATGTTCTTGGTAACTGGCCACATGCAGCCTTGAGAAATGGTATGTCCCAGGAAGTCTAGCTTTTGAAATCCGATGAGACATTTGCTAGGTCTGGCTGTGAGACCAGTTTCCTGTAGTCGCCTGAAGAGCATAGCAACCGTAGCAATATGTTCATCATAGTTTTCTGATGCAATTAATATGTCATCCATGAAATTATGGATATGGGGACTTTGCAAGGGTTCTAAAAGCTTCCTCATCATTCTGGTGAAGACTCCTGGTGCGTTGTGCATTCCGAACGGCATTACGTTGAAAGTGTAGTGTCCTTCACTGGTGCTAAAAGCTAACAAAGGCTTAACTTCCTCCTTGACTGGTATTTGGTAGTAACCTTTACTCAAGTCAATCTTTGAGAAAATTCTTGCCTTGCTAAGCTTAGTGAACAGCTCAGAAGCGCTCTGTAGAGGTTCGGGCTGGAATTCCGTTACTGTGTTAAGTAAACGGTAATCTATGCACAGCCGAACTTCCTTATTGGGCTTCTGTAACAGTACTACACTCGAACTGTAAGGAGAGGTAGACTCACTGATAATTTCGGCTTGACATAGCTTGTCTATCTCTCCGCGTAGTGCATCAGCTTTAGCGTACGGAATGGGGTAAACTCTGGTTCGAACAGGGGTCTCGTTGGTCAGTTTCATATCGAATTCTATGAGATTTGTTCGACCAGGTACATCCATTAAGATTGCAGTGTACTGTTTCAGTAGCGCCCTGGTTTCTGTCTGTTGTGCTTCCGAGAGATTTTCGCCGAATTTGACATCTTTGAAAGATTCCGTTTGTTGCAATGGATACTCCATGCAACTATCGTCATCTTCCTCATTTTCCGTCGCTATGGCGACCGCCAGGAGATGTTCGGAGGACGGCACCGGTCTTTCCAAGTATTTCTTTAGCAGATTTACGTGGTAGACCTTCTCCTTTCCTTTAATAGAGATCTTGTAGTTAGTGCGGGAGATCTTTTTAAGGACGGTAAACGGCCCTTGCCATCCGATGCGAAGTTTGTTGTTTCCGGTTGGAAGTAGCAACAAAACTTTCTCCCCTGGTTGGAGTTATCTCTCTTTCGCTGCTTTATTGTATCGATGAGCGGTCTTTGCGCGTGCTTTCTTAAGGTTGGTTGTTGCTAGGTCCCATCCTAGTTGTAACCTTTCCTTGAGCTCTGATACATATTTGCTTGCTGAGACGACTGTCTCGTCAGCCTTATGGTCTGTCAGGGACCAAAGTAAGGCTTCTAGCGGCCCCTTAATAGGTCTGCCGAATAAAAGTGTAGCTGGTGGAAATCCTATAGATGCCTGGGGAACCTCCCTGTAGGCGAATAAGGCTGCAGGAATGAAAAGGTCCCAATCTTCAGGTTTCTCTTGTCCCAGCTTACGTAACATCATGGTGAGGCTGCCGTTGAAGCGCTCCACGAGCCCATTTCTGGCCGGATGGTAGGGGCTTGTGTGGATGTGTTTGACCCTCAAGATCTTAAAGATCTCCTCCATAAACAGGCTACGGAATTGGGATCCGTTATCCGTCAAAAGTTGTTGAGGGAATCCCAACCGTGTAAAGATTTGCACGAGGGCTTCTGCGACATGCTTGGAATCCATGCATGTTAGCGGTATAGCTTCTGCCCACATAGTGCATGTGTCGACTAAGGTCAGGATAAACCTGTTCCTTCGTTTAGTCCTTTCTAAGGGTCCTACAATGTTGACAGCAACCCGTTCAAATGGAGTCCCCACTACTGGCATTTCACCCATAGGAACCGGGGGTGTCCAATGCTTGGGTGCCACACGTTGGCACTGGGCGCAGGATTTCACGTACCTGATAATATCAGAGTTCATTCCTGGCCACCAGTAGTGAGTCTGTATTCGCTGAATAGTGGCGTTGTGTCCCATATGTTCGCTAAAGGGAAGAGAGTGCCCCATTTCTAAGATTTGGTTTCTGTACTGTTTCGGTACTAGGAGCTGGTTATGCCCTTGATCAGGTTTGCTTGTTCTGCGATACAGTACACCATCCTTAGAGAAGATGTCTCCGTTGTGTCTGGGGTCCTTAGCCATGGGCAGTTTCCTTAAGCAGGGCTCCAAGGTAGGGTCCTTTTGTTGCGCCTCTTTTAGTTCCATAGGTAACAAATTTGGCACAGGCTCCCGTTCCTTCTGGGCTTGCCCTCTTGTGGTTACTGCTGCCACAATCGGCTCCTTTGGTCTCCCAATAAACACATCTACATCCCAGTATAACTGGGTAGATAGGATCATCCATAATGGCCGCTTTAATAACACCTCTGACAAAATCAGAGTGTATTTCTACCAGTGCGATAGGAAGCGTCCTGGGTGCATCACTCTTGAAAATCCCACTAAGTTTGACGGTCTCTTCTGTCTCTTGACCGGGTTTGACCAGGTGCCTTGCGACTATACAGTCAAAGGATAAACTAGTGTCAAAAAGACAAGGTGTTGAAGTCCCGTTCAAAATAACAGTTCCTCGCGTTGAGGGCCTCTCCCCCTCAGGTTGAGAATCACTGACATTGATTCTTCCTTGCGAGGCTGTTTGCAAGCATCCGATGCGATTTGGCCCGGTGTGCTTGCCCTGATCAGATGTCCCGTGCGCAGGGGTTTTCCCTTTGTCACCCTGTCCTTTCTGGCCGCGCTGCCACGTAGGACGGTGGGGTTGATCAGGATTGTTGTGGGTGGGATATCTGGTTTTGAAGAATTTCGATTTTTCCTGTGGAGGATGTTGGGGTACGGCTTCTCGTTGGTTATGGTGATGGGAAGAATGGTTAGACTGCTCTAGATTATTTTTTCGAGCAGGCTGATATGTCGGTTTGCGTTTGGTGCTGGGAAGCTCGGCCATAGCATTTATGTACAGTTCAGACTTACTGAGAATGTCATCTAACTTGACTGCGCCTTGTTCAGCCAGGAATCTACGGGTTTCACTTGACAAAGTGGTTTTTATTTGTTCTATAAGAACGAACTCCTCAAGACCTTCGTAGGTGAGAGGGAGCTCGGAAAGCTCCATGCACTTTGTCAAATATCCCTTCAGCCGTGAAGAAAACTGCTGAAATGTTTCAGTGCTCTCCTTTCTGCTGTTTCTGAACATTTGCAGAAACTTACGAGCGTTCATTTCAAAACGCTCCAGTAAAGCCTTCTTTAGCATGTCGTAGTTGTCTTGACTGCTTCCCAGTTTCATGTAGACTTCATAAGCACTACCTTTCAAAGCCTGTGAAAGCTTTAGGCACCACCGGGAACTCTCTAACCCATACAGATTTGCCATTCTCTCAAATTTTTCTAGAAACGAGTCAATTTTCTCATTGGGGCTTGGGAAGGGTTCCAGGGCGAAAGACATAGCTGTGAGTTGGGGAGAATGAGTGCTGGAGTGATCAGTTAATGATGAATGGGGAGATGACGGCTCTCCATTGCTGGAAGTAGAGGCAGCCCCGCGACTTTGGACTTCTAGAGCCTTAAGCGCCAACTCGTGCTGTCTCTCCTTCTCTCGTTCCTCGTATTGTCTCTCCTTCTCTCTTTCGTTTGCCCTGCGAGCTTCCATCTCTGCCTCAATTTCCTTCTGCTCTAATAGAGATTGACGCTCTTCCACTTCTTTCCTATCCGCTTTATCTTCCTTCTCTCTAGCTTCTGCTACTTTCTGCTCCGCGTCATATCGGTCAAGTTCTGTGTTGATGAACGCGGTCACTTCCTCTCCTTGCAATCCTGTCTCCCTTGCTTCCTCTCTCAGCATAGTCCTAAGTTTTACACGCTCAGCCATGTTAGAGAACTGAATGCCACTCACCCGAGGAAAGAAAGAAGGAAAGAAGGAGAAAAACTATATCCTTAGCCGCTTACGAGAAAAACCAACAAAGATGTTATTCTTTACCCTGAGATACCTCCTCCTGTTATCAGTTTACTAATCTATCACTGTTATCTCTGGCACTTAGGCTCCTAATACAGACGACTTAATCCAAAAGTGGTAGATCAGATAACCTGGAAAAACTACTATTACTAACGGTGGAGAAAAATATTTTCATTTAAAAAACAATTTAAGGAGAAAAAAAAAAATTTCCTTAAAAAAATTAAACTCCACCCCAAAACTCACCCACTGAAGTCAGTTAAGAGAAGGGACGTTATTAACTTGACTAAAAAGTCAGAACAAGCCGTCCTTTGCTTAGCTCAACTCTGCTGCTTCAAAAAAAAAAAACCCTAGTGATTGATAAACAATCACGCGAAATAGCGGTCTGTTACAAAATTACTAAATATCATATATTCAACAAAGATTATTATCAAAACAAGTTTCCCGTAACTATTGCTGTGGAAAGAAACAAATCCTATATGTGTGTATGGTCAAACACCCAGTAACTAAGAGCATTGTCGAGGGGGTAATTATTTATTCCTTAAATCACAAGACAAACTCACAACACACTCTATCTAGATGAAACTTCTGATTCAGTATCAGACTTTAGACATTTATCTAGACTCAAACGTGGATCTTAATCCCGCGACGAGCCAACCATTTATGTCGTAGATTTTATTGAGATAGGTTGAAGATGTTTAACACATTAACTACCAAATTGAAAAACACACTGTGGCCGAATTAAATTTTTTTCCCATTTTCATCCTGTAGGTCTTTGCACAAAGTAAACAGTAATTTTCGTAATTGTTTACAGATTTTTATGAATTACACGTCATTTTAAAGATAAATGAATGTACTATTACAATAAACACCGGTTGTAACTCTAATAGAGGTTATTGCTATTTAACGGCCCTCCGATGGCCGAGGACTTGCAATATTTTCACAATTATAACTGCTTGCGCCCCATCTCTATCAAAATCACATTTTCAATCAATGTGCACACCGTTTTCACTCTTGTCCTCGTCGCTAGATCTATCAGTCAATTGTTGAAACACGTTTCTATCCTATTCAGCCGTTAGACGAGATGTGCACGCATTTTTTGTAGTCCTATCACTAGTTGCCATGGTAAACAGTTTTACACGATTTGGTAACTAACCCAAAACGCCGAGAAATATGAACATAATATCAATTTTCCAGTGTTCCACAACAACCATGCTTTGGGAATTTGTTTTCCGGTAGCAACTTAAAATCTCGAACCATATCAGAGAGTGTTTCAGTACATTTTTCATTTGTTTTATTACTAAAATTAGATTGGCGCTCTGAGCGGCTTGCGGTCCAAATGTGATTATTTTGTGAGCCGCTGACAGCGGCTTGCGGTAGTTAATGTGTTAAGGTCCCGTCTGAGCAGAGGTGATAATGGTAAACTATGTGAGAATAAGGGGTAAGAAATAGCTTTATTTTTCCCAAGGGGGTGAGAGTGTAAGAGAAAGGACAGTCTCTGGATTGAGTAATTGCTCTAATCCCAGCCTATCTCACGACAATATTTAACTAGACTTACTTTCTCTCCTGTTACATATATATCAGTTACACTTCACTTACATATACACAATTCTGTGACATAATACGTACAGACGTGAACCAAGCTATGGATAACATATACTGGGCAGGGGTTTGACCAACACGATAGCTTAGGTTTTTTTATGTTTATTATCTTAAAGAAATCACATACAACAATATTATCTATCAGAAGGTATAGTTTACAGACATAAAAAATGCAAGAAAATTTATTAACCCAATAGGCTCTCCTCTACTGTAAAGCAATCCCAAAGTAGATCCCGACAGAGGTAATTAACCCAAAAGATTACAGTTAATGATAATATATATAGGGATAGACGATAAAGTAAAAGAACCAAGTCTCTAGTTAATCTATCCTGAAACAAAGAAGACAAGAAAATGATATAACAGTATTTGCGAACCCGAAAAGACTGAAGTGAGTATGATGATTATACAAAATATGAAATATTCATTTCTCTTTCTTACAGTCTGTCAGTCTGTGGCCACAAGCAATCAGCAATCACACTTACCTACTACTCTTTAACATATCTGTGTATCTTTGACATATTTCAGGGTGGTGCTATCCAAGGGACCCCAGTTCCTCCAAGAATGATTAATTTTTCCTAATGGGGAACGTCCGCTTAAATAATGCTAATATTATGTGTCAAAAAGTTCACGTCAGGTAGTGCAGGTAAATATATATTGCGATCAAAATGTTCACCATGGGCAGCACACAGATGTCTGATATTTACAGAAAATGTCTGGTGGGTACACTGTTAGAAAAACCAATAAGGATAAGCAAAGGATCTCCTATCTGTTTTTTTATCTCTCACTCTGGGGTTGGGTGCCGGTTATGGACCCAAGTATTCCTTTTTCTGGATAAATCCACTTTGAGAAAAGAAAAAAAAAACTACGATAGTCAATATTCTGGAAACAATGTTTATATATATATAGATATTTGGCCACCACAGGCGGATCAGATTTGCTGTGAACAATCTGGGTACTTTCTTGTCCAGTTCTGATGTTTTATTCTTTAAATGTTTATATGTGGGGACTCTCTCTGTAAGAAGACAAGAGAACCACACAGGTCCAAATTTAAGACCCAATAATATTTTAAGAATGTTTCTGGAGCTATTCAGACCGCTAGATCACAGGGTTGATCGCCTAGATGTAGAAAAAACAAACATTTTAACAATGATATCATTATTATATTCTACACTTGTTAGGTAAGACCTCTAGATCACTCCGGTATTAAATTATATTTAAAACCCACAAAACTCTAGTAATTCGCAAAATTACGTATGATGAATAAAAGTATATTTATCTCTAATTATCAGTCGCCTAGCGTATATTAATTTAATTTTAAAGCGTCTCTTACTGGGGGAATAGCAAGAAATTAAATTTACTTATTACATCTGGAACTATTTAATATGCTTATTTAATAAACACAGAAATCCCAGTGAAAACATTAACACGTTAAGGCACTCAAAATTCTAATATATATATGATTACCGCCACACTAGGAAAATGACACTCTCCGTGAATCTCAGAAATTCTTTCTATAAAAAACTCCAAGATTCGCGCTAGCAGATATCACCAATTCCTGGGGCAGACTGATGATGAATTTTCTAAAACTGCGCTAATATACTGAATCGGCCCATGTCCCCATGACTGGCAAACGCACCTGCGAATTCTTCGTCCATTCTATTATCAGGTGTTAAACAGAGGGTGCTGATCTCGGTTCTTGACATTGTAACCTGATCTCCTGTGGTCTGCCTCTCTGTGGGAATGTCAGTAAGAGATACCGCCGCGAGAGAAGACAACAAAAGGGCGAATGTCCAGATAACTTATGGCATACCAAACCAGCAATCGTGGGAATGACTCGAGTTGTTTAGTTGTAAGAGAGGTTTAGTTGTAATTAAAGAGAGGCTCGATTTTCATACGTCACACCTGGCAAAAATTTAAAAATTAGGAAACCTACCCACCACAAAAAATATTTATAGAATATGTGATTCCTATACATTAAATACACACATTGGTATTCTTGCTGGTGCCACAGAGTTCATGCACTGCGCTGAGATTCTCCTTGTGTGATCTAAGGGAGGAGATCGGAGCACTGATGGTGCTGTCCGTGTGCAATGAAGATAGTCCTTAAAAACCAAACCAAACCTCCTGCCATTCCTCAAATTAATCCTTGAACAAATTTAGATGTTACTACAGTGATTTCTAGACATTTCCACACATACACAAAGAAAAATATAAAAATAAATAAATAACCATAATGTGGGGGTCAGCAACCCAGGAGCTTTTGGTATCTACTTTAGTAACTCTGAGCCCTCTAAAAATCTACCATATATCTCTGTCTGTGTGTGTGAGAGAGAGAAAGGGAGAGACAGATATTGATTGGGGGGGGGGGGGGGGAAGTTGATGAACCTGACAAAGAAAAGATCTTGTTCCTATCTCATGCAGTTCACAAATATATTTTAGTAGCCAGCTCCTGACTTGGAAGTTTTTATTGGGAATGTGGAAAAAGTACCTTTGATCCTGAGTACACAGTGATTTTAATGCTGGCAGGAGAGGTCTGAAATCGAAATTTCATGAGTTTAAAAGTCTTTCATTTTTTCCCCTGCAGTCACCCAAAAATCTACTAAATAATCCACTGGGATCTCCCAGTAGATTGGGATCGGCTAGTTGCCAACCCCTGCCTTAATGCTTTTCGTTTCATATAAACATACATGTAGAAAAAGCTGATTACTTTGATTTAGAATTTTATCCAGTGAGAAATTAATTGCAGTAAATTTTCTGGGAGGCACTTCACACCAAGTAGAGCATTAGGTTGGCAGAGTGGTTAGAATGCTGGCCTCTTGCAACAAAGGTGCTGGGTTCTAAACACTTTGGCCTCACGCTGCAGTCTACCAATCTGTAAATGGGTGCCTGACTGATCTTGAGTTAGAGAAGGCAAAGGCAGAGAGGAAGGGAATTAGTCACCCTCACCTCTCAAAGCTGGACCTTGTATAGTAAAGTCTCTGACACTTCACACCCCTAAAGCAGTGTCTGCTTTGTGACTATCTCATACCACCCCACATTGTTAATTAAGAACTCCTGCTTTAGAGTTTTTAATTAACTGAGTCAGTTTAAAAAACAAATTGTTTTTTTTTTGCTTAATTGATTCAGCCATAGTTCTTAACTCTTTAAGTCCCAATCGACTTTATAAAGGCTCAGGGGTTAGACGCGCTTGGCCCAATCGACTTTAAAAAGCCTTTAGTATATGTGCCTCTGTTTGAGACTGTTTCTAATTATAACTACCCACAAAGTCATTTCCGACTGCAAGTACATTCTTTTAAATACCGCACGTGTTTAAGAGTGAACGTGTTTCTGTTTTGAGATATTTATTTTAGATTTTTAAAGCGATTTTTTTTAAGCGCATATCCTCCATTTTACCTTGAATAACTAATCATTTTTTTAAGCGCATATCCTCCATTTTACCTTGAATAACTAATCATTTTTCAATGAAAGCTTTTATACTTGTAGCACAAGAGTAAAGTACATCCAATTACCTTCAGTTTCATATACAACAACAAAGTTATTTATGCATATGAACATTTTAAAAAATTATTTCCAAACAACAACAATAAAAATGCACTGGGGTGGCCATTTTTGCTTGGGCCAAACCCACTTTTTTGCTTGGGACTGAAAGAGTTAATTTAGGAACTGTGGTTTTGTTCAGTGGTATGTGCTGCTAAGATTATTCTAGATTCATGCATGCATGCCTTACCCAAGAGTGCACTTCCGGATTAGTGCCTTTTTTTTTTTTTCAAATACACTGATTATTTGTGCAAGAGCATGACTCTGGAGGAACGACATTGATGCTCTTGTCACATGAGGTGTCAGTTATACTAACTCATTTAGTTAAAGAGGGTTGTTGTCTTGTATGTTTGTAAGTGGTGGTAGAGCATTCAATAGGCAGAGTGGTTAAAGTGCTGGCCTCTCACTGCAAAGGTGCCTGGCTTGAAACATGGTAGCATCTCACTCCAGTCTACCCAATTGCAAATGGGTACCAGACTCTGCTCATGAGTAAGGGTAGGAAAAGGCAGGGAGGAAGGGGGTCACCCCACCTTTCGCTGCTAGACTTAGTATAGTGGAGTCTTTATCACTTCACTCCCTTATGGCAGTATTTGCTAAGGGACTACCGTTACCTTTTAAGTGGTGGTGACTAAAGTAAGACCTTACTTCAAGGATTTCAGTTAACGGGAATAGCAAGTTAAGTGAAATGTGATACTTTATCATTGCATTCTTACTATTATGTAATTCAACCAAAGGTGAGAGGGCAGACCATATCATACTTTACCTACAGGCACCTTCTGCACATATGACAAGGTTGCCAGTGTGGAACTGATGACAAGAACCAGGCAAGTGCCAGTAGAAGATGTGAGGAGAAGATGCTGGTGATGGCTAGGACACACTTTGAGGAAACCTGTTGATAGCATTACCATACAGTCCTTGTTCTGGTATGTCCAGAAAAGAGGAGCAGACGTAGATCACAAACACACGGAGAAAAGAACTGGAGACAGAAATTAAAATGGAAAGACCTTGAGCTGATGGGAAGCAACAGGACGACCTGTCATGTGTTTGTTGAAGGTCTGTGCTCCATGGGGAATATTCTGCACAAGGCTGAGTTCCTCCTGATGCATAATGATTGGAGGTCTTCAGTGGCTACATCACCTCAGTGTTTTGAAAGTGTTGTTGTTGTTGTTTTGAAGAGGTGATGGGTGGAGAGCGGGCACTTAACATTGACCGTTACTTGCCTCTTCTCGTTCCATCTTGGTCTACCCTGTTCAGTCTGAAAATTGGTTATAATTGGGGTATTTAGTGTCATTTTATTTACTAATTTTGTATTAACTTTAAATAACTATTGTCTTTTGCTGTTGCTGGTTTTAATTTGTATTAGTATTTGTCATTTTATTTTCAGTTTTGTATTGTATATAGATAACTATTGACCTTTGCACTTGGTTTTAATTTGTATTAGTGTTTTTTTTCTTTTTTTTAAATCTCGTTGCCTTTCCTTGTCCTATGAGTAGTTAATGGGTTTGTTAATTTTTCTGGTTTTATTTTTTTAATGATTTGTTAGTTTTTGTTGCTTAATGTCTATTTGGTTGAATGTCTTTTTTGAAGTATCATTTTTGTTATTGTTGTTTGATATTGCCACTGTTACTAACCTTATATATTTTCCTTTGTTTTATGTTTTGAAAGCAGCAGAATGTAAAGATTTTATTGACCTATCAAAGATGTTAATATCCATGGATAGAAATTGAAGGTATAAAAGGGCTGTACTAGTTATGCGTATCTCTTTTCACAAATCAACATCTGTAAGTCAGCCTGACTGGGCCATATCATATAAATTAAATCTAAAACAAGGATAAACAAATCAAGTTAGAACAAGTCAGACGACCTGGCTTCACAATCAGGGGCTGCATGAGACAAAGGTGGATTAACAGTGTCAGTTTATGATTGTGACTTTTAGATTCTTATAGAAGAGTTTCTACATATGCTTATTTGCACATTTTGATTTGTGAGTTACATTAATATTTGATGTAAAATAATTTTGATATGATAATTGTTTTGGTGAATCTCATTTTTCAGTTAAATGCATTTTTTTACATGAGTTGAGTTTATACATCTTCTTCCTACTGCATACACATGTTTATTAAAATTGTATGGGATCTCATTGAAATTATATTTAAAGTCTATTGAAATTATATGTAAAGTCAGTTGAAATTATATGTTGTAGTTGAAATTATGTGTTTAGTCAGGATTTTCCAACCTTCTTTATATAGGAGGAATGAATATTCTAAAAGTTGTTGAAATTATATGTTTAGTCAGTGTTTCTCAATTCTCAACCTGCTTTTCATTGGAGGAACCACTATACAAACATTTTTTCTTCGTATTATGAGCACACCTTCCCTATCAAACAAATTACTGGCCAAGCAGCTAGTCAAGAGGGAAGTTAAATTACTGCAAAATTATTTTCGAGGAAATGTCTTTGTAAATAGCTGCTGTCTCTCTCTTTATCTCTCTCTCTCTCGTTAAAATTAAAAGCAACAAAATCAAACCAGCAGCATAGCATGTTCGGGAATCTCCAGATTAAGAGAGGTAGAGGGAGACCAAGGAAGACATGGAGAAGAGAACAGACATGACAGGGATGAAGGAGACGTGGAAAAGCCTGGAGCTGATGGCACGGGACAGGAAGACTTGACAGAAGGCTTGTGCTCCTTGAGGGAACTGAAGGTGATAATGATGATCAAAACATGGCTTTTGTTGACATATTTTCAGTGGTTTTTTTTCATTCATAAGTGCTGAATGATTCTGATGTCACATATCTCTTTATGTAGTGATATCAGTAGGAAATGTCCTAATGGGATTTATGTTTGTTGTGTCATTGATGAATGTAAAAATGGTGGTAAGGATGTTTAAGCATTTTCATATTTGTTTCTGTTGCATGCTCCTTGAAGCCCCACTTTAGGAGGTCATGTGATATGATATTCCTAGATTTACTCAGTATTTATGACTATCCTATTTTTGTCACATTTTCAAACAATGTTAACAAGTATATGTTAATATATATGTTTTGCTCTGTGTGCTACACACAAGCAATTAAAATAGTAACTCTCTTAACTGTGTATTTTTATTATGTGTTCATTGAGTCATTGTTGGATGTATACTTTGCTGTAGATGAAGACAGTGCAGTTTGTTGCCAGATAAGTTGCCAGTTTCCCCATCAGATATTTATTCAAAAAGTTGCCTGAAGGTATGAAAGTATGCCAAGGCATATAACAGCTAAAAATTAATAAAAACCCTATGTGGAAAATGAAACAAAAGGAGTTTCTGATAGAAGTGTGAGAAACATAGCTCTTTAGCATTAAAAAAAATTCAAAACTGGAATGCTGAAAAGCTGATAATATCTTTATCAGTAGCTGGCTTGGCCATATCCCTTGCATGGAAGATGGTCGCATTCCCAAAGATATTTTGTATGGACAACTGGCAGATGGTGAAACAAACAGTCTGGCTACCTGGGAGGATAAAGCTACTGATAAGACCAAGTGGTGATGCTCCCTATGGTACTAGCTCAGATTGGGTAAACAGAAGCTGTCACAACAAGCAGAAGAGAAAAGAACATACCAAAAAAAAAAACAGCTGAGGGCTATCACCTCCGGGGTGCATGCCCATTGTAAGTTATGACTGAAGGGGGCTACAACTGCTAATCAGTAATGTAATAGGTAAAGGTAAAGGACCCAGCTACACGCCAATTGAGGCATATTGGGAATATGGTGTTAGGCCCATATTTTCTTGACCATCAGCACACTAGGGGTGATGTGGTCAGCATCACGCCGGCCGCCTTTACCTTCCCAGAGTTGCTCTGGTACCCAATTCTTGAGGCTGGGTCGACCCCAGAGCCGTTTGCGGTCTAAAAAATCCCACCTCAACTGGGGATCGAATCATGGACCGCCGAGCTGGGAAACCAGTGCACTAACCACTGCACTACTGCGGCTCAAATTTATACATTCCATCATATAACAAGTATAATATTATACACACTGGCTTAAAAGCCACACTTGGAGCCAAACAATGTAAATCAACTATTCTTAGTCGCATCCAGTCTGTGTGCTACAGTGTTGAATAGTGCAAATGCAACATACTTCATTCATTCATTCATAACCCTCCACTCCCAAAGGAGCATAGGCCTTCAACAAACACATGCCAAGTACTCCTGTCACATGCCATCATCTCAAGTTCCTTCCACGTTCTCCTCATCATTTTCACATGTTTCCAGCTCTCTTCTCCATGTGCTTTTTGGTCTACCTCTGCCTCTCTTGCCCTGTGGGTTCCAGAACAAGGACAGCCTTGTAATGCTATCAACAGGTTTCCTCAGTGTGTGTCTTATCCATCACCATCGTCTTCTTCTCATCTCTTGTTCCACTGGCACTTGTCTAGTTCTTGTCCTCAGTTCCACGTTGGTAACCTTGTCATACCATTTCAATCCCTCTATTCTACGCAAGCACCCATTTATGAAAGTCTGTAGCTTTTTGGTTGTTGTCTTTGTTGTTCTCCATGTCACAGAGCCATGCAATAGGACTGACTTCACATTTGAGTTGAAGATTCTTTTTTTTGTGTTGGATCCGATTTCTCTTGATCTCCATATATTTCCCAATGCAATGAAAGCTCCTCTTGCTTTTTGTATTCTTAGTTTGATATCACTGTCTGTCCCTCCAACTTTGTATATATTGCTACCAAGATATGTGTACGATTCTACATCTTGTATTGGTGTTACGTCAAGTTCAACCCTGTTATCATTACCTGCATTTATTCTCATTATTTTTGTCTTTTCCCTGTGTATTTTCAGACCCAATTGCTGTGACCTCTCATCGAGTGTTTTCAATTTGTCCTGCATCTGATTACTGTTATGGGACAGAAGAGCCAAGTCATCAGCAAAATCCAGATCATCCAACTGCTTAGTCAGAGTCCACTGGATTCCATTTCTGTTGTGTGTTGTCGATGATCTCATAACCCAGTCTATTGCTAGTAAGAAAAGAAATGGAGACAAGAGGCATCCCTGTTGCACTCCTGTTCTTATCCCAAACGGTTCTGTAAGCTGTCCTTCGTGAAGAACTCTGCATGTCATGTCTTCATATGTTTTCTTTATTAAATTAATGATCTTCAGGGGAACTCCATAATGCCTCATCAATTTCCAAAGTGATTCTGTCTACACTGTCAAACGCCTTTTCGTAGTCCACAAATCCGATGTATAGTGGTGAATTCCATTCCAGACTTTGTTCAACTATTATTCTCAAAGTGGCTATCTGGTCTGTACATGATCTGTTTTGTTGAAAACCTGCTTGTTAATCTCTCAGTTTCTTGTCTATGGACTCTTTTAATCTCTCAAGGATAATCCTGTTTAATACTTTTCCTGGCACTGATAGTAACATTATTCCTCTATAATTTGTGCACTCTTGTAAATTTCCCTTCTTAGACAACTTAACTAGATATTCTTCCTTCCATTCTGCTGGTATCTCTTCCTTTTCCCAGACTTTACCAAGTAATTTATGTAACATCTCTGTAGCCTAACATGCATATATTTTGCCTGCAATTTAGATAAAGTTGAAGGAACAGACTAAGATATAAAAATACAAATACAAAAGACAAGAGGAACTTTCATTGCATTGTGAAATACATGGACATGAAAAGAAATAAGTCAAACACAAAATAAGAATTTTGTAATCATATTTCAATACAGTCCAATTGTATGGCTGTGAAACATGGAGAACAAAAATAACAAAGATGTTATTGACTTTCATAACAGGGAACTTTGGTAGAATAAGAGGACTGAAATAGTGTAAAAAGATCATCAATGTGAAACAGATGACAAGAACTAGACAAGTGCTAGTGGAACAAAACATTAGTGTTGAATAGGACACACACTGAGGAAACCTGTTGATAGCATTACAAGGCAGTACTTGTTCTTGAATCCGCAGGGTAAGGGAGGTTGAGGGAGACCAAAGAAACACATACAAGATGAGAAATGAAGACTGACACGAAGGGCACAAAGTTGATATAAAAAGACCTTGAGCAAATGACATTTGACGGGAAGACTTGGTGTAGCAAAATATGCGAGAATAAACGCTCAATTCAGTACGATTTAGGCATAAAACGATAATAAATACATTAGCCCGCATGTGTCTGACGGTTGGCATCTTCGAAGCCAGCAGCTATAGAACGATTTCACAGAAAAAGTCTGACACGCTTTAGTTTCGTTTTCGAGAAACACTACTATATTTAACTTTTTTGCCCAATCTGCTGTATACACTTTGTAGTCTAGCCTTACAATTAACTATTGGCGGAAGCATACCGCAATATAGCTATCTGAAGTAACACTTTCTGTCAACTTTGTAGCAAAATCAGTAGTAATCCTTACATTTTTTGGTAGTATTACACGATACAATGCTAACTAGTATCGCAAATCCTTAACCCGCCCCGTCTACCCCCCGCTTCGATGACACAGTCTGCAACGCATATATTCACACTGCGGAAAAGCCAGCCAAGGCATAACCACACAGACAGTTTTATTTCCTCCTAGTGGTAGCATTTCTGATGTAACTAAAACAAGTAGTTATTTGAAAAAAAAATACATGCTCGCAAGATGAAGGAGAGGAAAGATGGCGGACTTGTGTAAAATTTTAGTTGACGATAGACGATGACAAAAATTGGAAATTTTAAACCATTATGAAGTTCTCCATAAGAATTATATGGTAGTATGACGTAAAGTTAGCTGAGTAAGAATGTACTTTAAAATATACTACTCGTCAAAAGTCAAGGGCCACCCTATTATTTTCAATACACTTTTATATAAGCGCATAGAATGATTAAATGAAGGAAGTTTTTAGTAAAAATGGGTGCAATATCTTCCTCTGACAGTCCTCTGTGCACGTTAAACATAAAAACAACTCACCGACAACCATGGGGATCACGTGCAATTTGGTTTGCTGACCATAAATTCACATTTTTAATCTGTTTTTTCACTCTTCCGTACAACCAAACAGGTGAAGTAATCGTGCTGATTGACATTCCACATGCAATGTCGACTTTTTGTGAACAGAGTTCGCTCTTAATTTGTTTTACAATCAGCAGACTTAGGGTAGTTTCATCACTTGCAAAAACCATGCCATAGAGAATAAGTCTTGACACCTTACAAAGAATGAGGGCTATAGAGTGGGTTGAAAGTGGTTTATCTGTTCGTGAGGTTGCTAGACGGCTTGCAGTGTCACACTCTACTATCCAAAGAATTTTGGAGAGATTTTAGGCCACAGGAAGTGTGGAAGATCGCCACCGGCCAGATCGCCCTAGATGCACCAATAGACATGATGACCGGTACCTCTTGTTGTCAGCCCTGCGCCATCGAACAGTGACTTGTTCCACTCTAAGATGTCAGCTGAGACAAACTGTAAACGTTAATGTCAGTCAAAGCACCATTCGCAGACGTTTACATGAATTTGGACTGGCTGCTCGACGTCCTGCAGTCAGAATCCCTCTTACTCCTGCTCATCGCAGAGCCCGTGTTGCTTGGCGTCGCGAGCACATCCGATGGACAAGGCAACAATGGAGTCAAGTTCTCTTCACTGATGAATCTCTCTTCACTGTGTCATTCAATGATGGCAGGATTCGAGTTTGGAGACGACCAGGAGAGCGATTTACTGATGACACAATTCGAGAGGTGGATCGTTATGGTAGGGGTTCTGTCATGGCCTGGGGAGGCTTCTACAGACACGACAGGACCCCACTCTACATCATCCAAGGCAACTTGACAGGCCCAAGATACCAGAACGAAATCTTGAGACCAATTGTTCAGCCTGCTCTAGAGGCATATGTGGTAATGCTATCCCCTAAGATGATAACGCTCGACCCCATCGAGCTCGTGTGGTGAATGAGTTTATTCAGCAACATGGGATCATCAGGATGGCGTGGCCAGCTCATTCACCTGACCTTTCTCCGACTGAGCACCTCTGGGATGTCCTTGGTCGAAGATTGTCAACAAATCACCCCCTGCCAATGGATGTTGCACAGCTGACTGCATTTCTGCTTCAGGAATGGCAAGCTGTTCCTCAGGATACTCTTCGGACCCTTGTGGACTCGATGCGTCTACGCTGTCTTGAATGCCTTGCTGCAAACGGTGGTCATACCCGATTTTGAAATGTCTATTTGCCCAATATCTATTGTGTGACTTTTGAAAAGGTGGGTGACACACTTCACAGCTTCATTGCGTTTGAATGTGTGTTTCCATTTCTTTACGTGACATGTCAATTTGGTATTCAATAAATGCCGTTTTAACTGATACCAATTACTTTTATATCAGATTTGTTTTATGGTTTCAACCAAGGTTTTTCTAAGTGGCCCTTGACTTTTGACGAGTAGTATATATGATAGTCCCAGTATTAGAGAAGTTATTGACGAAATACTAATTTCTAGGAACACACAACCAGACACACTGGCATTCCTGCTCATGTTTTTTTGGTAACGTTAGGGGGACGCGAGCTTGGGAGAGGCAGGGAGGTACATTCAAATTCGCTTGGGGTGAACAGAGTATGAATGCGAAAGGGGAACGGTAGGAGAAATGTAATCCTAAACGTGATATCTTTTGTATTGGGCATGACTAGAGCAGACTAGTCAATCGACCACCAGTTATTCAAAATTATTTTGGTTTTTCATTCAAACTGCATTTGAATTCAAGTAGTAGAACGTTACGATTGGCTAGTGCTGGTAGATATTAGCAAAAGGCTGTGATTATTCATTGCCAGTTGAACTAAAATTTGTATACAGATACGCTGAAAAACAGCTGTGTTAATTTTAAACTTAAATAAAGAATAAATTCACAGTCTGTGCAGTTCGGAGGAAGCTGAGGCCATTTCTTCACAAAATCAGCGTCATTTGTTTATATATTTCTTGATTGTGGTAAGGATATTTTATGAAATTTAATATGTTTGGTCCAACTACAAAAGTTAGATACTGCTATTGGGGAAAAAGTGAAGGACATGTCGGAAGCAGACATTGTTGAGTCCACACATTAAACGGTATCTGACTGATGTATGTTGTTATAATTATGTTGACATATTGTAACTGTACTTTTCTCTTGTTGAGGTGATCACTGGCCCAAGACAGTATACATGTTGTTAGGTGTGTAGTGCGAGCGGATGATGAACTGAGTGTGGGTGCGAATGAAGGCGCGAATGTGTTTAGGCTCTTATGTATGTAGACCCTGCAACCCATACACTCACATGCAGTAGTCAAGGATGCTTGGACACTGCAGACACGTTTCAAAACATTTATTGACGAGAACACACATGGTATCAACAGGAACAGTCATTGTAAACAAGGTCATGCTGACCGGAAATCGATAGGTATACATTAGGCATTCAGCAAGCTGGTAAACATTTGAATATTCGTGCATGGTCAATACAATGTTCTTCAATAAGGACAGTTCGTGGCGTCGCCCTGGGATTACTGACTAAACGCGTCAGATACCTTAATCACTTTGACACATAGGTGCAACTTGGCATTCCCCGCCAATTGCACATTATCAGGCTGTAGTATAATAGCCGAAAAAACACAGGCCTCGTTCTGACGTCGGCTGTGTACTTCTGATAAGCAGGTTACCATCAACCCTGCAGTAATGCTTATTGTAGACATAAATTCCGCCAATCTGCGGTTCCCACAATATATCTTCATCACTGGATTTCTGGATGGTATGAAGACTAATAGTCTTGGATGGCTACCTTGAGCACAACATATATGTTCTGTAATGGAGGACCGGTGAGCTGCAGTTCACAGACTAGGCAATCTTCTAACATGTTCTGCTACCGAAAGCATAGTAATGGAAAAAGTCGGTATTACCTGTAACCGAATCCACAGAACTTAACAAGGAACTCTGCTGTCATTCCAACGCACAGAGATTCACTGGGGAAAACTGCCAGTGCAGTCACTTCGAAGATTCTCCCCGAAAAACACAATGAACTCTCGTCCCTTCAGAAACCAGGACACTTCCCCCGGCTCGCCGGAAGTCTAACTCAACTCCCGCTTAAAAAAAAAAACCTGCCCATGGGCATACGCCCGAACTGTCTACCTTTGACCCTAAAGGTCAAACACAATGAATGAATAAACAAGGGAAGACAACCCCTAATCAACCTGACATCGCAGGTAAAGACACAATTATTCTTATGATAAAAACATAAGCAAATAACTTGACAGATGACTCCGTCAAAAAATGACAGCAACATATTACTACCACCCCCCCCCTGTAAAAAAAAAAATGAAATTTTTTTTTTAATATGTCCATGAGCAAGATTGCACAAGTATCACTTATGTGCTCATGAAAAAAAATGAACCTAATATCAGGTACAATAGACGCATAAACAAAGCGTCTGAAGAGGATACAAATCATCTCCCAACATAGGAGAAAATATTTCCTTTAAGCCAAACAAACTAAGGGGGTACCATTAAAGAAACCTAAGTTGCTGGCAATACCAATCATATATCAATCATTACTAAATACTATAATTATAGCAATATACAAATGTCATGAATTACAATGCTATATTAGCAACATATCACTGATGGATGGACAAAATGAAATTTGTTAAATTATCTAAACATCATCCAAATACATTTGTATTACAACATATTAGGATATTAAGGACAGACCTAAGTCTGAAAGTGTATCAGGAAAAACTAGGACACAAGATTTAACTGGAATCATGTGGGCATCTGGACAATATGTCCGCCATCACATTATCCGAACCACGGATAGCTCGCACCGTGAAATGGAAAGGCTGAAGAGCAATAGCAATAGCATAACGAGTAGATCTCGAGCTCTTCAAATCCTTACTTTGCATAGCCGTAAGAGCTTTTTGGTCGGTTTCCATAAAGAAATGCGCGCCCAGAAGGAACCTTTGTAGCTTAAGAATGGACCAAACCATAGCCAACAATTCACGGTCTAAAACCGAGTAATTCCTTTCTGCCGCATTTAGCTTCCTAGAAATATACATTACAGGATGCAGAGTTCCTGAATATTCCTGCATTAGTGCCGCTCCAATCCCAGTGGAAGAGGCATCACTACGAAGAACAAAAGTCTTATCAATCGTTGGTAGTCTTAAGATAGGATGAGATGAGAACAAATTCTTAACCTGATCCAATGAAGATTGGCATTCCTGGGACCAATGCACCATATTAGGAGAACCTTTTTTCAATAACGATGAAAGTGGTGCCATAATGGAGGACAGATTCTCAATGAATCTTCCATAGAATTGTATCAATCCCAAGAGACTACGCACTTGCTTTTTTGTCTTCGGAACCGAGATATTTAATATCTTCGAAATGTTTTGGTCCTCTGTCTTCAACAGACCATGACCAACTCGATGACCTAGGAAGGAAATTTCACTAAACCCAACAAAAGCTTTAGAGGGTTTTGCAGTCAAACTATGCTCACGTAGAGTAGATAGCAACTCCTTTAGACCCAAATAGTGTTCTTCCCAAGTATCGCTGAAAAGACAGATGTCGTCTAAATATGCGATGACATCTGCACGATCTGATAGAATTCGTCGCATCATGCGCACGAAAGTCGCTGGGGCGTTCATAAGCCCAAAAGGCATAAAATTCCATTGAAACAGACCCCTAGGTGTCGAAAAAGCAGTGAGAGGTTTGGCGTGTTCCGTCAGTGGGACTTGCCAATAACCTTTCGACAAGTCTAGTTTAGTAAAGAATTTAGCTTTAGAAAGTCTAATAAGTAGATCATCTAATAATGGCATAGGTTCAGCATCGAACTTCGTAACTTGATTTAATTTGCGATAGTCAACGCAAAGACGTATGTTATTGTCTTTCTTTCGAACAATAACTATCGACGAAGAATAAGCTGAAGTGGATGGTTCAATTATTTGCAGTTGAATCATTTCATCCAATTCTTTCTCGACTTGTGCTTGAAAATGAATAGGTATTGGGTATGGTCTTACTCTGATCGGATTACAATCAGTAAGTATGATGTCATGTTCTATGACATCTGTGTGTCCAGGAATGTCGGTAAGGACATCCTGATATGATTGTAGCGTAGAGGATACTTGACGTTGCTCCTCAAAAGACAAGTTCGAAGAGATTGTAACGTTTTTCCATGATTCCGTAGAAGTAAGTGGAATCGCAGGAAGAGGTAAGTTAACGTCCGAAAAAATAGTTTCCTCATCCTGTATAACGGACAGGGATGAGATGTGACCATGTTGGACTGGAGAGTCGTCCGTCGCCTGGAAAATAGGCTGCAAATAGTCTGGACGTTCAATAAACTCTGTTAGCATATTTATATGGAAGGTTTTATGCTTTCCATCCACATCGACGATGTAGTCGACATCGGAAATTTTGGAGACTATAGTGTATGGACCTTTCCATGAAATGAGAAGTCTATTCTCTCTTGAGGGAAGTAAGACATATGCTTTGTCTCCAGGACAAAGTTGACGTAGGCGTCTTTTCTTGTTAGCAAATCGCCTAGCTTTTTCTTTCGCAAATTCGGAAGATGAAGTTGCTAACCTGCACGATTCGATAATCTTTTCTCTAAGAGCAATGACATATTCATATGACGATTGTGTATCATCGTCAATATTATCAGAAGTTATCAAATCGTGTAACAAGGACATCGGACCGCGCGGTTGCGCACCAAAGACAAGTTTGAAAGGAGAAAACCCTGTATGCTCGTTGGGAACTTCTCTATAGGCAAAAAGGACTGCAGGTAAAACCCTGTCCCAATCTTCAGGATGATCCTCCGTTATCTTGCCAAGTAAGTTCTTTAGTGTCCTGTTAAGACGTTCTACCAATCCATTGGGCATTGGATGATAAATACTACTGAGAGACCTTTTAATGTCTAGCGTAGCCATTACCTGAGACATAACGTCCGAAATTAACTGAGTGCCGTGGTCCGACAGTATTTCTCCGGGGAATCCCAGACGAGAAAATATGAGCCAAAGAGCATCAGCGATATCGACAGGAATAGCCTCTGGCCAACGCGTGCACATGTCCACGCAAGTGAGGATAAATTGGTGTCCTCTGGCTGACTTAATTTTGAACGGACCAATGATGTCTATAGCCATTTTCTGAAACGGCCGAATCGGAATATCTGCATCCTGAATAGGAGCAGCATGTCTCGGACCTCTAGACTTGACCTCTTGACAAATTTTGCAAGATCGGCAATAAATTTGTATGTCTTTATTAACAAATGGCCAAAAGAAAGACGCAAGGACTCTAGTTTTAGTTCTGGAAAAACCCATATGTCCAGCACACTGAGAATCATGTGCATGCTGAAGAATTAAGGCTCTCATACACTTAGGCACAAGAATTTGCGAGTGCATAGACTTGTCCGAGTGTTGTACCATCCGTACCAATATACCATTCTTCATAGTAATATACGATTTGTGATTCGTATTTTGATTGGGATCCCCTTTCTTTGCAAGAAGGAAGAATTTCTTCAAAGAAGGATCCTCTTCTTGACGTTTAACAAACGAGTCATGGGAAATCACCAAGTGCTCGTCTTGGCTATCAACTTCATTACTATTATCCGATGAAGTTGGGGGATTAAGAGCTTGAGCTCTTGTCACAACTGCATTGACCGTTTGAATGTTTTTTTCCTCCCAACTAGAAATTTGTTGCGGGGTGCATTCCTTAACCCCATGAATACGACCGATTATAAGATCCGCAATAGGATTAGGAAGAAGACATGCATGGACATCTCCTGTGAAGAAGGGAGTGTCAATCCTAATAATAGCAGTAGGATAACTTTCCATAGTACCACCAAATGTAACACATTTGATTGTTTTTCCAGTGGCCCAGCAAGGATCTATCAGAGATTCCCTAACCCCGACGGTAGTACATCCCGAATCGAAGAGTACTGAGACTAGCCTATCATTTATTAGACCTTTATGTAAGATGAGAGATCCTCTCCCATCATGCGCAACTGTAGCAGGTAGAGCAGGAAGAGGGTGACCACAACTTAGAGTAGATACAGTCGATGAGTCGAACAATGTTAAGCATTGGGGGCATTCAGTTGCTCTCCCAAAATCGAAAGCACAACCAGTGATAGCCCTAGAGTTACCACTATCATTTACTGTATTACAGGCTCCATCAAACTCTTGTTGTGCAGAGTTTGCCTGTTGGAAAGGTCTTTTTTTTTTGTTAAACCTAGGTCTGCCTCGATTATCATTTCCCCTGTAATTATTTCGACTATCATTTCCCCTGTAATTGTTATCATATTGCCTATTGTAATCTTTATTCCGGTTTGAATCCCGGTTTCTAAATTCACCATCGTCATAATCTTGACGTCGAGAATGATTACCTCGAAAGTTTGAATAGTTATTATTTGGATAGCCTTTGCGAAAGTGTCTCAAATTATTACCACTAAAATTACGAGAACTACCATCTTGTCTCCAATTCATAGACGAAGAACCATCATGTGTTGGATTACTCCGCTTCTGAGTGTAATTCTGATTACTTCCCCTATTCCAGTTTTGTTGAGCACCCTGAAATTTTTTTTTGAAATTAGGGCCATATGGTGTTGCCGAAGCAGCTGGCAACCCTTCTTTCACTTTAGAATTGCTAACTGTAGCATGGGGATGCGTGGTGGCATACTGACAACAGTATTCCTCCATATCTTTTAAGTTTTTAGGCTTACGCTCATGAAGGAATGCAAGAAAAGAATCATTAACAGATGACAAAACCTTATCTCGCAATAATAAGTCCATTAGACCTTCATATGTTTTCTCAGTCTGAGACAACTCAACCCATCGTGTAAATGTACGACGTATTTTTTGTAACAAAATCAGAGAAATCTACTCCATTTTCTGGCAACATTGTCCTAAAACGAAGACGATAGTCTTCTTCTTTTAGTTGGTATTTTTTTAGCAATGCTGCTCTGACAACATCATAATTAGTCCTGTCATGTTCGTCTATTGTCATAAGAGTAGTCACTGTGTCACCTGTAAAAAATTCCATCAGTTGTTCAACATATTTTTCCTTTTTTATGTTATGCGTATCGCATAAAAATTGGAATCTATCTAGATAATCTGCTACGTCATCATTTAAAGGATTGAAATGAGGTAGTTTGATCCTACTTACAAACTCCTTTGTCGTACTCGAAGTTATTTGATGAGCACCTGGACTCGCCAATTTCAATTTCTCTAACTCCAAAGTTGCGAGTCTTTCATCAAGTTCCATGTTCTGTTTTCTTTCCTCATGTTCCATTTTTCTAATTTCAGCCTCAGCAGCAGCTTGAAGTTGGAGTTTTTTCTCCTCAGCAGCAGCTTGAGCTTTCCTCTCCTCAGCAGCAGCTTGAGCTTTCCTCTCCTCTGCAGCAGCTTGAGCTTGAAGTTTTTTGTCTTCCATTTCATGGGCACAAGTCTTTTTTTTTTTCAATTTGAACTTGAATATGTATTTCACCTTGTCTCAATCTTTGAGGATAACAAGTCTTTTATCAAAGAACTTGTATAAATATCTTATATAATAATATTTTATTAACAATCTCTATATGAAGAGTGTACCTTATCAATAATAATAATAATACATGACCAAGTGTATGTATGTAGACTGTGTATGACAATAATGTAGTACAATCATAAATACAAAGACAAAGATACAGAACAATGACCGAAAACGTTCGCGGAAGTCAAATAAACAATACAGCAAAAAGTAAAGAAAATGTTACACAAATGTGTAATGATGACCGCGAAAAATAAACAAGACAAATGGCAACACTGTTATAAACGAAAAGGTGTAAAGAAATAAATGGAAGGAATGAGAGAAGAACAGATACAAACAAAATTAATCGAAAATCAAAGAACGGAAAAATAACGAAAACAACACTAACTGATGTCGTCACAGCTAAATAAAAAAAAAATTGCAACAAAAGTCGCTAGCAAATTTCAATTAAGAAAATTGCAATCCCTACAGAACGCTTACAGTAACCCTCGATTAAGTGGCATATTTACTGTAAGACCCACCAACCGAAAATCCGCAGAAAAACACAAGAAAAATACACAAAAACAGTAGAAGTAACATAAACATATATATAGCAATTAGTATTTCAATGTGTTGCAGAACAAGTTCAGTCACAGCTGAAACTAAAGTAAATTTCTTGCTCCTTGCGAACACAGAAACAAAATGTCAAGCGCGCACTGAATGTCAAATCCACTGTAGCATAAAGTGGTATTCACGAACAAAAGTTACTATGACCTTCTCGACTTAGGACTTGCACATTGAATGTTTACAATTTCCACGTACTGTTTACAAACAGGAACTTGACCTCGAACAATATAGCTTGAATGCTCGGGCGTAGAAAAAGTCTGTTGTTGACTGAAACGTGTAACAACCAGCAGTACCGTTTACTGTAAGGGACTTGACTTGCAGTTGTGGTCCACGTAGCAAATGCCTAGATGTTAACTTCAGTACTTGTCCTGTTGTGGTTTATGTAGCATTATAACATAAATGCTAGCACTGTTTATCTGGGTCAACAGTTGATGACCTATTTCTGTCCTGTTGTAGACAAAACTTCAAAGCATAGAGTATGTGTGATATTCTCAGTTGTCCACTTTGTTCCTCATGACATGTAGCACATGTAGAAATGTAAATTTCTGGACAACACTGGAGGCATAATAAATGTAGCATAAGTCCACGGAAATGTTAATTTCTCGCTCTGTCCAGCTTAAACCCACAAATGTAAGGTGTACTTGTCCTTCTCACGAAAATAGCCCCATGAAATGTAAATTTCTGGACCACATTAATGTCATCAATAATGTTAATTGCTCGCTCTGTCCACAAGAAATGTATCAGAAGAGCCCACGTAACTGGTCCACCAAAAATGTAACTGTACTTTTCTCTTGTTGAGGTGATCACTGGCCCAAGACAGTATACATGTTGTTAGGTGTGTAGTGCGAGCGGATGATGAACTGAGTGTGGGTGCGAATGAAGGCGCGAATGTGTTTAGGCTCTTATGTATGTAGACCCTGCAACCCATACACTCACATGCAGTAGTCAAGGATGCTTGGACACTGCAGACACGTTTCAAAACTTTTATTGACGAGAACACACATGGTATCAACAGGAACAGTCATTGTAAACAAGGTCATGCTGACCGGAAATCGATAGGTATACATTAGGCATTCAGCAAGCTGGTAAACATTTGAATATTCGTGCATGGTCAATACAATGTTCTTCAATAAGGACAGTTCGTGGCGTCGCCCTGGGATTACTGACTAAACGCGTCAGATACCTTAATCACTTTGACACATAGGTGCAACTTGGCATTCCCCGCCAATTGCACATTATCAGGCTGTAGTATAATAGCCGAAAACACAGGCCTCGTTCTGACGTCGGCTGTGTACTTCTGATAAGCAGGTTACCATCAACCCTGCAGTAATGCTTATTGTAGACATAAATTCCGCCAATCTGCGGTTCCCACAATATATCTTCGTCACTGGATTTCTGGATGGTATGAAGACTAATAGTCTTGGATGGCTACCTTGAGCACAACATATATGTTCTGTAATGGAGGACCGGTGAGCTGCAGTTCACAGACTAGGCAATCTTCTAACATGTTCTGCTACCGAAAGCATAGTAATGGAAAAAGTCGGTATTACCTGTAACCGAATCCACAGAACTTAACAAGGAACTCTGCTGTCATTCCAACGCACAGAGATTCACTGGGGAAAACTGCCAGTGCAGTCACTTCGAAGATTCTCCCCGAAAAACACAATGGACTCTCGTCCCTTCAGAAACCAGGACACTTCCCGGCTCGCCGGAAGTCTAACTCAACTCCCGCTTAAAAAAAACCTGCCCATGGCATAGAACTGTCTACCTTTGACCCTAAAGGTCAAACACAATGAATGAATAAACAAGGGAAGACAACCCCTAATCAACCCGACATCGCAGGTAAAGACACAATTATTCTTATGATAAAAACATAAGCAAATAACTTGACAGATGACTCCGTCAAAAATGACAGCAACACATATTATTGTATTAAAATAGTTTAGCAAGCCTCTGTGTTCAATGAACACTGTTTAACATGCCTGAAGCAAATATAAATGTAAAGAAAAGAAGAGAAGATCATATCACAGGAAATGTGGTTACTCCACATTATTGTATGGAGGAAAAGTATGTGAACGTACAGTGGCGTATCTACTATAAGGACTTGAGGTGTGGTCACAACCAGGTGGGAGTCCTGTACAATTCGGGGCGAGTGCATTTGTAAGGCACGCGAGGCTGACCCCATACCCACGTAGGAAATTAAGTGTTAGAATAAATGATCAGAGATAAAAGGCCAGGGTGTCCTTTTGTTGCAGAGGGTCTATGTTCCTGTTGCCGGCTGGCGACAGGAAACCTGCTGAGTGCTTATAAACGCCAACCAGTCTCCAACCAGACTTACATGCTGTTGAATATCCAGTAGGAGCTTTGGCGAGTGTTGAACTTGAAATTTCTGCACCTACCCATTGAATTATCTTACAACAAGGACTCCCAGGTGAAGAGTAAAACATCTGGGGCATTTCTGACATTGTCTTGTGTTTCAAAATATTACACAGGAATTTTATGGGGGTAGGATGAACTATAGCCCTCATATACAGTGACTCTCCCGGTATATAACTAAGGGGAAATCTGTAATATTTCATCCAGGAAGGACATTTATAAATTAGATAACTAAAGTGAACTAATTTAATACTTCATACAGGAAGGACATTTATAACTACATAATAACTTTTAGTTATTGGGCAGATTGTCCCATCATTTTTAATTGTTCTATTCTGTAAACTATCTTGTCCTTATTTTCAAAGACCTGTCCACAAGCTATGAATGGACAGGCAAAATAAATTGTAAATATTTGTTCAAAGAAAAACTTAACTGCTAGTTATTAACTTCTTTAATAGAAACTTAGGGAGCCGCGCTGGTGTAATGGCTTCGGCGTTGTACTGGCGACCAGGTGTTCATGGTTCAAACCCGGGCATCGGCGTTTGAAGAAATGTTTACGGCCGGAAATTTGACTGAACAGCCTGAACGGCTCCTGTGATAAACCCTCTGTGGATGGGAAGGAGCGAAGCTCCTGACCGGGTTGGAAGGAAAGTCCTCAGGTTCCCCAGCCTCGCAATGACATGTCATTGGGCCGAAGGGCTGAAAGCCTAAGTGCCGCTGGTTAAGGAAAAAAAAAAAAAAAAAAAAAAAAAAATAAAAACTTAAAGTGTTTGATTGTTGTGTACCATCATTCATTTCTCCCCTAGACACTAGGTACACCATACACCATACACTAGAGCCAGAAGAGTGACCGTGTGAGACCTAGGGAGGTAGCTGTAGGTTCTCTGCACATAATTCATCATCATCATTTATAGAGTCAGAGGCCTACATTTGTTTGACCTCACACGGTTATAGCAGACACCTTTTCATTCTTTTAGGATACCATCATAACCTCCCCAGCAAAATCAACTTTGCTACACTTGGCATGAATTTAGTGAAGGTCCAAGATAATCAGGAATGTGAATCACCTCCATAACTTTCCTATTCACAATTATAGGCCAAATAACAAAGAATAGATAGGGGTCACACATTGAGGAAACCTGTTGATAGCAATACCAGACAGTCCTGGTTCTGGAATACCCAGGGCAAGAGAGGTAGAGGAAGTCCAAAGAGCACACGGAGAAGAGAACTGGAGACCGCCATGAAGGAGATGAAGAAGCCATGGAAAGACCTTGAGCTGATGGCACGTGACAGGAAGACGTGGTATAAGTTTGTTGAAGGCCTATGCTCCCTGGGGAGCTAAATGATGATAAAAGGTCGTAACAGTGCACCTAGTAGATTGTAGCAGACGATTATGAATCATACAGAATAGCACTGATTGCTTTTGTAGGAAATGTGTGAAACCAGAAATAAACAAAGATAGAAAACCAAAAATAGCTAGAATACATTGTGAGAACACGCAAAGCTGACTTTAAAAAAAAAAATGATAGAGAACAAACAATGCTGACGTAAAAAAAAAATGATAGAGGAAGACATAGAGGAAATATTCTGAACAATTAAGCAGTGCACTCCGCTCAACAACAGAATTGATAAATAACACATTGGGACTGGGGGGTTGTAAAGATTTAAATCCAGTTTGCATGACATTTGAAGATGCACACGTCCGCACCCCTTACACATAAAAGAAATAAATAAAACCCATATAAAACATTGTGCGAGATTTGACATTGTTTATTGGCACTTATTGCACAATCTGGACTTTTAACGCATTGTAAGCTAGAAAGAGTCATTCTAAAGCAGTGTGTCCAAAACCTTTTTTCTCTGGGCCGCACTTTCAGAATGAAAATTTGCTCGCGCTACACCAAATTTTTTTATTGATAAGTAATACGTTCAAGAAACAAAAATATCAATTCTTCTTCTTCTTCTTTGATCCTTAGCCGCCGACCGTCAAAGCAGTCAGTGGCCATCACGCCTTATGGCGTCTTGTAGGGCAACAACAAATTGATTCCACTTTGCTCGGTCGGCGGCCATCCTTCGTACAGTGCCCCAACTCTGGTTCATTCTTTGCATCTCAGCCTCCACAGTCCTCCGCCAGGTTGTTTTTGGTCGGCCTCTCTTTCTCTTTCCATCGGGGGTCCATAGCATAGCTGTTCTTGTGATGGTATCAGGGTCCCTTCTGAGGACGTGGCCAACCCAACTCCAGCGTCTGCCAGCTATGATGGTGTGCATGTCCTCCTGGTTACTCCGAAGAAGTAGTTCTTGGTTGCTGATGGTATTCGGCCAAATGATTCGGAGAATTTTCCTTAGGCAGATTGTGTGGAAGGAGGACAGTTTCGACATTTCCTTCTCTATTACTCTTCAGCATTCTGCACCATAGAGAAGCACAGAAAGTACACAGCTCTCATACTGTGGCCGTGTATGTTTATACGGCACTAGTAGTTATATTGATTTTATTTAGTCAGAGTTAATCCTTCATATGTTGTGGTGGTTCAAGTGCTAACTGGCCTTCCGCCAGAGATGGTGATATTTGACCTTTTGTTATTTTTTTTCAACCCAGGAATGTTCTTCCCTTTAAGTTTGGTGATACGCAAAACAGTTTCAGCACAACAACGTATATCCAAAAGAAATTACTGTAAAGTTCCACAAACAGCAATGTAGAAAAATTCAATTAGAGTTTATTGATGTCATTAGACAAACACTGTAAATTTCACAATGATGATTGGTTATCCAAGATGAAAAAATATGTAATCCAACTGAATAATATATGTATATCCAAATAGAATAATATATGTATATCCAAATAGAATAATATACTGATTTGTCTACTCAAAAACTTGTCTTGGTATCCTCAAAGACGAAGTTCACCTAACGCTATCTGTAAAAAATCATCTAGTCTAAAATCATGGTTTCATTAGAATCATAAATCCTGAAATCTCTGCCTATCGCCCACAACTCTTCTATTTATACTATTTCTTCTTTTTTCCCGCCTTTTTTTTCACACGACCCGTCCTTTTTTCACACGACACAATAATCTACATTTGCACTCCTTTCCTCAGCTTTTCGACCTTTTTGCACACGACATTCTGTTATTTCGACTTTTTTTCACATGTGTGATCTTTTCCAACTTAACAATTGAATTTAAAAAAAAACAGATCACACAAACATTCATTTCCCACTTTCGCGCTTATAAAACCCATTCATTATTATCTGGGACTGACCTACGTTTGCTCTGTCAGAGCAGTAACTGCCAACTGAACTTTGAATGAATACTGCGTTTTGTGTAAAAACGTCTTATTTGCTTTTAAGGTCTGTCATTCTTACATGTAGCATATTATAGCACATATAAATGCTTAGCGTGGAAGTAGGAGGGATAATGCTAGCGTGAAAGGCCAAGCGGTCACAGTACAGTCTTAATTTAGTGTTTGTGCTGTACTGGGAAGACTTCCAAATGTTGTTGAGACTAGCAAAGGCTGTTCTCGCTTTATTCATTCTGTTGTTAATGTCCTTGCTTGTTCTGCCGTCAGTTGTTACTATGCATCCTAGGTAAGTACTAAATGTGTCTGTCTGTTCTAATTTCTGGTTCCTTATTGTTAATGGCTCAGGATTGCCCACATTTAGTGTCATGACCTCTGTCTTCTTCAGATTGATGTTCAGACCCACCTGCTGGCCATACTTATTCAGTATATCGGTTTTTTCTTGGATGTGTTGATGTGAATGCGCGAGTAGTGCAGTGTCATCTGCATATTCCAGGTCTTCCAGTGTAGAAAACGTTGTCCATCTAATTCCTCTTGGACTGCCCTCTGTTGTCTGGCGCATCACCCAATCTATAGCTGTCAAAAATAATGTTGTTGATAAGGGGCATCCCTGTCATACACCTGTTTTCACTTCGAAAGTTACAATAATCAGTCCAACACTGGATGTAAAGTTAGAATAGAGGCTTTTTATGATGGAAACAATGCAGCTGGGAATTCCATTAGCCCTCAGTATTTTCCATAGGCTGTCCCTGTGTATGCTGTCGAAAGCCTTTTCAAAATCAACAAAGTTAATGTATAGCTGTCTCTGCCATTCTGAGCACTGCTCTATAATGTTCCTGAGGGTGAATATAAGATCTGCACATCTTCTGTTCTTTCTAAAACCCTCTTGTTCTTTTCTCAGTTTATGGTCAACAGCTTTTAAAATTCTCTGGATGATTATCCTGCCTGGGAACTGAGAGGAGAGTAATTCATCTCCAGTTGTTGCAGTCTGCAAGGTCGCCCTACTTGGGCAATTTGACAATTATTCCTTTACTCCACTCTGTTGGTGTTGTCTCAGTTTCCCAGACTTGTGCAAATAGTGGTTCTAATAGTTCTGCTGCTAGTTCAGGGTCTGCCTTGAATAGCTCAGCATTTAGATTGTCGTGACCAGGCGCTTTTCCATTTTTTTAACCCTTTGATAGCTGTGATGATTTCTTCTTTTCGTGGAATGTCTGTATTTAAGTCCAAGTCACTTTCAGATTCAGGAACATTCAGCTGAGTCTTTGGTGGTTCCTTATTCAGTGTTTCTCTGAAGTGCTCTGCCCATCTTGTTTCCTGCCCCTGTGCTGTGGTGATGAGATTTCCTTGCTTGTCTCTTACTAACATTATGTTTTTTGCACCTCGTTTTCCACTGGTAGTTTTAGTTATTTTGTAAACTGTGCTTTGTTCATTTCTCAGTGCTGCCTCTTCTGCCTGTCTTGCAAGGTCATCCAGAAATGTCCTTTTGTTAGCACGTTTTACTTCCTTGTCCAGCTGACTGTACTGTTCACTATAACATTGCCTTTAACCTTGGAGACTAAGCTTCTGTTTTCTTTCTTTTCATTTCCTTTCTCTTCGCTATGGTGTTTAGCGTTTCTGGTGTTATCCATTCTTGGCTCTTTCTTTCCTGGAATCCCAAGCATGACTCGCTGCTTTCCTTGTATGTTGTTGAGATGGTGTTGAATTTCTGGTCGACAATCATCGGTCTCTGTTATTTCCTGGCTTTTGGCAATGTGATATCGTCTCTTTACGTCAACCACGAAAGCTTTTCTGATGAGGGGGTCCTTAAGTTTCGTGATGACTTTTCTTTTTGACTGCAACTGGTCCAGCAGCTCTGAGTTTCACCTTCAGTCTTGCTACTACTAGGTGATGATCACTTCCCACATCTGCGCCTCTTCTTACTTTCACGTCTTGTAATGCATGTCTCCATCTGCCATTGATCATTATGTGATCTATCTGGTTTCTGTCCCGTCCGTTTGGTGATTCCCACGTTAACTTGTGCACTTCTTTGTGTGGAAAAAGTGTTCCTCCAATGACCAGGTTGTTAATACTGCAGAAGCTTATTAATTTGCCCCCATTCTCATTTACTGTTCCACTGCCGCATTTCCCCATTACTCTTTCGTTATAAGTTTTGTGTGTTCCAACTTTCGCATTCAGGTCTCCCATTACTATAATGAGATCGTACCTGGGTGTAGTTTCCATTTCCTTTTGTAGCTGTTGATAGAACTCGTCCTTGATCTTTTCATCGCTGTCGTTTGTTGGTGCATAGCATTGTATAATTGTGGTGTTGGTGAACCTCCCTCTCAGTCTTGTTCTTATCAATCTGTTGTTGATGGGTTTCCATTCCAGCAAAGACCTTTCCATTCCTTTCTTCAGGATAATAGCTACACCTTCGTTGTGCTGACCATCCTCTCTACCAGAGTAAAATACTGTTTACCCTGTAGTTGTTTTTATTCTCCCCGTCCCTGTCCATCTGCTCTCACTTATTCCCAGGATATGTAGTTTGTAGTTCCTCTTCTCTGCTGTGATTTGTCTCAGCTTTCCTGCCTCATTCATCGTTCTGACATTCCAAAACCCGATTCTGGTTTCGTGTTTTGCAGTCAGGGCATCCGTTTTCATGCCAATGGCTTCTTTTCGGCGTTCACCACTGGCAGTCATACGGGCCTGAGACTCCGGATGTCCGTCCCGCATCAAAGTTTTTCCGTTTGTTGCCGTTTCCGTAACATGTACGATTTTTTACATAGACAGGGGTGTCGGAGGACCAGGGTACCAGCTTTTGTCTGACACCTACCGACGCAGACCAGTCCAGCTTGGTTGAACCTAGCAGGAGTAAAACTCCCACTGGCATAGCTCTGGGGGTTGTCAGGGTACACCAGCTGCCATACCGCTACAAGGTATAGGTACCATTGATGGCAGTGTGGTTAGTTATAACCACAAAAACATTTTTCGTAAGCCCACCTTACATGTACAGTATCAATATACCTACGTTTTTACTTCGAATTCTATTGTTTTCTTACCAAATTTTCACTTTAACTACATGAAACTATGTAAATGTAAATACATTTAGGCTGTGCGTATGCTATTGTAATTTAAAGGTGTAATTTAAATTTTGCTAGTTGTTTATGTCACTACTATTGCCATTACATTCAGTGATATACGGGAATTACGATTTACGAAGAATAACATTAGTACAAAAAACATTACTAAGGATTCTATATGGTCTGGTACGGGAGGAGGTCCATGGGAGTGACACCATGAGTTACCGCACTGGGTGACACCAACCCTAGTGACGCCACTGGTTGTGCATAATGATGGCAACCTCATCCTTTAACGCAGATTGTTGCAGAAACCACCACTGCAAGATGACATAAATGCTTTGGTGCAGGCACAGGGACCAGCTTCAGTGGCGGCTCCGTGCTCTATAAGGAGTGAAAAGGGAAAATAACAAGCATATGGTTATTGTAGAGGTTTTCAAACTTTTTTGGTCTGCGGCTCCCTTAACCTGTGCATAAATCACCGCGGCTCCTCTCTATACTACAAAGATCTATATTTATTGATGGACCTTGGCTCATAATATCGAGCCCAACACTTTTCCCAAGCCACCGCGACGCCCTTAGCCGAGGGCCGCGACGCCCCTGGGAGCCGCGACGCACAGTTTGGAAACCTCTGGGTTATTGAAAGATTTGTTTTCTGACTGACAGGCTCAAGTTTCGCACGTGTTCATGGTATGTGTAATAATCTTACTTACTTACTTAGTCGTTTCTCTTCTACCGTGAGGTGTAGAGGTTTGGAAGAGAAAGCGCCTTACTTTCCTATTGGCGGTCTTTCTCCTGGCCTGGTTCCATTCTAGTCCCTGGTCCTTCAGAGATTGTCTAATGTTGTCCTCCCAGCGGACTCTGGGTTGTCCTGGATGTCTGGCTGTCAGTTTCCCATACTTGTTGTGGTAGCCGGTCTTCTCCCATTCAGCAGACATGGCCATACCATCTTAATTGGGACTGTTCTACTTGGGTCTACAGGGGTTGGGTTTTTAGGCCATGACGTATTGTCTGGTTGCGGACCATGTTTAATAATCTATGCTTCACAAATCGACAGCAGTACACACTAACTCTAACAATCTCAAACCTAAGGGTCTTTTATATTTGGACATGCGCCCTAATATAACCGAAACGAGGCAAAACTTTATAAAAAAAAAAAAAGAAAGCAGTACTGCATTAATCATTACTTGAGTACAAGCGGATCTAGGAATTGTCCGCAATTAGGGTGAAAAAGGGGGGGGGGGAAACTAGTGTGATAAAATGCTCCGTTTTAACCCCCCTCTCAAATAAAATCATAGTCCAGCATTTAAATTTTTTTTCACTAAGCCAAGATAAAATTTTCTACTCCTCCCGACACCAGCCCTACCCGCTTGATAATTGAATTTTTTTTTTCTATTGCCGTGGAGGGGCAATAAACGATTTCTACATTTGACCTTGGTTGAAGAAAATGCTACTAATTTGAAAATTATCAAGGGTCACAGAATAAAACTAACTAAAGCATTCTTAGAATCTATTAATAGTACAACATGCGACAGTGTGTCGTTAGGCCCCGTCTCTTGAAACACAAGACGCGTGGCTAATATTTGAATATTTGTTAGTGTGATAGGGTGGGCGAGATGATGATGATGATTATATTGTGATGTGTGATCACTCTCTTGTCACACTCGCACCGACCCGAACAACAATAAAACTCTTGATTCTAGAGGCAGGGGCTATATTTATTTTTACAACCCATTCAGTGACAAAGCAAACATTAAACAAATAAACTAGCGAACATAATAAAACAAAACAAAACAGAACAAAACAAAACAAAACACCCAACAGTGCCCGATGCTAATCTGAAGAAGCAAACAAAGCACAGAGTAGTTAAAATCATAATATAATACTGAATGAGAAACACCACGCTCTCACCTGTCAAACTGTCCTACGCCGCCACCTGACACACTCAACTATCACACACACACACACACTCATGTGTGTCGTCCAATGCGACTAGTATGATGTTGTGCATGAGGCTGGCAACCTCACCATGTAACACAGATTGCTACCAAAACCACTACTACCCGAGCATCTGAATGCTTAATATGAAGGCAAACCACACTGTTGGCCCCATGCTCCCTCAGGAGCGGGGAAGAGAAATATATCTTGAAATGAGCCCACGTGCTCTCACGACCATTCCTCACATAACCATAATTAAATAATCATCAAATGGACATAAAATAATATTCAACTATATGTACAACAAATACTCTCAATAACGAGAATAAACCACCACCTCGCAACTGATCTATCTCAATATTCGTTACTGCATTCGGAAGCATGTCGTATGTGACGACTGGTGCGCCTGGCAACAAGCGTGTCGTATATGACCACTGATGAGACTGAGAATCTCATCACATGAAACACATCGTTACCGAAACAAATGACTGCCATAGCATATAAATGCTTCATGCAGGCTTCTGTTGGATTCAGCCGCACTGGTGTCGCCCTGCTCCGCAAGGAGCAAACAGCATTATTTATGTCTCAAATGTGCTTTACGCCCAAGGAGTGGCCTCGCGCTCTCCAGAAATCTAAATGACTATTCTCACCTCACAGTAACCCATTAAATATATACAGTAGAATTATGATAAGTAGGCTATCGTGAAATACACTCAATTACTTTTACATTAAAGAAATAAAATATAATTACTCTTGACTTAACAACTAGAACTAGTCATCATATACAGGAAAATTAACACGACAACTCTCTTTCCTTTACAGGGGAAAATTATCTTAATCTGCTTCCACCCACGTGTTGATTCACGCGATCTAAAACTGCGTAACATTAAGTGATAACTAGGAGTGTTAAATGCAGACTTGCTGGCGCCGCTTTTATACAATCACCACGTGGCGCCATCTTGATATTTTGCTAACAAGCCAATATCATCTAAATTCAAGTAATAGATGCTTCTCTGTCCAGTTTGATGTATAAAACACTCTCCTACTAAATTTGCCTTTCTTGCCCGGTCTGATGACTGACATAATTGCTCTTAAACTCTCACATCTGTGATTTGGGCTTTGCGTGCCTAATAAAACCGATCAAACATTATTTTCACTCATCTATCATTTCGAGACTAAATCATAATGCCCTAAAAAGACATTTCCTTTGGGAACACATCTATCTATTTCACTAAATATTAAAGCAGACTCGTGCTGAAAATAATCTCAGACTTATAGAACACGAATGCTAAATTCTACAAACTGCGCTTAAGAATTACAACTCACGTGCTCTGGTCCATCTGCTACCTACACCGGTCACCTCGTCGTTTGCTCTCTCGTGTGGGCTGATACTAGGAAAGGTCCCTGCTGGTTCGCTATTTCTTTTTATAGGCACTAGGCTAATCACTCACTTACTGCGCGCTGGGCGTATTAATCTTGGCTACTTAAATATCACACGCGATTATCGCTTTATAAGGCACTAAACCACTCAAGTATGGCCCATAACTATCAATTATAACCCACAACTCTACACCACAACTATATGTAGGCTTTATTATGGCCTTTTCATCAATCTTCCTTATCTCGTCAGAATTTTTACATACTAGCGTGCTACGCGCACTTCTAAAATATGGGCGATAAATCTGCCTTGAACTGAAGTGGGGGTGGGGCCTCAGGGGTGTCTTCCCGGCCCCATCACATTAGCGAGCGGGCAAGTCTCACCTACCAAACCCCACTTTTTCTAGACCCGTACTAATTGTTAGGAACGACGGATAGACAGCTTGGCATCGGTCCAAGTCGCCACCGTCTTGAAAATACAAGGAGAGATGGAAAGGGGTGGTTTAAAGTGACAAAAGTTAGCCTAACTTGTTACTTGGCAACTGAAACGACTAACGCATGTGGGCAGAGGAAAAAAAAGGGGGGGGGTGGGGAAAGGAAAAGAGGAAACTTAGAATATTTATTTCTTCATACAAAACGAAAGAGAGTAAATAAAAGAGATGCTTGGACAGTAGAGCAATATTGTTTAAAATAACATCATATAATAACTTATCTGGATTTAGAACAATTATTTCCTTAATATGGTATCTTAGTGAAAAGAGTCCCATAATAAAAAGGAAAAGTACAAAGATGAAAACGAAGATAAAGACGAAAGTAACACCTACCCAGAAGGATAGATGACAGTAGTCTGATCAATAATCACTTTAATTAATTAAAATCGCCCAAGTAATAACAGATATATGGTAGAAATAAAAATTTAGACGGACCGACAGACTCACTGATAACCTTGCTCAGTTTTGAAAATCTTCGCCCCAAAAAGTCAAATCCGTTTGACTTGATTTGATTGGGTGAGGCTAGTTAGGAAAGGGGAGGTGAAACTGAAGTTTTGCCAGCCAAAGCGAAACATATTTCTACACAGTAAGATAAAATCAGACTGGCCAACGCATTGATAGACACCCAAAAATGTTTGGGGTTTTTCAAAAACAAAAAAAGTCAAATTGGCTGGATTAAAATTTGATTGGGTACTGATATTGAAAAGGGGAGAGATAAAACTAAAGGGTGGCCAAGCGAACGCTGCCACTTGAAGAATATTTCTTCACCTAGTCAGATTAAGAACAGTAGCAAAGCCTTGTGTGTGACCCATTGCCTTTGCGTCTGGACGGCGGCGATCAAGATTTGTGCCCATTGATCGCCAGTTAATCTATACTAGCGTATTATTTCATTGATTGCGGGTTGCATCAACGAGTAACCAGTAAGACAAAACCTGGAGAGGCAGTGTACGAGGCAACTTACCTGTTGCTTGTATTGTGAAATTTAACTGCACAAGCTGACTCCAGCTGAGACACGTGTGAACAGAAAGTGTCATATTTCCAGTCAACCACCTACCTGCCACGGATTGAAAGATAAGCCTTCGTTTTGAGGGCTAATGATTTCTCATTTCATTGTTAACCTCCACACTGTAATTAAACGTTCTAGTGACATGATGAAAGGAACAATTCTTCCAACTAGTGACCCTTCTTAATACCTTGTTACTACAGCCAGGGATACAAGTACAGAAACATTTTAATAATATCATTTATTGGACAAGATGTCCATCCACTGTATTTACCTGTGTACATAACCAGATTTATTTTGAGTTTAACCTTCCTGATTCAAAACATTTGAGAGTCAGGAAATTAAAATTGTAAATTAATCCTATAACTTTAACCATGCTAAATTTGTTATCATACATCACACATACATTACCGTAGACACGTAGCCATATAAATTAATAGATTTAAAATATTTCGCAGAGTGAGATCATAGGGTGGTAGCAGTTAGGTACCCTGAGAATACATCATCATCAACTATTAGACTCAGGGACTTACATAGCTGGACCTCACTCTGTAGACAATTAATAATAATTAACAGAAATAACATATAAACCCACCACATATATTTAAGTCCTGTTCCGGGATTTAAATTTATAGTAACATCATAGACCCAGGGTATCCACATTGTACAAAATTTATTATTCAGTGTGGAGAATTTAATGAGTTGTCATAGCCCATAATTAATTAGTTAACACTTGTTAGTTAATACAGTTAAATTATTAGAATTTTGTTCAAGAAAATTATGGCAGACTTGGCAAAGTTCAGATCGGCTGCGGTCCAGACGGCAAAAGAGATGGGAATGGAGGGGCAAGTCCTGGTGCAGTATGTAACATCAGAATGTGATAAGTTTATTGAAAGGGAAGATAGGAGGTTAGCAGAAGAAAAAAGATTACAATTAGAAGATGCTAGGAAGGCTAGGAAATTAGAGGCTGAGAGGGAGGCTGAAATCAAAAGGCTACAATTAGAGGAGAAGAAATTGGAAGCAGAGAAAGAAGAAAGGAGATTGCAGGCTGAAAAAGAGAAAGAAGAGAAACGACTGCAAAGGGAAGCAGAAGACAAACGGTTACAAAGGGAAGCAGAAGACAAACGGTTACAAAGGGAACATGAGCTACGACTAAGAGAGTTAGAATTGCAAGGCCATGCTCCAGAAAATGGTAACAGCCCATCTACCTCTGATGCTACTGCAAGTCAGGGAGCCTCCAACTCAGCCACGGGGTTTCATTTGGACCCCTTTGTAGAAAAAGAGGATGACATTGAGTCCTTCCTCTCTAGATTTGAAAGACTAGCTACAAATTATGGTTTGGAGAGGGGAAAATGGAGTCTAAAGTTATCTCAAGGGCTTCGGGGAACATCTTATGAAGTGTTCTCAAAATTGAGTAGAGACGATCAGGAAGACTATGACATTTTAAAACAAGCTCTCCTAGTTAGATATGAGAAAAATAGTGAATTTTACCGAAAAAAATTTAGAAATGCTAAACTACTTTCCGGGGAGACCTACCACCAGTTCTCTGCACGACCAGATACTTACCTGGAGAAATGGATTGCTCTGGGGAAAACACAAGATTTAAAGGAAATGATTATGATGGAGCAGTTGAGAGTCCATGGCTCCAGACCTGAGAAAATTTCTCACGGAACAAGGTGCGGAGAGGCTGGGGGAGATTCTTAATGTGGCTGAAAGGTATCAGGCAGCCCAGTCTGAAATAGCTGGAGTAAAAAGGAAACAGGTAGAAAATAATAACGCCCCTCAAAACCAGAACAAATTTGATAATAGGGACCAAGGTAATAGATGTAAACCAAACTATGATAGGCCAAGATTTGACCCTAGAGATAGAAACGCGCAATTCAATGAAAGGAAACCTTTCAACCCAGAAAGGAGATGGTGTAAATGTTGTAAGAGGGACAATCATAACACCAGAGAGTGTAAGAAGAAACCTCCTCATTACGCTGCATGCATGAAAACAGGAAACAAGGGACCCAAGGAAAACCCTACTGGCCTGCAGGAACCTTATCATCCCCCTGTATGTGAAGATGTAGTATGCAACGGGGCCACCATAAGGTGCCTTTATGATACTGGATTGGATTTTGACTCAGTCGTGAGTTCTCACCTGGTGCACCCAGATCAATATACCACAGAAACAGTGGAGATCCAAGGGGCGACTAAGAAAGTAGCAATCATGACACTTCCCATTGCCAGAATAAGTGTAAAAACTCGCTATGAGGAAGAAGTGATTAGAGCAGCAGTGATAAACGAACCAATCTACCCTCTGATATTGGGGTGTAGATACGTCTTTTTGGGAAATCCCAAAAGACCAGTGATCATGGCTACAGTACAGACCAGGTCACAATCAAGGAAGGAGGAAGAAAACCCAATAAATACTCATCCAGAGGAGACGAGGAAGGCACAGGCTGAGGATAGGTCACTAAAGCCGTGTTTCAAGAAACTCCCAAACTGCCATACCCCTCCAAACAAAGGAGACTTTTATATGAAGAATAAACTAATGTATAGGAAGGCTGGAACTGGTTCAAATGGTCATGGACAGCTGGTACTTCCCACTTCATATAGGGAGGAAGTGACAAAAAGATCACATGTTACATCAGATGGTGGACATGAGAAAATAGGTACTACAGGTCAAAGAGTATGTATGAAATTCTATTGGCCAGGCGTAGCTGCAGATGTTGCAGAATTTGTGGAGGTCTGTGACCAATGCAACAAGGGAAAACCCACACGATGGGAAAATAATCAGGACCTACGAAAACACTACGGTGAAAACAGGCCTGAAAAAATAAATAAATATGTTAAGGTAGGCATCGTGGATAGGAAAACCCCTTTTCACACACAGTCTTCACAAAAACCAAGTAGAATGGCCACTATGCGTATTGAACAAAAAGTGACCTCAACCCAGTCCCACCCAACGATCCCTTAATCGGAATTTCGGGAACTGGATGAAAATAGAAGAGAGGGAAGTCCCCTCAATTTGAAACTGAAACTGCGGGGGAAACCCCAAAAGAAAAAAAATTGGTAGCGGACGGTTGGTGTGGTAAAAAGCCACCACCACCATACTTCCAATTACAATAGTTCGACCGGAATGGCACCGGCAAAACTGCTATTTGGCAGACCAATTAAAGGTCCATTGGAAGCCTTATTGAGGACATGGACAGATGAGAAGGCAGAAGAGACTGTAACCTCATCATATCAGTATGTGAACGAACTGACCACTCGTTTAAAAACTGGCTGGAAACTTGCAAATGAAAACCTAAGACAAGCCAGAAAGAAACATGCTGCATATTTTAATAAGAAAGCGAAGGATAGGGAGCTTGCTGTGGGGGAGAAGGTGCTTCTTCTACTACCCGGCAGCAGCAACGAACTTCAAATTGGATGGCAAGGTCTATACACAGTTTTGGAAAAGGTATCCAGAACTAACTACAAGATAAACAAGAAAGGAAAGGAAAAAGTCTATCACGTGAACTTTCTAAAGAAGTATATTGACAGAAACAATATGGAAGGAACACATTTAATGACCTTAGCCATAGCCACTGAGATGAAGAATGAACCTCTCACCTCTTATGAATACCCCCTGAGGCCATGTGAGACTCCTGCACAGGTAAAAATCAGTAAACATTTGACAACAGGGCAGAGGGAGAAGATTCAAAAGGTTCTGGAAAATCATACAGACGTTTTAACGGACAGACCGGGGCACACAAACTTGTTGGAATATGACATGAAACTACTAGACCCAACACCCATCTGTATGAGAGCCTATACTATCCCATTCGCAAAAGAGAAGGCTTTGAAAGAGGAGATAGATTATCTGTTACATGAAGGGATTATTTCTCACAGTGAATCTCCTTATAGCTCCAGTGTGGTGTTGTTGAGGAAACCCTCTGGGGAACATAGACTGTGCATAGATTACAGGAAACTGAATGCTGTCACAGAAAGTCAGGTGGATCCATTACCTGATACTAATCAACTGTTTGCCAGGTTGAACAAGGGAAAATATTTTTCCAAGGTAGATCTCAGCAAGGGATATTACCAAATTCCAATGAAGCCTGAGATTCGACCTTATCTAGCTTTTAGCACCTCGGAAGGGCACTATGAGTTTAACATGTTACCGTTTGGATTGAAGAATGCGCCGAGTGTGTTTTCCAGAATGATGCGAAAACTGTTGGATCCACTGAAAAACCCATGTATTACAAATTTCATGGATGATATCCTCATCGCTACGGAAACATTTGAAGAACACGTTAACTCTTTGAATATGCTATTTGATAGACTCAGAGAGGCAAATTTAACTGCTAGACCAACAAAATGTTGTATTGGATGCAAAGAATTAGAATTCTTGGGACATACTGTGCATCAGGGTAGCATGACCCCTGACACCAAGAACCTGGAGAAATTGCAGAGAGCACCCAGCCACAGACTAAAAAGGATGTGCGATCCTTTGTGTCACTATGTGGCTTTTATCAAAAGTACATTAAAAACTTTAACTCTGTGAGTGCTCCTCTGACGGATTTAACTCGTAAAGGAAAACCGGATAAAATTGAATGGTCGGCAGAATGTGAATTGGCATATAATGGGTTAAAAGTAAAACTCACCAGCAAACCTATTTTGAAATTACCTGATTTGAGTCAGGAATTCGTGGTAAGAACGGACGCTAGTAATGTGGGCTTGGGGGCCACTTTGTTACAAAGGTCCTCTTCGCCAGGTGGGGAATTGAACCCAGTTGCTTATGCCAGTCGCAAATTAAACAAAGCGGAACAAAACTACTCAACTATTGAAAAAGAATGTTTTGCTTTAGTCTGAGCGACCAAGAAGTTCCAGATCTATCTATATCGTAGAACATTTGTGGTACAATCGGATCATCAGCCATTGGTATTTTTGGCTCAGGCAAAACATGGAAATGCCCGTTTATTAAGATGGTCTTTGCTTATTCAACCTTATTCGTTTACCATTGAATACATTCCTGGGTCGCAGAATGTTGGGGCAGATTTTTTGAGTAGGCACCCACCTGCAGAAACCCAGGATACTCACAAAGCCTAGTTGAGTTCATTTGATCGGGATTGTTAACACGGATTATAAAGATGCATTGGGATGCATCTTTTTAACAGGGGAGATGTGTGATAAAATGCTCCGTTTTAAACCCCACCCACCCTTCTCAAATATAATCATAGTACAGCATTTTAATTTTTTTTCACTAAGCCAAGATAACATGTTCTACTCCTCCCGACACCAGCCCTACCCGCTTGATAATTGAATTTTTTTTTCTATTGCCGTTGAGGGGCAATAAACGATTTCTACATTTGACCTTGATTGAGGAAAATGCTACTAATTTGAAAATTATCAAGGGTCACAGAATAAAACTAACTAAAGCATTCTTAGAATCTATTAATAGTACAACATGCGACAGTGTGTCGTTCGGCCCCGTCTCTTGAAACACAAGTCGCGTGGGTAATATTTGAATATTTGTTAGCGAGCGGGCAAATCTCACCTACCAAACCCCACTTTTTCTACACCCGTACTAATTGTTAGGAACGACGGATAGACAGCTTGGCATCGGTCTAAGTCGCCACCGTCTTGAAAATACAAGGAGAGAGGGAAAGGGGTGGTTTAAAGTGACAAAAGTTAGCCTAACTTGTTACTTGGCAACTGAAACGACTAACGCATGTGGGCAGAGAAAAAAAAAGGGGGGGGGGGGGGGGGAAAGGAAAAGAGGAAACTTAGAATATTTATTTCTTCATACAAAACGAAAGAGAGTAAATAAAAGAGATGCTTGGACAGTAGAGCAATATTGTTTAAAATAACATCATATAATAACTTATCTGGATTTAGAACAATTATTTCCTTAATATGGTATCTTAGTGAAAAGAGTCCCATAATAAAAAGGAAAAGTACAAAGATGAAAACGAAGATAAAGACGAAAGTAACACCTACCCAGAAGGATAGATGACAGTAGTCTGATCAATAATCACTTTAATTAATTAAAATCGCCCAAGTAATAACAGATATATGGTAGAAATAAAAATTTAGACGGACCGACAGACTCACTGATAACCTTGCTCAGTTTTGAAAATCTTCGCCCCAAAAAGTCAAATCCGTTTGACTTGATTTGATTGGGTGAGGCTAGTTAGGAAAGGGAGGTGAAACTGAAGTTTTGCCAGCCAAAGCGAAACATATTTCTACACAGTAAGATAAAATCAGACTGGCCAACGCATTGATAGACACCCAAAAATGTTTGGGGTTTTTCAAAAAAAAAAAAAAAAGCCAAATTGGCTGGATTAAAATTTGATTGGGTACTGATATTGAAAAGGGGAGAGATAAAACTAAAGGGTGGCCAAGCGAACGCTGCCACTTGAAGAATATTTCTTCACCTAGTCAGATTAAGAACAGTAGCAAAGCCTTGTGTGTGACCCATTGCCTTTGCGTCTGGACGGCGGCGATCAAGATTTGTGCCCATTGATCGCCAGTTAATCTATACTAGCGTATTATTTCATTGATTGCGGGTTGCATCAACGAGTAACCAGTAAGACAAAACCTGGAGAGGCAGTGTACGAGGCAACTTACCTGTTGCTTGTATTGTGAAATTTAACTGCACAAGCTGACTCCAGCTGAGACACGTGTGAACAGAAAGTGTCATATTTCCAGTCAACCACCTACCTGCCACGGATTGAAAGATAAGCCTTCGTTTTGAGGGCTAATGATTTCTCATTTCATTGTTAACCTCCACACTGTAATTAAACGTTCTAGTGACATGATGAAAGGAACAGTTCTTCCAACTAGTGACCCTTCTTAATACCTTGTTATTACAGCCAGGGAAACAAGTACAGAAACATTTTAATAATATCATTTATTGGACAAGATGTCCATCCACTGTATTTACCTGTGTACATAACCAGATTTATTTTGAGTTTAACCTTCCTGATTCAAAACATTTGAGAGTCAGGAAATTAAAATTGTAAATTAATCCTATAACTTTAACCACTGTCTTACTTGAGTTTATTAGATTGAGTTACAGTTGTGTTAAATTTGTTATCATACATCACACATACATTACCCTAGACACGTAGCCATATAAATTAATAGACTTAAAATATTTCGCAGAGTGAGATCATAGGGTGGTAGCAGTTAGGTATCCTGAGAATACAACATCATCAACTATTAGACTCAGGGACTTACATAGCTGGACCTCACTCTGCAGACAATTAATAATAATTAACAGAAATAACATATAAACCCACCACAACTAGAATGATAAGGCTCCCCGCTCCTTATGTACACATATTGTTAGACAATTAAAAAATAAAAAATTACGAATTTTGAGAAAATTTTATTATACAGTAACTCAAAAATATTCATTTTTATTGTTAAAAATAGAACTATTTATAACATAATAACGTAAAAGTAAGGTACGACTACAAGGAGACAAAATTTGATAAAAATTCATACAGATTTTGTATTATAGTACTGTATAATATTTTTTATTTGGGATAGGCCGCCCGATAAAGAAATTATCCGACCCTTGTCCTCTGTTTTTGCGGCTCGAGTGAAGTCCCTTTTTGTCGCCTGCCTGGCGCCGTCTCTTATCTCATTGCTGTATGGGGCTCGCGTTATTGTTTTTCATTGTATCGCCACGTAGAATTGATTGCCCACCACGTTCGTAACTTTGAGAGTTACATTGTCCAATACCAGACATGTGTTAATTCGTCCGTCGTCGGACCTAACGATTACTTACATTTAAGTCCAAAGTTGGTTGGGGAGGGGGGGGGGGGGGGGGACATACTGGAGCGGTTGTTATGAAATAGAAGTTTTCAAAGACCCAAGGAAGGGCGAACGTCCCGTCGCCCCCTCATTGTATCCACCAATGTACTTGAGAATAAATTGAGAAATGCTGGAGATGCGGAGATGTATCCATTGGCTATCAATTGTTATTGTTGTTCAGATTCGATACCATTGGCAAACCCATAGGTGCTCAGTCTCCCTCAGCACATGTTGAAGGGTATGGATGCTAATTGTTCATGTTGCGCGCTAGTTGTATACACGCCGGATACATCCTCTCATACGTCCATCTCTACCAGTCTTACGTTTGATGTCAAATTCCAGCAGTCTTAGCCTCGATGATTCATCGATTGCAGTGTCATTCTCTAATAGACGATCATTAATAATCCTCAGTATCTCTCCCTTGTCCGTAGCCTATGAACCCACTATTGGTGCTCTTGAAGCCAGTCGGCCAGTTCTTTCATTGCCGCGTACCCCTGCATGACCAGGACAGTAGATCCACACCAGTTCCTGAAGATTCGAGGCGTCTGTGGAGCTTTTCCATTCATGATTTGCTCGCAAATCAACACGGGAACACTTACCCGGTCCGGACACTGTAAGGATTGACATATTTGGTCGCAGTTAGTGACCTGAGCATGTCTGCTGTGTTTTCACATTTTAATGTTCAGATACTGTGTTTGATAAACCTAGGAGGGTCATGCTGTTGTCTTCTTCACGTACCATACCTGGTGGCATGGGTGATCATGTCTCTTCACAACTCCCTGTCTACAGTACGATATATCAACTATGTTGTTTACTTTTTCCATGCCATGTCAAACGGTTCAGTTTCTGCTCTCTTTGCCGTGGCCTATGTTGTTTCCCTTCTAATTTTCCTGTTCTCTTGACATAATCATTCCAGCTTTACTCTTCTCTACTCTGTATGGCGAGTTGAGGGAGGGAAAGCGTACAAGAGGACGACCAAAGAAACGCTTCAAAGATAGCCTGAGGGAGTCACTGAAGAGCTGCCAGATTAATACAACCACCTGGGAGCAACTGGCACAGGAACTCACGGCCTGGACATGAGCTATCAAAACGGGTGTCGCAGTCAGCGAGGCCAACCGTGTGAGGATTGCCCAGAAAAAACGGGCAGCCCGAAAGTCAGGCGTGGATATGAAGCCGATACTGTCTTCGGGCGTTGTATGTCGATCATGCAACAGAACCTATCTTGCCCGCATTGGCTTGATCAGCCATATGCGCACCCACTTAACCTCATAGAACGAACTGTATTATGAGTGATGTCGATGGTCCTCATCGAATACGATGAACAAATCATCACTCTTCTCACAGCATACCCAAATAAAGTGGACTGCTTCTTCACAACTCCCTGTCTACAGTACTATTTATCTATTCTGTTGTTGGCTTCATTCAATGCCATGATGTCAAACTATTCAGTTTCTGCTCTCTTTGCCGTGTCCTATGTTGTTTCCCTTCAAATTTTCCTGTTGCCACGACATATTCCAGCGTTTCTCTACTCACAACATGCCGAAATAAAGTGGACTGCTTCTTTCTAACGTGAGTAATAGGGAGCCGCGCTGGTGTAATAGCTACAACGTTGTACTGGCGACCAGGTTTTCAAGGTTCAAGCCCGGGCGTCAGCGTTTGAAGGAATATTTACGACCGGGAATTTGACTGAATAACCTGAACGGCTCCTGCACATAAACCTCCTGTGGATGGGAAGGAGCGAAGCTCCTGACCGGGTTGGAAGGAAAGTCCACTGACTCCCCAGCCTCGCAATGACATGTCATTGGGCCAAAAAGGGATGGAAAGCTCGAGTGCCCACTGGTTAGGAAAAAAAAAAACGTGAGTAATACGCTTCCTGTGCACATAGGCTTCTTTCAGGACATCCTCGTTCCTTATTTTAGCGACCTATGGTATTTTTTAACAGTCTTCCGTAAAACGACTTCTTTGGTGCCTCTAATGCTTTTCTTTCTTGTTTACTGATTTTCAATGACTCACTTCCGTGTGTCAGGGTTGGTTCTATATAAAACTGAAGAAGTCTCTATGGCAAAGCTATGAAGATAGATTTTAGTAGATCATCAGGTGTGTGACCACTGTTGTAGAAGTCATTTAACAGTTTTGTTGTCTACCCAAATTCTCCCAGTCTTCATTTCCTCTACTGTTATACCATCTGATCTAGACGCTTTGCCTTTCTTCATGTGGCACATGGCATCCTCAGCTTCTGCCACAAGTGTTGGAAAATCACATAAAATAACAACCCCCCAGTCTACCAGCTGTAAATGAGTACCCGACTCTGCTCTTGAGTTAAAGAAGGCAAATGGCCACGAAGAAGGGGGCTGATCATCCCATATCATAAAGCTGGGCCTAATATAGTGAAGTCTCTAACACTTCACTACTTTACGGCTGTATCTGCTATAGGACTACCATTACCGTGTTTTTTTTAAAAAGTGTACTAATATACAGAGGCGGCTCTTGGACGGGGCTACTGCACCGGAGCCGTCTCCAGGTAGGCGCCAACATTTAAAACAAATGCGGAAATTATAGTGTCTTCTTCACCTTGGATCCTTAGCCCCTGACTGACAAAGCAGTCAGTGGCCATCACGCCTAATAGGGTCTTGTAGGGCAGCAACAAACTGTCTCAATTTTGCTCCGTCGGTGGCCATCCTTCTTGCCGTGCCTCAACTCTGGTTCATGCTTTGCAACTCAGCCTCCACTGTTCTCCGCCAGGTTGTCTTTGGTCTGCCTCTCTTCCGCCGTCCTTCTGTGGTCCATAGCAGCATAGGAGTTATGGTGATGGTGTCAGGGTCCAAATTATAGTGTGATCCAATCGAATAGTATAAAATTGACCCTTAAAAGTGAGCAATACAGTACGCCATTTAGGGCGCCAAAATGAGACAGCGCAACCTTGAAAAATCCGTAGGGCCTGTTCTACAGATATACTCGTCGGTTAAATGTGTTTGTGTATGTGTGTGTTTTATGTGGACCAACGTTCGTATTAGTATTCAGAGTCAGCACATACAACATTCATAATACAAAAATGAAATGCATAATTCACTTCCTTTTTGAAAATATAAGCCTGTACAATAATAAAGTCAAGCGCTGGTCTCTTTCATATAACAAATAGAGAACTGACTTCCTAGTTCAGCGGTAGGCAATTCAGGAGCTTTTGTGGTCTACTTTACAAACACAACTATTTACTTTGATAAAATGATTTGTTTTTTGGTCAGTGTATTTGTAATAAGTGCAGCCAAGTGATGAACAATAAATAAATGTATAAGCAGACCTGAAGGTCTTTTATATTTGGACATGCGCCCTAATATAACCGAATGAGTTGAACGGGACGCGTCTCGCCAAACCGAGGCAAAATTTAATTTTAAAAAAAGGACAATATGTAACTGTTTTTTCTCCCTTTAAATTAATAATTAAAGTAACCTGTGGGAATGAAAGGGTATATTATGCAAGATAAGTGAGAGTGGAAGGGAGAATGTTAGATGGGCGTGCGCCAAATTCTTAACCTTTTGAAAATAAAGTTCGTTCGTTCGTTATCCCGGACGATTTGCTCTCTCCAGCTCCATGGACAGAGCGGTGGAAAATTCAAACGACATGATATATTACCGAAGGTAAACTTCTTCTTCTTCTTCAAGTACCGTGCCTAGTGGCGTAGGAGATCATGTCTCTCCACAACTTCTTGTCTCCATGTCACGGATTGACTGATAATTTTATTTTCCCAACACGTCCCAGTTTTCTTACTCTTTTAATGTTTCTGGATTCCTCGACTCTTTGCATTGTCGGTTTCTTTTCCTTCTGATTTTTTACCCACGTAGCCCACAATTCCCCGCTCAGACCCCACCCCGCGGGATATGGCTTTTGATTTTCGCTGCTGGCCTTAATTAAAAATGCATCGCTTTGTCTGTAGCTACCAGCGGCCGGCTACGTGCCGTAAGCTTGCCTAATTGCACGTGGTATTTGCCAGAACAGAGAACTTTTACTCGTAACAGTGTTCTGACCGCTGACCGAGTATTAGATTCTTTGACGTTCGCCTCTGTTTCATTAGATTTTGCAGCAGAGCGGCAAGTAAACCCGTTGATAACGCGTACCTGTTTATCTCCGATCAGGGGAAGCAACTCCCGTTCGGTTGTGACTATGGCCCTTGGTCGCCGCAGTTAGCTCTAGAATAATATTATGTCTTATCTACGAAACTTTCTCGCGGTTGGTGTCTTCTGTTGTGGACTCTAGAGTAACATTTGTCTTACTCATGATTACGTTATACGCCGAACATCTGTGGAAACATGCGATGCCAGGTGGCCGGGGGTAGCGTCTCTTGTAGACTATAAATCTAGATAGTTTTACTCAGTCTAGCACACTCGTAAATTTTTCCTGCACGTAGATGACCAATGAGACAAAGGCAGTTGTCGGCACAACACTAGATTGTGTTGCCTATTCTCGTCATCTCGGGGTGTGACATTTTAAAAATATATAATTCATGTTAGCTTTTTTTTTATATGTAACTGATAGTAGTATTACTTAAATTATTTTAGGTGATTTCTTTCCGGTAATTAATTCAGTGATAATGTAGCGCCGTCTACCGCCTACGTTAACTGGTGCTTAAGCTGTTAGGTGTCTCCTGGTGTTATTGTTTACAATGGGTTAATGGTAAACTTACGCTAACAGATACTTGCGAGTCGAAGAACCTCATTGTCCGTTCAGTGCTTACCATGGGTTAAAGTGTAAGCTAAAAAAAGCTGTCATTACTTTAAGGAAATGTCAGTGATGTAAGTTATTCACTGAAACCTGAATTTAGATGTTCGTGCGCTATAACACTTGAATTATAAGAGGTAGTCACTTATTAGTTTCTGAGAGAAACTTTTAGAGAATGAGTGTGGAATTATTATATGCCTACTTTTGTAGCTATACACCAGTTTAGAGCTGTCACGGCAATCCAGAAAGCAGCCACCAGTCAGAGATATAATTATATCTTATGTTTAAGTCACAACGTATTATTATAGCAATAACATTGCATTTTTCATGTATTCAATTTTTGGGAGGTTATTACTTTTCCCTTTTTGGTGTATCGACCCCAAGTGGCGCATACCATTTATTATGTAATGTCTAGTGCTTGTATTTTCTGTAAATTCACTTAATGTTGTAAGATGAATCGCATTTCCACTCAGCTGGAACTACAGGGTTAGGTATTCCTTGTGTTGAGTTGGAGGAGGACTTGGAGTAGATTTTGCTGTCATGGCATTTGCTGACAGGTACATGTATGTACAATATATATTAGCCTATGCGAGCGCATGCTGATAATTGATAGAGTGGAAGTAACAGGAGGGCGACTCATATGGATAAAGACAGCCCGAGACTATCCTAGCAACGATAACAATAATTATAAATCCCATAGGGGGCATAACTGTTTATCATAACGTTATTGTAATTTTATTGTTTGCTTGATGTAAAGGTTGTTTGTTTTGGTCTCTCAGTTCCAGGGTACCCCACTGCTACCGCAGGATTCCAGTCAGGCGAAGAACGTAACATTCTCCTCGATCTCACGGTTCCTGAAAGCAATTAGCACCACGAGTTGTCATCTATACCTGAAGTACAACCCTTTTCGACGCCCATCCCTCTAATGGGAAATGAGCTCAGCAGTGTATAACGAGCCATAGCACTTCTGAAATTGTATTTGGCAGTAGTGGTTTCCTACTCGCCTCTTGATCACCAGTCAGAGCATAGTGGCTTCCAGCATATCGATCAGCATAGCGTCGTCAGCAGAATTGAAAGAACCAGACTGTGTGCTTAAACTGAGTGCTCAGTCACAAATAAAGTTCAAACCAGCCAAACCGGATTTAAACATCAAGTACGCTGGCCTATTTCACGCGCAGTGGACCATTTGTCCTAAATTGACCTCGTCTTGTGTGTGTTTCTGGTCATCCAAAACCCCCCGCACGTGTTAGCGGTCAGCCGAATATAGACAGAGTAATCTACAGCCTATCTTGTTGCTAGTGTGTAACAAACCGTGCATGGATAGCGCCTACAGCGGATTTATAGTTTATTCATCACCTATAGGAGGATATACATTTAAGACACTAACTGGAGTTAATGAATTTGGTTCCACAGAAGCGGAAGGATTAGGAACTCTGTTTATTTATTTGTCGATGTTCTACAGGAGGTTTTTATGTTGTTGTGCTGGTGGATCGTTTGTTCGTTGGTGTTTAATTGGATATTTGTTAACTTGATGTGAATATTGATGCCTTTCTTATGTTGTTGTGCTGATATACTTATTTACATATATTTGCTTCCTTCAAGAACCTTTAATAAATTTACTCATTTATTAACGCACTGTTCACGACCCTTCAATCATACTTAATATTGCAGCTCTTACTATTGTCTCTATTTGACCAGAGAAAGGAGAGAGAGCGGGTGGTTCTTAAGACTCTATAAGTGTGTTGGGGCTTGGAAAGAGAGATAGCTTTAATGAATCCTCTTCCAGGTGTGTCTCAAGTTCACCCTATTTTACACATTATCTGTGTGTTGTCTATAATTCTGTCAGTTCACTCTCATTGTCGATTTCACTACAATTGTCTGACTCGACAAATACTCTAAAACCTTAACTCAATCACGACAATCCAGTACAATTTATCATTTCTGCTGTTGATTTCTTTCCATGCCAGGATGTCAAACTGTCCAGTATTTGCTCTCTTTGTCTTCCCCTATCACTTGTTTCTTCAATCTTATCTTTTGTTACGATATATACCAGCTTTTCTCTTCTCACAACATGCTCAAAAAAGTGGATATGTTAAGTTCACTTCAGTGAAAAGATCGCGTTCCTTTATTATGCCATACATGAATGAAGTGAATTTTAGTAGATAAATCGTGGGTTTTCAAGGGAACACGGAAAACGTACCTTTAACCCTTGAGATACCGAAGTTTCCCCAATTTTAAAACTTTCCATTTTCTCCTCCGTCACCTAGAGATCTACCAAATAATTCCTAAAAAAATTTACTTGTTGGATATTTTCAGAAAAATATTTTATTTCCCATCGACTCCGGAGCAACGCATTGCTTTAGGTTTGTCAGCGTTAAACCCTACTGTAAATGGGTACCTGATTGGTCTTTAGTTTTGTGAAGGTATAGTGAAGTCTCTAACACTTCACTCCCCTACGGCAGTATCTGCTATGGGACTACCTTTACTCTTTTTTTACCTATTTCTCTGACCCTGCGAATTCCAGAACAGCGACGACCTTGTAATACTATAAACGACTTTCTTAATGTATGTCCTATTCAGCGTCAACTTATTCTCTTCAAATCTCGTTCCAATGCTGATTGTCTGGTTCTTTATTTTTATCAGTTTCACATTATTGATCGTGTTCCACAATTTCAATTCATCTGTTCTATGCAGATACATAGCTACAGACAACGGCTGAATGTCGAATATCTAAGAAACCAAGAAACAAGAGATACATTTACAGTTAGAGTATCCAACAAATACTAAGTGCTCCAGCAGCTGGAAGATGTAGCAGAGTTGTTGTTGTTGATTTTAGGACCTTGCACAAGCCATTGTATTTTGTTTTGGCATGGGATACCAGGTTCAACCCCATATAGGTTATAATTTGGGTATATAGTGTTCATTTTTCTGTATATTACATTTGTTGTTTTTCCAGATTGCAAATTTTCTGGAGTTTGGTGTAGCAAATATTGTATACCGTGAGATCTCTGTTTTGAAAGTTTGTATCTTTCTGGTTATCACTGTTGTTTGTCTCTATGTACAAGGCCACTACAAACTTGACATGTGAATTGAAGATTTCATTTCTATGTTGTACTTGATTTCTCTCGACGTCCATATACAGAAGGGTCCAGCTTTAGGCGTTCCATAAATACGGCGGTTTAAAATTATATAAGTATTTATTATGTTCGGCGCTTGTTCTGCTCTTTCGACGTTTTTCGGCATGACACGATCCGCAGCTGAGTCTGAGAATGCGTTTTTTGTCGGTAATTCAGTCGGTTTACAGCATTTGTGCGCCCAACGTTTATCTGTATTCAAGTAGTTTTACAAACTTTTAAAATTTATTATATTATATCTAATAAAAAAAAACCTAGTTATTATTTGCAGCGGTACCTATGTGTGGTAGTAATAAAAACAGGAGTCGTAAGCCTCTTATTTTAAATTCTGTATATTCGTGTTACTTTCGTATCGTTTTTTTAGGCCTAGCTCTATTGCGCTATTTTATTAAATAAAATGGCTGTTTATTGTCTTTATTTTGATGTTTATTTTATACAGGGTACAGGTAAAGAAATAATAATTTAAAAATAGGAAGGGACCTTTCTATTACCCTCTACATGCTGTTATAGTGAATACATGTTTGCGTATCAATGTCTGATATCGGTTATTGCTAGTGTATGTGTCCTTGGCAAATCATCGTAAATGATTATAACTGTAGCAAGTGTAATTTGCTGGGGAGGTTAAGATGTTATACCTAACAAGAAAGACAGCTGTGTCTGTGTCAACCGTGTGAGGTCAAGCAAATGTAGGCCCCTGACTCTAAAAGATGAAGATAATGATGTATTATCAGGGAACCTAACGCTACCTCCCTAGATCTCACACGGTCCGTATTTTTATTCTAGTGGCTGGTGTCTGATGTGACTAGTGTCTATGGGTGAAATGACAATGGTGGTACATCAACACAATACACTTTAACTCACTATAAGGAAATTAATAAGACTGTGGTTAAAGTTTTCTTTAAAATTGAATGTTTTTTTTGTGTACAATTTAATCTGCCTGTCCTGCCATCTCTTTTGGACAGGTCTTTGAAAATGAGGAAAATATATGTTACATATATTGATTAACTAAAATGTTTGGACTCTTTGTCCTATAAGTATAATGTCACTATTTTATTCCTGTAGGTGTATTCACAGACTAAAACTTTAATATCTACTAGTGTTAGTCATTTGTTAGGAGGAGCTGTTGTTTCATCACGCCCCATATAATTCTGTGTATTCTTGGAAATAACAATTTTTATTAAAATGAAGTGTCTGATGTCCCAGATGTTAACACATCACCTGGAATTCTTGGTATGAAGATAACAAGTCAGTATGTCGCTGCAGAGAATATATATAGATCAGCACCCACAAGCTCCTTCAGGCTATCTGCTGAAAGCATAAACTTTTGATAGGAGACTTTTTCGTTTACAATCACTCATCAGGTTTCCTGTCACAGTGTGGTAAAGTGGGATGTTATAAATATTTATAGGGGACTTAGTGTACTGACTGAGATCAGCTGTGAAGGTATCTGTATCTAATAGGTGTAGTGTTTTACAGATAACCTTACTTGCTACCACATTATAACTCAGTCAGAATTATTCTGGAATATTGTGATGACTACGTTAAATGTCTAGGGTATGTATATGATGAAGTGTAAGCCACAACAACAACAGACAGATAAACAATTTAATTTATTCCACCACACTTGACAACACTGTGACACTCACACACATTTAACACTCTATAAGACTATCTTAAATGAGGCACTGGTAAATTTTCAAATATAAATATGTATTAATTACTTTCACTAATATTTATGTCCTGATTCAAATACAAAGTGAACCAGGAATCACAATCAATTGTAACTACAATTTATATATACATAATTTATAAAGATGAACCTTGTAGTGACATATTTTATTAATATTATCCTATGTGTGTCAGTTGTGTAGTAGTATTATGAGGTAATACTGGTTTTGTTTTTTCAAGCTATGTTGTTATTTGTCATCATGACTTCAAGTGTTTGTTTATCTTGGAAATAGTATGGGGAAAAGTTCACAGTTCCTATCAATTTAAACACTGTATTTTCCCTCTGTTTTATTATAAAGTCAGATTTTGAGGGGGGGCATAATGTTGAGCTCCTCTGGCCACAGACGCTTATCTTTCGTGATGGCTGCAGGAAAGGACTCCTCTGCTCGATAGCCTCCCTGTGTTCTGGAGACACCTCACTGGTCACTATCTGGACCCAGGAGTATGCTGTCAGCCTCTAGGTTCAGCAAAGCTCAGACCAGGTGCTGCTCAATAACTTTAAGACCACGGTCCCTGAAACAAGAAGGTTGTACCTCCTATTTCAGAACTAATTTATAATAAATTTCCAGACTGAACACAATACATAACAAACACTGAGTTCAGAGCGGTAGGCCAACTGCTATCTTCATCTGAAACAATTTTCACCAGTATACTCCTCCCTAATGGTTACTACGCCTCTGCAATTCCAGCATTATTTCTTTCTAGTCGATAAGATAGGTGTCAGTGTACTGTTTGGCAATTCCCTGTAGTTTTACTTTCCTCCGACACCTTCTGTTCAGGTTGGAGCACTATATAGGCTTTACCTCATGTTCGCTACTGAACCACACATATATACAGACATGAATTATCAATTTACATTCAATTTTCATTAAAAAGATATCAAATATTTCAAGCTTACCACAATTCATGGAATAATACACAGTTACGTTGACTAGCAATGACTATAGCACAATTTCGATCTGCCGATGTCCCAGGCTTTTATTTAGAAAAATATGCACTGGCGCTCAACGCACTGGTTCTTTAGTAAGTTTATTTGAAAATGTGGTGCTGACCTGACGCCTCTGATCGACTATATTGGCGGGTCTAACCAATCGTGCCATGTTTACACAGCTTTTCAAAAAAAAGTACCCTTACTCACGTTTCCCTAACAACAAAGAATCAATATTTATAGCCCGACTAATCGTGTTTAGCCTTACATTTACTTTCCGCCAATCAAATAGGAGGTAACATGGGGACCTATTTCCCGTACAATGATGGTGTGAAAATCTGCCACTGAGCGATTCTGATTTTGGTGTTGTCTGACATCCCTCACTATTTCTTTTGGCTATAATTTGTTAATTCCTAGACTATTTGCGTAACGTTTAACATATTATTTGTCAGCAAGTCCTAAGGAACCCAAATATATAAATTTAATGGGGCTAAGGGGCTGCGTTCAAAATATGTATTTTCCAGGATAGTCATGTAGTTTTTTTTATTTTTTATGTTTAGAACCGCCACCTGTCCTGCTGTACTGTCAGACTAATGTCAGGATTTTAGACATAAAACAGTAGAATGTCATGTTTCCTAATAAGCGTTTTGTAAGTTTTTAAAAACTAACTCTCGTATGGGTAGTGTTGTTTATCACTGTCGATTTGAAAAAAGCTAGTGCTTGTGGCCTTACACGCGTGATGGTAGTAATTGTGTATCGCGAGACTGTGGTAGTATTGCCTGCGTTCCGGCTTTCAGCCCCTCCCTTTCTTTCTATCCTTAGTCCATATGTCTTTCGTTTATGGTAACTTAGTGTATAAAATGACATGAATGGAATTTTAAATCTAGGTCAGCTTGCGTATCTCAAGGTTTTTCTTAGAAAGGCAGTACACGTTTTATTGAAGAAAGCGTGTAGTGATGCAGTAGGCTTTTACTATCAACGTGGAACGTTACAATTTGCAGACGAATTAGAAAACAAGGGGGATTTCGAGTACAGTCATTGTGACAGCACTGTTCTTTACCATTCTTCTTTCCTTTTATTAAATTTATTTGTTAGGCTTTACATTTACGTTTTAATTTATATATGTGGATTAGACTTTCACACGACAAATTCTCCCCACTTAAAACAGACGTTATATGTCAGTCTATAATTCTATATACACATAGAGAAATTTCTTATTATTCCTGGGGTTTAGGGTGATTCTCATCACACGGATGGCGGCTTAAAAAATCCGCTCCCAGATTTGTTTTTCCACTTATATACTCTATGCTAAACTCAAATGGCTGCATCAATAATGACCAACGGAGTAATCTAGAATTCTCATGTCTAGCCTGTGCTAGAAACGACAAAGGTTTGTGATCCGTTTGCAACTTAAATGCCTTCCCATACAGATAAATATTGAATTTCTTTATCGCCCATATTACTGCAAGACATTCTTTTTCGCTAGTTGAGTAGTTGGTTTCAGCTTTATTCAACTTTCTGCTAGCATATGCCACTGGGCTTAATTCCCCATCCAATGCATCTGATTTCTGTAGCAGAGTCGCACCTAACCCAATATTACTGGCATCAGTCCTTACTATGAATTCTTGACTTAAGTCAGGTAATTTCAAAATAGGTTTACTTGTGAGCTTTTCCTTCAATTCTTGGTAAGCCATTTCACATTGTGGTGTCCATGTAATTCGATCTGGATTTCCCTTACGTGTCAAATCAGTTAACGGTGCACATATGGAATTAAAGTTTTTGATATACTTTGGTAGAAACCACATAATGAGACAAAGGATCTCACGTCTTTCTTGGTTTGTGGTCTCGGGGCTTTCTTTAGTTTCTCTAAATTCTTTGGGTCAGGGGTCATGTTTCCCTGATAAACTGTGTGTCCCAAGAATTCCAATTCTTTACATCCAACGCAACATTTGGTTGGTCGGGCTGTTAAATTCGCTTCCCTAAGTCGATTAAACAGCATGTTCAGAGAGTCAATGTGTTCCGCAAATGTTTCTGTTGCTATAAGGATATCATCCATGAAATTTGTGATACATGGATTATTCAGAGGGTCCAATAATTTTCTCATCATTCTAGAGAAGACACTAGGCGCATTCTTCAATCCAAATGGCAATCTGTTAAACTCATAGTGTCCTTCTGAGGTACTAAAAGCTAGGTATGGTCTAACCTCAGGCTTTACTGGAATCTGATAGTATCCTTTACTCAGATCCACTTTTGAGAAATATTTAGCTTTATTTAGTCAGGCAAACAACTGATTTGTATCCGGCAATGGATCCACCTGTCCTTCTGTAATAGCATTCAGTCTCCTGTAATCTATACAGAGTCTATGTTCTCCAGAGGGCTTCCTTAGGAGTACAACACCGGAACTATACGAAGATTCACTGTGTGAAATAATTCCTTCCTTCAACAAATAGTCTATCTCTTCCTTCAAAGCTTTCTCCTTAGCAAAAGGAATCGAATAGGGTTTCATACAGACAGGTGTGGGGTCTATCAGTTTCATATCATATTCCAATAAGTTTGTATGCCCAGGTCGGTCTGTTAACACCTCTGCATGATTATCTAGAACCTGTTGCACTCTCTCTTTCTGAGTTTTCGTTAAATGTGTACTGATTTTCACCTGTGCCGCTGTCTCACAGGGGTGTAATGGATATTCAAATGATGAAAGTGGTTCCTTTTTCATCTCCATGGCAATGGACAAGGTCAACAAGTGTGTCTCTTCCTGATGTTCTCTTTCCAAATATTTCTTCAGGAGATTCACATGATAGATTTTTTTCTTTCCCCTTCTTATCTATCTTATAATTTGTTCTAGACACCTTCTCTAGAACTGTATATGGACCTTGCCATCCAATTTGTAACTTATTCTGACTACCGGGTAGAAGAAGCAGAACCTTCTCTCCCACAGCCAAATCTCTGTCTTTAGCTTTCCTGTTATAATAGGCAGCATGTTTCTTCCTGGCTTGTTTCAAATTTTCATTGGCAAGTTTCCAGCCAGTTTTTAAACGAGTGGTCAGCTCATTCACATATTGGTATGAGGATGTAATATTTTCCTCTGCTTTTTCATCAGTCCACGTTCTTAACAGAGTTACATATGGACTTTTAAATTCGGAAACTTATTTCTCCTGGCACATGCCAGGTCCTTTCCACCCGAAGCTCTGTAGTGATGATTTTTCTTCCCAGAATTATCATGCACAAAACGACCGCTACCAATTTTTCTCTTGGGGCTTTCTCCCCACTTAAAATTCTTGATGAGAGATTTCCTCTCTACATCTTCTTCCTCCAGTTTGTTTAAGTCCGATTGAGGGATTTTCGGCTTATCCTGGGGTAAGACATCTTTTTGCACTCTCTGCATAGTGGCCATTGTAAAACAGTTAAGTGAAGCTTGTCCGTGAAAAGGGGCTTCCCATTCCCTTTGGTCCACTTTATCAAATTTATACTTCTTTTTATTGTCAGGCCTAATTTTGCCCCTTGGCGTGTCCAGGTCCTGATCAATGTTCCCACTTGTGGGTGTTCCCTCATGTGCTATGCTACACCTTTCTACAAAATTCTCAATGTCCCATCTTGCCTTGGGCCAATAATAATTGTGAGCCACCTTTTGGATGATGGTACCTATTTTTTCATGGTCCCCATCTGGTTTCACATGTAGGCTCCTTATTAATTCTGCCCTATATCTTTTAGGAAGTACCAGCTGTCCCTGACCTTTGGATCTAGCTCCAGTCTTCCTATACATCAACTTGTTTTTCATGTAAAAATCTCCCTTGCCTGGAGTTGTATGACAAGTTGACAATTTCCTGAAACAAGGCTTGAGGGTCTTATCCCCAGCCTGTTTCTTTTTGTTACCTGATACCTCTGCCTGAGCCGCTTGATACCTTTCTGCAACATTTAGCAACTCACCCAGCCTCTCTGCACCTTGTTCCATGAGAAACTTTCTCAGGTCTGGAGCCATGGACTCTCTTAGTTGTTCTATAAGGACCATTTCCTTAAGATCTTGGGTTTTCCCCAGAGAAGTCCATTTCTCCAAGTATGTCTCTAACCGTGCAGAGAACTGGTGATAGGTTTCACCTGACAGTAGTTTAGCATTCCTAAATTTTTTTCCTATAAAATTCTGCGTTCTTTTCATATCTTAACAAAAGAGCCTGCTTTAACATGTCATAATTTTCCTGATCACCTCTGCTCATTTTGGCAAAAACTTCATAAGCTGCCCCACGAAGACCTTGAGATAACTTTAAGCTCCACCTTTCTCTCTCTAACCCATATGTGGTAGCTAATAGTTCATATCTATTTAGATAGCTCTCAATATCATCGTCTTTCTCAACAAAATGATCTAAATGAAAATTCATAGCTGAGGTTGAGGCTCCCTGGCTAGCAGTGGCATCAGAGGTAAAGGGACTGGCACCATTTTCAGGAGCATGGCCTTGAAACTCAAACTCCCTTAGTCGTAACTCATGTTCCCTTTGTAATCTCTTATCTTCTGCTTCCCTTTCTGCAGCTAATCGCTTGTCTTCCCTTTCTGCAGCCAATCTTTTGTCTTCTCTTTCTGCAGCCAATCTTTTGTCTTCTCTTTCTGCAGCCAATCTTTTGTCTTCTCTTTCTGCCTCCAATTTCTTAGCCTCAGCCTCAATCTGCAACCTCTTAGTCTCAGCCTCAAATTGTAACTTCTTAATTTCCTTTTCAGCCTCCAACCTCTTATCTTCGGCCAATCTTTCAGATTCTAGTTTTCTTTCGGCCTCTTTTTCTAATCTTCTTTCTTCCCGTTCAATATATTTGTCACATTCAGCAGTGACATAAGCAATCATAATTTGCCTGTCCATTCCTAACTCTTTCGCAGTCTGTACAGCAGCAGATCGAAATTTTGCCAAGTCGGCCATTGTCTAACATGCAATTGTAAACAATTCAATCTTTCAATAATTATCTAAGGACACTACAGGCACTGAGAGCTCAACCTTATTTATTTCCACCCAAGGATACCTTTTAATTCTTATTATTCCCAATATCTATAACAGGAGAAAGTTCAATATCCCGGACGAGCCCCCAATATATGTGGTAAAGTGGGATGTTATAAATATTTATAGGGGACTTAGTGTACTGACTGAGATCAGCTGTGAAGGTATCTGTATCTAATAGGTGTAGTGTTTTACAGATAACCTTACTTGCTACCACATTATAACTCAGTCAGAATTATTCTGGAATATTGTGATGACTACGTTAAATGTCTAGGGTATGTATATGATGAAGTGTAAGTCACAACAACAACAGACAGATAAACAATTTAATTTATTCCACCACACTTGACAACACTGTGACACTCACACACATTTAACACTCTATAAGACTATCTTGAATGAGGCACTGGTAAATTTTCAAATATAAATATGTATTAATTACTTTCACTAATATTTATGTCCTGATTCAAATACAAAGTGAACCAGGAATCACAATCAATTGTAACTACAATTTATATATACATAATTTATAAAGATGAACCTTGTAGTGACATATTTTATTAATATTATCCTATGTGTGTCAGTTGTGTAGTATTACTATGAGGTAATACTGGTTTTGTTTTTTCAAGCTATGTTGTTATTTGTCATCATGACTTCAAGTGTTTGTTTATCTTGGAAATAGTATGGGGAAAAGTTCACAGTTCCTATCAATTAAACACTGTATTTTCCCTCTGTTTTATTATAAAGTCAGATTTTGAGGGGGGCATAATGTTGAGCTCCTCTGGCCACAGACGCTTATCTTTCGTGATGGCTGCAGGAAAAGACTCCTCTGCTCGATAGCCTCCCTGTGTTCTGGAGACACCTCACTGGTCACTATCTGGACCCAGGAGTATGCTGTCAGCCTCTAGGTTCAGCAAAGCTCAGACCAGGTGCTGCTCAATAACTTTGGGACCACGGTCCCTGAAACAAGAAGGTTGTACCTCCTATTTCAGAACTAATTTATAATAAATTTCCAGACTGAACACAAAACATAACAAACACTGAGTTCAGAGCGGTAGGCCAACTGCTATCTTCATCTGAAACAATTTTCACCAGTATACTCCTCCCTAATGGTTACTACGCCTCTGCAATTCCAGCATTATTTCTTTCTAGTCGATAAGATAGGTGTCAGTGTACTGTTTGGCAATTCCGTGTAGTTTTACTTTCCTCCGACACCTTCTGTTCAGGTTGGAGCACTATATAGGCTTTACCTCATGTTCGCTACTGAACCACACATATATACATACATAAATTATCAATTTACATTCAATTTTCATTAAAAAGATATCAAATATTTCAAGCTTACCACAATTCATGGAATAATACACAGTTACGTTGACTAGCAATGACTATAGCACAATTTCGATCTGCCGATGTCCCAGGCTTTTATTTAGAAAAATATGCACTGGCGCTCAACGCACTGGTTCTTTAGTAAGTTTATTTGAAAATGTGGTGCTGACCTGACGCCTCTGATCGACTATATTGGCGGGTCTAACCAATCGTGCCATGTTTACACAGCTTTTCAAAAAAAAAGTACCCTTACTCACGTTTCCCTAACAACAAAGAATCAATATTTATAGCCCGACTAATCGTGTTTAGCCTTACATTTACTTTCCGCCAATCAAATAGGAGGTAACATGGGGACCTATTTCCCGTACAATGGTGGTGTGAAAATCTGTCACTGAGCGATTCTGATTTTGGTGTTGTCTGACATCCCTCACTATTTCTTTTGGCTATAATTTGTTAATTCCTAGACTATTTGCGTAACGTTTAACATATTATTTGTCAGCAAGTCCTAAGGAACCCAAATATATAAATTTAATGTGGCTAAGGGGCTGCGTTCAAAATATGTATTTTCCAGGATAGTCGTGTAGTTTTTTTTTATTTTTTATGTTTAGAGCCGCCACCTGTCCTGCTGTACTGTCAGACTAATGTCAGGATTTTAGACATAAAACAGTAGAATGTCATGTTTCCTAATAAGCGTTTTGTAAGTTTTTAAAAACTAACTCTCGTATGGGTAGTGTTGTTTATCACTGTCGATTTGAAAAAAGCTAGTGCTTGTGGCCTTACACGCGTGATGGTAGTAATTGTGTATCGCGAGACTGTGGTAGTATTGCCTGCGTTCCGGCTTTCAGCCCCTCCCTTTCTTTCTATCCTTAGTCCATCTGTCTTTCGTTTATGGTAACTTAGTGTATAAAATGACATGAATGGAATTTTAAATCTAGGTCAGCTTGCGTACCTCAAGGTTTTTCTTAGAAAGGCAGTACACGTTTTATTGAAGAAAGTGTGTAGTGATGCAGTAGGCTTTTACTATCAACGTGGAACGTTACAATTTGCAGACGAATTAGAAAACAAGGGGGATTTCGAGTACAGTCATTGTGACAGCACTGTTCTTTACCATTCTTCTTTCCTTTTATTAAATTTATTTGTTAGGCTTTACATTTACGTTTTAATTTATATATGTGGATTAGAATTTCACACGACACACAGGCTGGTAACAGGAAATAAAAACCCTGCAATAAAAGATTTCTTCAATACAATAACGTGGAGAAACCACATCTCCTTTTGTATGATTTTTCTTTTCTTTTCTTAATTATAAACGCTCTAGGCATGTGGAAGAGTGTTCATTGAACACTGAGGCTTACTAACATCTTCTAATACAATAATATTAATACATAATCATAACAATATGCAACAGTCAAATACAGTTCAATGTGAGGACTCAATAATGTTTGCTTCCGGCATGTCCTTCACTTTTCCCAATAGCAGTATCTAACTTTTGCAGTTTTAATCATGCATATTAATACATAAAGCATTCTTACCACAAATTCAAAGAAATATGTCACAAATAACGTTGACTGGCAAAAGATATGGCCTCAGTTTTCTCTGCCCTGTCCAGACAGTGAATTTAATATTTATTTTAAAATTTACCACATCTGCTCTCAACGTAATTGTTGTTATAAAAATTTCTTGTCAAATGGCCACGAGACCCCTAAGCCTTTGGCCAATATCTATTAGAGCTGGCCAATGAAATCAGGTGACTACCAAATTTTGAATTTAGTTTTGAAAAAACAAAAACAAAATTCCAAACAAACTATGTTTCTCGTAGTCCATTGGTAAGTCTGCGTTAGCTATGCCAATACAAAAAGATGTTTAGTTTTGGTTAACATTTTCTACCTCCCCCCTTTACTCCTATACTCTTATACCACCCAATCGGATTTGAATTACTCCAATGCCTCTTTTTTAAAACTTGCGTCCCCAATAACGTTATGTGTAACGAGCAAGAACAACAGTCTGTCCTTCCTAGCGTGCGTAGACATATAGTATTATCTCAGTAACTTGGCTAATAATTGGACTACCATATATTTTAAAACATATTATTTCTCAGGAGGCACTAAGCTATCCTAATATATGATTTTTATGGTCAGTTTCATTATGGTTTAGATTTTCAGTTTTGTCACTGTCAATCGTCAAATATAACTTTTACACAAGTCGGCCATCTTCCCCCCTCCATTCTCTATCACTTTTTTCATTATTCAAATAAACCAACTAGTTTGAGTGACGTCAGAAATACACTACGCGGCGAGAATTTAAACTGTCTGTGTGTTTATATCTGCTGGCTTTGCCCACAGCGTGCATATAGTAAAGGAACCGCGTGCAGAGCGAAGAGGGGTTTTTCAAACGTTTGGTAGTATTTGCGTTAATTATTACAGTCGTTTCGTTCTTACTACTGGAAAATGTCCGAATTACTACTAATTATAACGTTAAAGTTAACAGATTACGTTACTTCAGAACGTTAGTTTGGTGTCACACTTCTGGCAGATCGTTAATTATAAGTCTCGCCTCAATTTCGTGCAGCAGATTGGGCAAGATGTTAAAATGTTAATTGTACGTCTCGAAACCGAAACTAAAAGGCGTGTTAGATTTTTACGGCGGGTCATTTTTTAAGCATTTCCACTGCACCAAAGGCAGCGCTCTACTGGCGTTGAAGATGCCAATAGTCAGACACCTGAGGGCGGGTTTATTTATTATCATAGGACTAAAATCTTACTGAAATTAGCGATTATCTCACAGATTTCGCTACAATAACTAAAAACTAAAACATTGAGGGAAACCTATTGATATCATTACAAGGCAGTTCTTTTTTTCTGGACACCCCTTTCGGGTTAGAGAGGGAGAGGTAGACCAGCAAACACATGGAGAAGAGAACTGGAGGCGGAAGCGAAAATGATAAGGAAGACGTGGAAAGAACTTGAGCTTATGGCACGTGACAGGCGGACTTCATATAGTTTTTGAAGGCCTATGCTCATTGGGGAGCAAATGGGTATCGATTGATTGTACATAATATAGTTGTTATAGTGAATATTATGTATTTTTTTTCTTCTAAAAACCCCTATTGGGGCGTAAAGTGAGGTCTATGACTTTATTGTGTAAAATTTGTGTAATCTCGGCCCTGGCTAAGACACTTTGATCTTAGCCAAAAGGCCGAGAAGCGATCACTGATTTATACGTTGTGAAGAGAAATCATAGTTTATGTATGTATTAATCTATTATATAGGTTATTACTAGTGTATGTATCCTGGAGAAATCATTATAACTGATTAGAACTAAAAACGGAAATGAAACGAATGCGTTCACTTCATACTTTTTTTGTGTGGTGGAAAAACACGTCAAGATAATGCCAACTCTGTGAATGTTGGAACGATTATTCCTAGCCTAAGTTATAGTTATAGCCTAAGGGAGCCGCGGTAGCATAGAGGTTAGTGCACTGGCTTCCTCGCTCAGTGGTCTATGGTTCGATCCCCAGATAAGGTGGCATATTTTTTGTTTAGGCCGCAAACGGCTCCTGGGTCGACCCAGTTCCAACTGGGTACCAGAGCAATTCTGATGCTGACCACATCACCCCTAGTGTGACGATGGTCAAGAAAATATGGGCCTAACACCATATTCCCAATATGCCTCAATGGGCGCGTAACGGGATCCTTTCCTTTAAGTTATACATTTCATATGTAAATAATATGTTACGTAAAGTTATAACCTCCTGGTTTATCATTCTATAACAAGTGTTTTAAATTTATCAGATCGTAGCGGAACGAATTCTTCTCACGTTTTCACTCCTTATTTTGCATTTAGCTCCTTCGGGACATTGGTATTCAGCCAAGGGAAATAAAGAAGAAAGGACTCTGAACAACACAAAGCAGAGAAGGGGACGACATGTATAGAGGGGAAAAAAAGATGGCAAGATATGGAAACATCTATTGGGGACCACCTAATGAGAGAACTGGCTAAGGATCTGATGAAAGCATAAACCAGTGAAGAATTCTGGAGTTTTATTTTTTTATATTTATTTAAAAAAAATCAAAATCGAGAACGTGCCACTTTAAGTACAGTAAATTAATATGAAACAAATATAAAGGTATGTTATCAGGCACTCGTAGGAAATAAAGAAGTAGAACACTAGACAACAGAAAAACAACAGACATGAGTGGCTTACCCAGGATTTGAACCCTGGACCTTCCGTGCGACAACCCCGCCTAGCTATGCAAGCGTATCACACTATCCTCCCTGCCATCTACGGATCCCCCAAAAAAGATGTTTCGATGACAGGTCAATAGTGCGAACCTCTATACATAACACCGGAAGTTTACCTTGGGCAGTTCAGCCTATTAATGACGCAATCACTTCTGTTGTTCCCCTATATATCAGTATAGGTCAGTCCAACAAGACAAAGACCTTAATACTGTGTCCAGTTTGATAGTAGACTTAGAACAGTAAGAACAGAACAGAGGGTAGGTTTGGTATTGTATAAACATTTATAACACATAAGGAAGGGAAACCCGAGGCCTGTAAACAGTAAATTAATATGAAACAAATATAAAGGTATGTTATCAGGCACTCGTAGGAAATAAAGAAGTAGAACACTAGACAACAGAAAAACAACAGACATGAGTGGCTTACCCAGGATTTGAACCTTGGTTTACAGGCCTCGGGTTTCCCTTCCTTATGTGTTATAAATGTTTATACAATACCAAACCTACCCTCTGTTCTGTTATTACTGTTCTAAGTCTACTATCAAACTGGACACAGTATTAAGGTCTTTGTCTTGTTGGACTGACCTATACTGATATATAGGGGAACAACAGAAGTGATTGCGTCATTAATAGGCTGAACTGCCCATGGTAAACTTCCGGTGTTATGTATAGAGGTTCGCACTATTGACCTGTCATCGAAACATTTTTTTTTGGGGGGATGCGTAGATGGCAGGGAGGATAGTGTGATTCGCTTTCATAGCTAGGCGGGGTTGTCGCACGGAAGGTCCAGGGTTCAAATCCTGGGTAAGCCACTCATGTCTGTTGTTTTTCTGTTGTCTAGTGTTCTACATCTTTATTTCCTATGAGTGCCTGATAACATACCTTTATATTTGTTACATATTAATTTACTGTTTACAGGCCTCGGGTTTCCCTTCCTTATGTGTTATAAACACTTTAAGTACAATATTAGCGAATCCGGCTCGTTCTGGTTGTGTGAAGGATATCTGCGGTTTTGCTGTGACGCGGTAAAGTTATTTTCATGGTAAACTTGACATTATTTTAAGAATATAACACTAAGAAGAGTGGCGGCTCCAAAGCACGTTAGCTGGTGGGGATATCTATAAGTAACTTTGCAGTTACATTGTGTTCATATGCACGTGGGAGCGTACTAGCATATAACACAGCAACAGTTGACAATATCATGGACATCGAAACTAGTTCAAGTTATTCATCGTCTAAATCGCACCAAACAGGACACAATATTTAAGTGTTATACCATGAAAAAAGTACAATTTGTAAGAATTTTATAATACTCAAAACAATTCGAGCTGAAATGTCAGTTTCCTATAGGTTTGTTCAATTTGCCTTTATTGCTGTTTAGAACAAAGTCATTACACTGATGCTGTCCTAAATCTATCTATCTATCTATCTATCTATCTATCTATCTATCTATCTATCTATCTATCTATCTATCTATCTATCTATCTATCTATCTATCTATCTATCTATCTATCTATCTATCTATCTATCTATCTATCTATCTATCTGTCTATCTGTCTATCTGTCTGTCTGTCTGTCTGTCTGTCTGTCTGTCTGTCTGTCCGTCCGTCCGTCCGTCCGTCCGTCCGTCTGCCTGTCTGTCTGCCTGTCTGTCTGTCGATCGGTCTGTCTGTTTGTCGATCGGTCTGTCTATCTATCTTATCTACCTACCTACCTATCTCTGGCGATCCCTTGCGCTAAAGTCAGATCATCAGTTACAGGAGGCCCGTGCTGGCTTTTGATTTGGGTGTATTTTTACAAGCCGTCTGAATATCTTTTATAAACCCCCATCTATGTCGTTATTGCATGGTGCTGTTGTCTATGAAGTATATTGTTCTTAACATTTGTTCGTTATCTTTCAGATCTCCGCGAAGCATAGGTCTTCAACAAATGCACGTCAAGCCGCGCTGTACTGTGTCATCCGTTCTGTACTGTGTCATCCGTTCTGTACTGTGTCATCCGTTCTGTACTGTGTCATCCGTTCTGTACTGTGTCATCCGTTCTGTACTGTTGTGACCGCTTGGCCTTTCTCCCTAGCTTTGTCCCTCCTACTTCCACGCTTAGCATTTATATGTGCTAGAAGATGCTACATGTAAGAATGACAGACCTTAAAAGCAAATAAGACGTTTTTACACAAAACGCAGTATTCATTCAAAGTTCAGTTGCCGTTACTGCTCTGACAGGGCAAACGTAGGTCAGTCCCAGATAATAATGAATGGGTTTTATAAGCGCGAAAGTGGGAAATGAATGTTTGTGTGATCTGGTTTTTTTAATCCTATTGTTAAGTTGGAAAAGATCACACATGTGAAAAAAAAGTCGAAATAACAGAATGTCGTGTGCAAAAAGGTCGAAAAGCTGAGGAGAGGAGTGCAAATGTTAATTATTGTGTCGTGTGAAAAAAGGACGGGTCGTGTGGAAAAAGGCGGGGAAAAAGAAGAAATAGTATAAATAGAAGAGTTGTGGGCGATAGGCAGAGATTTCAGGATTTATGATTCCAAGGATACCATGATTTTAGACTAGAGGATTTTTACAGATAGCGTTAGGTGAACTTCGTCTTTGAGGATATCAAGACAAGTTTTTTTTTAGTAGACAAGTGTGTATATTATTCAGTTAGATTATACATTTTTCATTTTGGATAAACAACCATCATTTTGTGAAATTTACTGTGTTTGTCTAATGACATCAATAAACTCTAATTGAATTTTTCTACATTGCTGTTTGTGGAACTTTACAGTAATTTCTTTTGGATATACGTTGTTGTGCTGAAACTGTTTTGCTTATCACCAAACTCAAAAGGGAAGAACATTCCTGGGCTGAAAAACTGAGTAAAGGTCAAGTATTACCACCTCTGGCGGAAGGCCAGTTAGCACTTGAACCACCACAACATATGAATGATTAACTCTGACTAAATAACAATCAATATAACTACTAGTGCCGTATAAACTTACACGGCCACACTGTGTCATCCGTTCTGTCCTATGTCATCCGTTCTGTACTGTGTCATCCGTTCTGTACTGTGTCATCCGTTCTGTCCTGTGTCATCCGTTCTGTACTGTGTCATCCGTTCTGTACTGTGTCATCCGTTCTGTACTGTGTCATCCGTTCTGTACTGTGTCATCCATTCAAGGCCTTTCCATGTTTTCTTTATCCCCTTTATCTATGTCTCATGTTCTCTTTGATAAGTTTTTGTCTCCCTCCATCTCTCTTACCTTGTGGTTTCCAGAACAGAAGCTGCCTTGTAATGCTATCAGCTGGTTTTTCTCAATGTGTGTCCTATCCAACACCATCTTCTTTGCACATATTGTTCCACTGGTATTTGTCTGGGTTTTTCCCCCATCAGCTCGACAATGGTGATCTTGTCACACTATTTCAAATATTCTGAACAAGCACCTGTATGAAAATTATATGAAAATCTGTATCTTCTATTTGTCGTTTTTGTTATTCTCAAGAAATAAAATAAAAATTAAGGCAGACTTGACATTTGAGGTGAAGATTCTTATTTCTGTGCTGGATTTGATTTTATATACTTCCAAATACAATGAAAGCTCCTCTCGCAGTTGGAATTCTTATTTTCGTCTAATTACACTGACAAACAACATTTTTCTTTCTTATATAAGAATAAGTGTTCTTAGGTCAGTTTCTTGCGCTGATTTCAAATTTGAAATCCGTTTATCTCTATCACATCGGGTTCTTAAGATAATTGTGAATAAATATATTTTTGGGAAACCGTTATTTGCTCCGTTTCATTTTTACTATATAACTTATTAAAAATTAAAATAATTCTACATTTTATACTGCTAAAAGATGCATGACATATGTTACGCTATTTTTCAAATAGTTACTGTATTTTGAAATAATTCTGAGCGAAATATGGCTTTTAGAAGTTGTAGAAATTCGGCTGATCTGTTCTGTTACGTGTGCGGATATTATACCGATCGTGTTCACCAGAAAAACTTTACACCATTACTAAAGAAAGCATATGAACTTTATTTCGATTCAAAAGTTGATGATGCAAATAAATCTTGGAAGCCAAATGCAGTTTGTTCGACTTGTGCAAATACATTGGCAGGTTGGTTACGAAAATCGCCGAAGCATAAGTCGATGCCTTTTGGAGTGCCAGTAATATGGCGTGAACCGACAAATCACGCTACTGATTGTTACTTCTGCTTGACAAATATCCATGGTTTCACTTTTAAAACTAGAAAGTCTGTGATTTATCCAAATATTGAATCGGTTTCGAAACCAGTGCCTCATAATCCAATGACGTGTCCGATCCCAGTTCCACCAGAACAATATCCGTTGGACGTGAATGAACCATCAGAAAGTGATAGTTTACCTACTAATTCTGACTCGGATTATATACCGGTGAATGATGGTGTTCACTAAATTAACCGTTCAGAACTTTCAGATCTAATACGTGATCTCGCTCTTACCAAAGGACAAGCGGAATTACTCGGTTCGCGACTCAAAGAATGGAATCTTTTAGCGCCCAATACTCCGATATCTAAATTTCGTCATAGACACAGAGAACTTGTTCAATACTTTGAGATAGATGATGACATTTGCTATTGCAAAGATGTAAACGGTCTAATGATGCACCTCGTTCATGAGCACATAGTCAACGAATGGCGACTTTTCATCGACTCTTCCAAGACTAGTCTAAAAGCCGTGTTATTGCATAACGGAAATTTATTTTCATCAATTCCAGTCGCCTACTCTGTTCATATGAAAGAAACTTATGACAATATGGCTATAGTTTTGGCAAAAATAAAGTGCAATGACTACCAATGGCGGATTTGTGGAGACCTAAAGGTCATTGCAATTCTCACGGGCATGCAGACTGGGTATACTAAATTTTGTTGCTTCCTATGTGAATGGGACAGCCGCAACAGACAGGAACATTATGCAAGAAAGGTGTGGCCTATCAGGGATCGTATGCAGCTCGGGCATAAAAATGTAATACACGAGCCATTAGTTAACAAAGACAGCATCATTTTACCACCGTTACATATAAAGTTGGGGCTCATGAAGAATTTCGTAAAAGCGTTAGATAAAACGAGCAAAGCTTTCACTTATCTTCGAGAAAAGTTTCCGCAAGTTAGCGATACAAAGATAAAGGAAGGCATCTTTGTAGGACCTCAGATTAGGAAAGTTATTGCAGACAAACAATTCGAGAACTTGTTACATGGTAGTGAACTTCACGCATGGATGGCATTCAAATCGATCGTCGATAACTTTCTGGGAAATCACAAATCTGTCGACTATGTGCATACTGTTAAGCAGTGCATAGATGAATACAGAATTATGGGCTGTCACATGTCCCTCAAAATCCATTTGCTCGATTCGCATCTTGACTTTTTCCGTGACAACCTTGGCGAAGTCAGCGATGAACATGGAGAACGATTCCATCAAGATATCGCCGTAATGGAGTCAAACTTTCATGAACAGTCATTCACCTATATTTCACGCGTGGACGCATTTCCACAGCTCCAGCTGTGAGAAGAAAAAAGGATGAAAATCTGATGCTCCGTTCAAAATTATTTTCACAGCCGCACTTGACCTCAGCTATATATAATGTTTGTGACCTTGATTTCGGTCACTACTGTTTGTGATACATTTTGTTATAGTCAGATCTTGATCAGTCTTAATTGTTTGTGATACATTTTATCTTAGTCAGGTCTTAATCTCAGTCACCAGTGTTAGTGATATCTTTCATCATGGTCAGACCTTGATCTCAGTCACATCTAATGTTTGTGATATGTTTTGTCATAGTCAAACCTTTATTTCAGTCACTTATAACGTTTGTGATATATTTTGTCACAGTCAAACATTGATCTCAGTCACATATAATGTTTGTGAAATACTTCATCACATTCAGACCTTGATCTAAGTCACATCTAATGTTTGTGATATATTTTGTCATAGTCAAACCTTTATTTCAGTCACATCTAATGTTTATAATACATTTTGTCATTGTCAAACCTTGATACCAGTCACATATAATGTTTGTGATACATTTCGTCAAAGTCAGATTTGCATTCATATTGAAATCTGTTCTCACATTAACAACTGCTGTCACGGTACCGTCTGCTTTCACAGTCGAACTTGTCATATTTAAGATCTGCCACCATAGACAAACCTGTACACGTGCTTACACATGTTACCAGTGACACATCTGCAATTATAGCGACACCGGGTTATTCTAGGTCTCGTAGTCACATCTTCTCTTCTAATCACGTGTTCCATAGATTCATCTAGTGCCAAATTTGCTCTCATATTCACTCAAAACTATCGTCATAGTCATGTCTGTTCTCATAAACAGATCTGTAATTATGGTCGCATCGACCGCCATTATCACTTCTGCTCTCAGTTACACTGACCATCAGTGGCACTTCTGCTTTCATAGTCTTATTAACCGTTACTGACACTTCTGCCCACATAGTCACATTGACCGTCATTATTACTTCTGCCCTCATAGTCACATTGACTGTTTTTTCACGCCTGCTTTCATAGTTACATCGACGGTCATTGCTATTTCTGCTCGCATAGTCATTTCGACGGTCATTGTCATTTCTGCTCTCATAGTCACATTAACCGTCATTGCTACTTCTGTCCTCATAGTCACATTGTCCGTCATTGTCACTTCTGTCCTCACAGTTACATTGACCGGCATTGTCACTTCTGTTCTCACAGTTACATTGACCGTCATTGTTACTTCTTCTCTCATAGTCACATTGACCATCATTGTCACTTCTGTCCTCACAGTTACATTGATCGTCATTGTTACTTCTGTCCTCAGTTACATTGACCGTCATTGTCACTTCTGTCCTCACAGTTACATTGACTGTCATTGTTAATTCTTCTCTCATAGTCACATTGACTGTCATTGTTACTTCTGTCCTCACAGTTACATTGACCGTCATTGTTACTTCTGTCCTCACAGTTACATTGACCGTCATTGTTACTTCTTCTCTCATAGTCACATTGATCGTCATTGTTACTTCTGTTCTCACAGTTACATTGACCATCATTGTCACTTCTTCTCTCATAGTCACATTGACCGTCATTATCACTTCTGTCCTAACAGTTACATTGACCGTCATTGTTTCTTCTGTCCTCAGAGTTACATTGATCGTCATTGTCACTTCCTTTCTCATAGTCACATTGACCGTCATTGTCACTTCTGCCCTCACAGTTACATTGACCGTCCTTTTCACTTCTTCTCTCATAGTCACATTGACCGTCATGGTCACTTCTTCTCTCATAGTCACTGTCACAGATGGTTAGAGTTGTCTGCCGTTGTCCGAGTTGGCCTGTCTGTATTCTTTCTTATTTCATGTTACCGCCTACTTATTCTGTCATTTTTTATTTCAACAGCTCTTATTTTCTCTCCAATTCTGTCAATCTTGCTAGAGCCCAGTTTAGACCCACATCTTTGCACGTGCGAAGAGGCTGGATTTCTAACGATTTTTTTATGTTGGCATTCAGGGAAACTCAAGTTCCCTGGTTCCTTTGATAAGAGAAACAGGGAACTCTTTGCTCCTCTAAGTTTTCAGCGGCATTTTTGGCCAAAGAGGTCTCTATTTAGAAAGCGGCTAGTTTCTGTGTTCGTTTGAGATACGGAGTCCCCCGGTCGCTCAGACAATTTCTCGGTCTTTCATTTCAAGCCGCCTTCGATCCTTCATCCCGAGCACAGGGGCGAACAAAGAACGGGAGACCGTAGACACTCTTACGTCTGTCTTACGTGGATTCTACGTTTCATCCGCACACGTGCGGGAAGCGCTCTTCGAGCACCTGGCATTCTTCTTAGTATTTAAGTACATGTCTCTGTCAGTCTTGACCAGTTGTCTATTCAAGGATTTTGTTGTCTAGTGACGCATTTTTGATTTGAAAGCTAACAACTGTTAGAGAGCGTAAATCGGAATTCCTTGATTTGGTAAGCACATTTACTTAGTCAATTTTTCTCGGTGTCTTCCTTGGTAGATTAATAATATAGAGTCAGGAGACTTAATTACTTTATTTCTTTTAATATACGAGGGGCGTTCAGAAAGTAATGCACCACATTGTTTTTCTCAGCTAATAATGAAGATAGAAGCATGAAATTTTGCACACTTTGAATATGGCATGTGCCAATTGTGTGCACCAAATTGCATTGCAACCGGCCAAATAATAAGGCTGCCCTAAACCGTTGAAATGGAGCGTGTTAGCAACTTGCGTTATAAACAGCGATTGTGATATAATTTCTCGTTGCAGAGAAGGAAACTGTTGTGAATATTCACAAGCGTCTATGTGATGTGTATGGAAGTTTTGCATTCGACAGGAGTACAGTCAGTCGCTGGGTTCAGAGAATCAAAGAATCAGGAAGCGGAGATACGGAGCTGCTTGACCGGCCGCGCTGTGGACGTCCTGCCACAGCCACCAACGCAGAAATGTTGAAATGCGCGGAGGGCATTATTCTTACTGATAGGCGAATCACTACTCAACAATTGGCCTTACAGCTGTCAGTCAGCATTGGTAGTGCAAATGCAGTTATAAAAACTCTCGGATTTTCTAAGGTTTGCGCAAGATGGGTTCCTCGAAGTCTCACAAATGACCACCGATTGCAAAGGACAGCAATTTCTTCTGAATTGTTGGAGCGTTTCAATGCTGATGGAGAGAACTTTTTGGCTAAGATCGTTACAGGTGACGAAACCTGGGCACATCATTTTAAACCTGAGACAAAATGACAGTCAATGGAGTGGCATCATCCGCAATCACCAAGAAGAAAGAAATTCAAGACAATTCCTTCAGCTGGAAAGGTCATGATCACTGTCTTTTGGGACATTGAAGGTGTGATTCTTGTGGACGTTATGCCAAGAGGAGAGACAATCAATTCGCAAGCTTACAGTAAGACATTGAAAAAACTCAATCAACGTTTTCGCAGAGTTCGGCCGCACAAGAATCCAGCAGACCTGCTTCTCCTTCACGACAATGCGCGACCTCACACAAGTCTGGCAACACGGGAAGCAATCACCAAATTGGGTTGAACTGTACTACCCCATCCACCCTATAGTCCCGATTTGGCACCCTCTGATTTTCATCTATTTGGTCCACTTAAAGATTGCACTCCGTGGGACAAGGTTCAAAGATGATGAAGGAGTGATTAATGCAGCGAAGAAATGGCTACATGATCAAGACAAAATCTGGTACGGGATAGGAATACATGCACTTGATTCGCGCTGGCATAAAGCCGTACAGGTTGATGGGGATTTTGTTGAATAATACCGATGTTTACATGACATATCCATGTATATTGTGTATAAATTTCATGCTTTTTGAATAAACAGCTCCTGAGAAAAACGATGTGGTGCATTATTTTCTGAACGCCCCTAGTATATGGCTTAATGTAAGGTAATTGTTGGACGTAACCGGAAAGGTATAACTTCATTTCGCTAGCTACCAATTTTAACTTCATTAGGAAGTACGGCAAGACAGAAGAAATATTTGACAGATATATAGGTTGGAAGACAGAAAGGGGGAGTTGATTTATTTTATTTTGGTGTTGTATGTTCCATTTTTGATAGATGAATAATTAATTTTGTATAGAGTTTTGATAATCGTCAGATTGTAGTGTGTGTCATCGCCACCTTAATTTTAATTTTATAACTTCCAGTTACCGTCCCAATTACCTATGTTGAGGGGTGCGCTTGTATTTTCCGATTCAAGTTTTGAATGAGTAACCTGGATTTGTTTATAATGTCGGCAATACCGAGTGTGTCAGAGGTCAGACGCGCGCCTGGACAGGCTATCACGCCTGGTTGAAGTTACCTGTACTATTGTCTAGGCTTAGCAGAAAGAGAGGAGGGGAAGACGTGTGTTTTCGTTTCGTGTATCATAGGAGAAGAGGGGATAGCGCGGGGGATGTGTTTGTTATTGTGATGAAGTGAGAGAAAGTACTGTGTGTTCTGGTAGTTCGCGCTAGTAATGACTATATTATGTCATAAACTTTTTCTTGACTGTCTGTTTATGTCAGCTCTAGTCCAACGGTACTGTGCTTTTATATCGGGCACTACGCAACCCTCCAGAATTATTCATGGCGTGTAAAATAACGTGCCCTTTGAGGTTTACTAGTACTGCAGTCTTCATTTACTAGCCTGGGACCCAAAGATGCAGCAATAGTGAATGCAGTCAGCGACCCATAGCTTGACTGCTTGCATCAGGACCAGCGAACCAGAGCTGGTCAAGACCATACTCCACCTCCACGTGGTGGTCCTGGAAACAGTCTGCAGCAGTGCAATCTGGCTGAGCGAGTACGGATCGAAATGGGAAGGCAAACCCGGTCCCTAAAAAATGCCGTGCTGAAGTTGGATGTTGTCGTGTGAAATTCTAATCCACATATATAAATTAAAACGTAAATGTAAAGCCTAACAAATAAATTTAATAAAAGGAAAGAAGAATGGTAAAGAACAGTGCTGTCACAATGACTGTACTCGAAATCCCCCTTGTTTTCTCCTTCGTCTGCAAATTGTAACGTTTCACGTTGATAGTAAAAGCCTACTGCTTCAATACCCGCTTTCTACGATAAAACGTGTACTGCCTTTCTAAGAAAAACCTTGAGATACGCAAGCTGACCTATATTTAATATTCCATTCATGTCATTTTATACACTAAGTTACCATAAACGAAAGACAGATGGACTAAGGATAGAAAGAAAGGGAGGGGCTGAAAGCCGGAACGCAGGCAATACTACCACAGTCTCGCGATACACAATTAATGCCACCCCTAACACGCGTGTAAGGCCACAAGCACTAACTTTTTTTCAAATCGACAGTGATAAAAAACACTACCCATACGAGAGTTAGGTTTTAAAAACTTACAAAACGCTTATTAGGAAACATGACATTCTACTGTTTTATGTCTGAAATCCTGACATTAGTATGACAGTACAGCAGACACCATAAAGTTTGGAAGTGAGGAGGTGGCAACAGCACGACTATCCTAGAAGAAAATGCATATTTTGAACGCACCCCCTTAGCCCCATTAAATTTATATATTTGGGTTCCTTAGGACTTGCTGACAAAGAATATGTTAAACGTTACGCAAATAGTCTAGGAATTAACAAATTATAGCCAAAAGAAATAGTGAGGGATGTCAGACAACACCAAAATCAGAATCGCTCAGTGGCAGATTTTCACACCACCATTGTACGGGAAATAGGTCCCCATGTTACCTCCTATTTGATTGGCGGAAAGTAAATGTAAGGCTAAACACGATTAGTCGGGCTATAAATATTGATTCTTTGTTGTTAGGGAAACGTGAGTAGGAGTACTTTTTTTCAAACGCTTGTGTAAACATGGCTCGATTGGTTAGACCCGTCAATATAGTCAATCAGAGGCGTCAGGTCAGCACCACATTTTCAAATAAACTTACTAAAGAACCAGTGCGTTGAGCGCCAGTGCATATTTTTCTAAATAAAAGCCTGGGACATCGGCAGATCGAAATTGTGCTATATTCATTGCCAGTCAACGTAACTGTGTATTATTCCAAGAATTGTGGTAAGCTTGAAATATTTGATATCTTTTTAATGAAAATTGAATGTAAATTGATAATTTATGTCTGTATATATGTGTGGTTCAGTAGTGAACATGAGGTAAAGCCTATATAGTGCTCCAACCTGAACAGAAGTTGTCGGAGGAAAGTAAAACTACACGGAATTGCCAAACAGTACACTGACACCTATCTTATTGACTAGAAAGAAATAATGCTGGAATTGCAGAGGCGTAGTAACCATTAGGGAGGAGTATACTGGTGAAAATTGTTTCAGATGAAGATAGCAGTTGGCCTACCGCTCTGAACTCAGTGTTTGTTATGTATTGTGTTCAGTCTGGAAATTTATTATAAATTAGTTCTGAAATAGGAGGTACAACCTTCTTGTTTCAGGGACCGTGGTCCTAAAGTTATTGAGCAGCACCTGGTCTGAGCTTTGCTGAATCTAGAGGTTGACAACATACTCCTGGGTCCAGATAGTGACCAGTGAGGTGTCTCCAGAACACAGGGAGGCTATCAAGCAGAGGAGTCTTTTCCTGCCGCCATCACGAAAGATAAGCGTCTGTAGCCAGAGGAGCTCAACATTATGCCCCCCCCCCCTCAAAATCTGACTTTATAATAAAACAGAGGGAAAATACAGTGTTTAAATTGATAGGAACTGTGAACTTTTCCCCATACTATTTCCAAGATAAACAAACACTTGAAGTCATGATGACAAATAACAACATAGCTTGAAAAAAAAAAAACCAGTATAACCTCATATTACTACTACACAACTGACACACATAGGATAATATTAATAAAATATGTCACTACAAGGTTCATATTGATAAATTCTGTACATATAAATTGTAATTACAATTGATTGTGATTCCTGGTTCACTTTGTAGTTGAATCAGGACATATATATTAGTGAAAGTAATTAATACATATTTATATTTGAAACTTTACCAGTGACTCATTTAAGATAGTCTTATAGAGTGTTAAATGTGTGTGAGTGTCACAGTGTTGTCAAGTGTGGTGGAATAAATTAAATTGTTTATCTGTCTGTTGTTGTTGTGACTTACACTTCATCATATACATACCCTAGACATTTAACGTAGTCATCACAATATTCCAGAATAATTCTGACTGAGGTATAATGTGGTAGCAAGTAAGGTTATCTGCAAAACACTAGACCTATTAGATACAGATACCTTCACAGCTGATCTCAGTCAGTACACTAAGTCCCCTATAAATATTTATAACATCCCACTTTACCACATATATTGGGGTCTCGCTCCCGGGATTTTGAATCTTTCCCTATTAAAAATATTGGGGGTAATTCACCTCAGGGAATACTATAAATTAAAAAGGTATCCTTGGGTGAAAATAAATAACGTTGAGATCTTAGTGCCTGTGGTGTCTTTGGATAAGTAATATCAGCTTATATTGTTTAGTTAGACATTATATAAATTTACCTGCTAGAAAATGGCGGACCTGGCCAAAGGAAATTAAGAAGTTACAATTTGAGGCTGAGGCTGAGACTAAGAGGTTGCAGATTGAGGCTGAGGCTAAGAGGTTGCAGATTGAGGCTGACAAAGAGGCTAAAGCATTGGAAGCAGAAGAAAGGAGATTAGCTGCAGAAAGGGAAGACAAGCGATTAGCTGCAGAGAGGGAAGCAGAAAAGGAGAAGAGATTACAAAGGGAGCACGAGTTACGACTAAGGGAGTTTGAGTTTCAAGGCCATGCTCCTGAAAATGGTGCCAGTCCCTTTACCTCTGATGCCACTGCTAGCCAGGGAGCCTCAACCTCAGCTATGAATTTTCATTTAGATCATTTTGTTGAGAAAGACGATGATATTGAGAGCTATCTAAATAGATATGAACTATTGGCTACCACATATGGGTTAGAGAGAGAAAGGTGGAGCTTAAAGTTATCTCAAGGTCTTCGTGGGGCAGCTTATGAAGTTTTTGCCAAAATGAGCAGAGGTGATCAGGAAAATTATGACATGCTAAAGCAGGCTCTTTTGTTAAGATATGAAAAGAACGCAGAATTTTATAGGAAAAAATTTAGGAATGCTAAACTACTGTCAGGTGAAACCTATCACCAGTTCTCTGCACGGTTAGAGACATACTTGGAGAAATGGACTTCTCTGGGGAAAACCCAAGATCTTAAGGAAATGGTCCTTATAGAACAACTAAGAGAGTCCATGGCTCCAGACCTGAGAAAGTTTCTCATGGAACAAGGTGCAGAGAGGCTGGGTGAGTTGCTAAATGTTGCAGAAAGGTATCAAGCGGCTCAGGCAGAGGTATCAGGTAATAAAAAGAAACAGCTGGAAAATTTTAGGGCACCACAGAACTTTAATAAATTTGATCCTAGAGATCAAAACAAAGGTAAGCACCAATTTGATAGGCCACGGTATGACAATAAAAATAAAACCCCACAATTCGATGAAAGGAAATATGATGAAAGAAAATCTTTCAACCAAGGGAAAAGGTGGTGTAAAAATTGTAAGATGAACAATCATGACACTGACCGTTGCAGAAGGAATCCTATAGTTATGGCCACCCTTCAGGTCAGGTCGACCTCAAGACAGGAGGAGGATATTATGTTGAATACCACTCCAGAAGAGATGAGGAAGGCACAGGCTGGGGATAAGACCCTCAAGCCTTGTTTCAGGAAATTGTCAACTTGTCATACAACTCCAGGCAAGGGAGATTTTACATGAAAAACAAGTTGATTTATAGTAAGGCCGGAACTAGATCCCATGGTCACGGACAGCTGGTTCTTCCAAAAAGATATAGGGCAGACTTAATAAGGAGCCTACATGTGAAAAAAGATGGAGACCATGAGAAAATAGGTACCATCATCCAAAAGGTGGCTCACAATTATTATTGGCCCAAGGCAAGGTGGGACATTGAGAATTTTGTAGAAAGGTGTAGCATAGCACATGAGGGAACACCCACAAGTGGGAACAGTGATCAGGACCTCCACACGCCACGGGGCAACCGTAGGCCTAACAATAGAAAGAAAAATAAATTTGATAAAGTGGACCAAATGGAATGGGAAGCCCCTTTTCACGGACAAGCTTCAATTAACTGTTTTACAATGGCCACTATGCGGAGAGTGCAAAAAGATGTCTTACCCCAGGATAAGCCGAAAATCCCTCAATCGGACTTAAACAAACTGGAGGAAGAAGATGTAGAGAGGAAATCTCTCATCAAGAATTTTAAGTGGGGAGACAGCCCCAAGAGAAAAATTGGTAGCGGTCGGTTTTGTGCATGAAAATTCTGGGAAGAAAAATCATCACTATAGAGCTTCGAGTCGAAGAGACCATACCGGTGCATGGACAAATAGGTCCACAAATTTAAAGGTCCATATGTAACGCTGTTAAGAACGTGGACTGATGAAAAGGCAGAGGAAAATATTACATCCTCATACCCATATGTGAATGAGCTGACCACTCGTTTAAAAACTGGCTGGAAACTTGCCAATGAAAATTTGAAACAAGCCAGGAAGAAACATGCTGCCTATTATAACAGGAAAGCTAAAGACAGAGATTTGGCTGTAGGAGAGAAGGTACTGCTTCTTCTACCCGGTAGCCAGAATAAGTTACAAACTGGATGGCAAGGTCCATATAAGTTCTAGAGAAGGTGTCTAGAACCAATTATAAGATAGATAAGAAGGGGAAAGAAAAAATCTATCACGTGAATCTCCTGAAGAAATATTTGGAAAGAGAAAATCAGGAAGAGACACACTTGTTGACCTTGTCCATTGCCATGGAGATGAAAAAGGAACCACTTTCATCATTTGAATATCCATTACAACCCTGTGAGACAGCGGCACAGGTGAAAATCAGTACACATTTAACGAAAACTCAGAAAGAGAGAGTGCAACAGGTTCTAGATAATCATACAGAGGTGTTAACAGACCGACCAGGGCATACAAACCTATTGGAATATGATATGAAGCTGATAGACCCCACACCTGTATGTATGAAACCCTATTCGATTCCTTTTGCTAAGGAGAAAGCTTTGAAGGAAGAGATAGACTATTTGTTGAAGGAAGGAATTATTTCGCACAGTGAATCTTCGTATAGTTCCAGTGTTCTACTCTTAAGAAAACCCTCTGGAGAACATAGACTCTGTATAGATTACAGGAGACTGAATGCTATTACAGAAGGACAGGTGGATCCATTGCCGGATACAAATCAGTTGTTTGCCAGGCTAAATAAAGCTAAATATTTCTCAAAAGTGGATCTGAGTAAAGGATACTATCAGATTCCAGTAAAGCCTGAGGTTAGACCATACCTAGCTTTTAGTACCTCAGAAGGACACTATGAGTTTAATAGATTGCCATTTGGATTGAAGAATGCACCTAGTGTCTTCTCTAGAATGATGAGAAAATTATTGGACCCTCTGAATAATCCATGTATCACAAATTTCATGGATGATATCCTTATAGCAACAGAAACATTTGAGGAACACATTGACTCTCTGAACATGCTGTTTAATTGACTTAGGGAAGCGAATTTAACAGCCCGACCAACCAAATGTTGCGTTGGATGTAAAGAATTGGAATTCTTGGGACACACAGTTTATCAGGGAAACATGACCCCTGACCCAAAGAATTTAGAGAAACTAAAGAAAGCCCCGAGACCACAAACCAAGAAAGACGTGAGATCCTTTGTCTCATTATGTGGTTTCTACCAGAAGTATATCAAAAAACTTTAATTCCATATGTGCACCGTTAACTGATTTGACACGTAAGGGAAATCCAGATCGAATTACATGGACACCACAATGTGAAATGGCTTACCAGGAATTGAAGGAAAAGCTCACAAGCAAACCTATTTTGAAATTACCTGACTTAAGTCAAGAATTCATTGTAAGGACTGATGCCAGTAATATTGGGTTAGGTGCGACTCTGCTACAGAAATCAGATGCATTGGATGGGGAATTAAGCCCAGTGGCATATGCTAGCAGAAAGTTGAATAAAGCTGAAACCAATTACTCAACTAGCGAAAAGGAATGTCTTGCAGTAATATGGGCGATAAAGAAATTCAATATTTATCTGTATGGGAAGGCATTTAAGTTGCAAACGGATCACAAACCTTTGTCGTTTCTAGCACAGGCTAGACATGAGAATTCTAGATTACTCCGTTGGTAATTATTGATGCAGCCATTTGAGTTTAGCATAGAGTATATAAGTGGAAAAACAAATCTGGGAGCGGATTTTTTAAGCCGCCATCCGTGTGATGAGAATCACCCTAAACCCCAGGAATAATAAGAAATTTCTCTATGTGTATATAGAATTATAGACTGACATATAACGTCTGTTTTAAGTGGGGAGAATTTGTCGTGTGAAATTCTAATCCACATATATAAATTAAAACGTAAATGTAAAGCCTAACAAATAAATTTAATAAAAGGAAAGAAGAATGGTAAAGAACAGTGCTGTCACAATGACTGTACTCGAAATCCCCCTTGTTTTCTCCTTCGTCTGCAAATTGTAACGTTTCACGTTGATAGTAAAAGCCTACTGCTTCAATACCCGCTTTCTACGATAAAACGTGTACTGCCTTTCTAAGAAAAAACCTTGAGATACGCAAGCTGACCTATATTTAATATTCCATTCATGTCATTTTATACACTAAGTTACCATAAACGAAAGACAGATGGACTAAGGATAGAAAGAAAGGGAGGGGCTGAAAGCCGGAACGCAGGCAATACTACCACAGTCTCGCGATACACAATTAATGCCACCCCTAACACGCGTGTAAGGCCACAAGCACCTACTTTTTTTCAAATCGAGAGTGATAAAAAACACTACCCATACGAGAGTTAGGTTTTAAAAACTTACAAAACGCTTATTAGGAAACATGACATTCTACTGTTTTATGTCTGAAATCCTGACATTAGTATGACAGTACAGCAGACACCATAAAGTTTGGAAGTGAGGAGGTGGCAACAGCACGACTATCCTAGAAGAAAATGCATATTTTGAACGCAGCCCCTTAGCCCCATTAAATTTATATATTTGGATTCCTTAGGACTTGCTGACAAAGAATATGTTAAACGTTACGCAAATAGTTTAGGAATTAACAAATTATAGCCAAAAGAAATAGTGAGGGATGTCAGACAACACCAAAATCAGAATCGCTCAGTGGCAGATTTTCACACCACCATTGTACGGGAAATAGGTCCCCATGTTACCTCCTATTTGATTGGCGGAAAGTAAATGTAAGGCTAAACACGATTAGTCGGGCTATAAATATTGATTCTTTGATGTTAGGGAAACGTGAGTAGGAGTACTTTTTTTCAAACGCTTGTGTAAACATGGCTCGATTGGTTAGACCCGCCAATATAGTCAATCAGAGGCGTCAGGTCAGCACCACATTTTCAAATAAACTTACTAAAGAACCAGTGCGTTGAGCGCCAGTGCATATTTTTCTAAATAAAAGCCTGGGACATCGGCAGATCGAAATTGTGCTATAATCATTGCCAGTCAACGTAACTGTGTATTATTCCAAGAATTGTGGTAAGCTTGAAATATTTGATATCTTTTTAATGAAAATTGAATGTAAATTGATAATTTATGTCTGTATATATGTGTGGTTCAGTAGCGAACATGAGGTAAAGCCTATATAGTGCTCCAACCTGAACAGAAGTTGTCGGAGGAAAGTAAAACTACACGGAATTGCCAAACAGTACACTGACACCTATCTTATTGACTAGAAAGAAATAATGCTGGAATTGCAGAGGCGTAGTAACCATTAGGGAGGAGTATACTGGTGAAAATTGTTTCAGATGAAGATAGCAGTTGGCCTACCGCTCTGAACTCAGTGTTTGTTATGTTTTGTGTTCAGTCTGGAAATTTATTATAAATTAGTTCTGAAATAGGAGGTACAACCTTCTTGTTTCAGGGACCGTGGTCCTAAAGTTATTGAGCAGCACCTGGTCTGAGCTTTGCTGAATCTAGAGGTTGACAACATACTCCTGGGTCCAGATAGTGACCAGTGAGGTGTCTCCAGAACACAGGGAGGCTATCGAGCAGAGGAGTCTTTTCCTGCCGCCATCAGGAAAGATAAGCGTCTGTAGCCAGAGGAGCTCAACATTATCCCCCCCCCCCCCCAAAATCTGACTTTATAATAAAACAGAGGGAAAATACAGTGTTTAAATTGATAGGAACTGTGAACTTTTCCCCATACTATTTCCAAGATAAACAAACACTTGAAGTCATGATGACAAATAACAACATAGCTTGAAAAAAAAAACCCAGTATTACCTCATATTACTACTACACAACTGACACACATAGGATAATATTAATAAAATATGTCACTACAAGGTTCATATTGATAAATTCTGTACATATAAATTGTAATTACAATTGATTGTGATTCCTGGTTCACTTTGTAGTTGAATCAGGACATATATATTAGTGAAAGTAATTAATACATATTTATATTTGAAACTTTACCAGTGACTCATTTAAGATAGTCTTATAGAGTGTTAAATGTGTGTGAGTGTCACAGTGTTGTCAAGTGTGGTGGAATAAATTAAATTGTTTATCTGTCTGTTGTTGTTGTGACTTACACTTCATCATATACATACCCTAGGCATTTAACGTAGTCATCACAATATTCCAGAATAATTCTGACTGAGGTATAATGTGGTAGCAAGTAAGGTTATCTGCAAAACACTAGACCTATTAGATACAGATACCTTCACAGCTGATCTCAGTCAGTACACTAAGTCCCCTATAAATATTTATAACATCCCACTTTACCACAGATGTGTCGACCGAAAGGTGCAGATATCACAGCTACGGCGTAAACAGACACAACGCAACCACCGTCCTTGTCAGGGCGAACGAGGAAGAAGAAGATTTACTAGCCACTAGCCGGTCATTAGTGGATTTTCTACACATGCGTATTACATATCACAAGCGCTTTCGGCTGATGCAATTGCCTTCCATTCTTAGGGCAACCTTAACCTACCCACTTACGCCCCGTTATCGTTGAGTATTTTGACGCAAACACCCAGTAGAAGCCAGCGATTTTTCCAGTCATCATTATCTTTATCAGAGGTGCATACGCCTCGCGTGGTTCCTGGATAACCTGATTTCCTAGCTGAAATTCACTGATTCGCTCTTGGAGTATCTATTTTAATCAGTGAGAGAAATTCGCTCCAGCCAGGGTTACAGGGTAGTTCGCTGATTTAGTGGTGGCCACCCACGATATAAAGTGATATTCTTGGGATTTATTTACCTGTTTCCAGTGGGAGCTTACCTCCATATTCAGAGGATATAAAACCTTAGGTGGAACAGAGTGATTTTTTTCTAGCAGAGGAGAGTACCATACAAGCTTTAATGCCCGAAAAAGATCGGGCCGCTGTCATTGTTTGATAGCTGGGGGTCTAACCCCTTTATTTGGACATTTTAAGCGTGCCAGGAAGGAAGAGTATGCGTGGAGGGGTAGCGAGGCGAGGTTGGCGTGTGTGTTTTTGAGCCTAGTGGTGTATTAAAGTGGGCGTTGGCCATAATTTTGTTTTGGTAATTTTAACGTATCCCTGTAGCCTTCAGACATTGTGAAGGCATACGGGTTGGTTTTTTTTTTGTTCATGCTGTGGTGTCGTTTTGTGTGTGTTGTTTAATAAACATAAAAACCTATCCTGTGGTCAGGATCTCTTCTTTTTATAACTGTCACTGAATGTCATAACGTTGTTCTTACTGCTTAGAATCTTTAATTCTATTCGTTCAGAGAGAACGGGTGTGAGGTTGATTGAATAAAAATCAGTCGTAGGTGGTTGGAGACGTGTCACACCCACTCTTCAGACGTCACATCTCTCCCCATAAATTCATCAGTGACTCTATTCTTATCTACTTCACATCTTTTCATTCATAATCTGTCTGAACTCAGACATATTCTATCCTCTATTTATACCTACCTGCGACAGTCACATTGACCGTCATTGCCGCTTCTGTCCTCACAGTTACATTGACCGTCATTATCACTTCTGCTCTCATAGTCACATTGACCGTCATTTTCACTTCTGTCCTCACAGTTACATTGACCGTCATTATCACTTCTTCTCTCATAGTCACATTGACCGTCATTATCAACTTCTGTCCTCACAGTTACATTGACCGTCATTATCACTTCTGTCCTCACAGTTACATTGACCGTCATTATCATTTCTGCTCTCATAATCACATTGACCGTTATTGGCACATCTGCTCTCATAGTTATATTGACCGTCATTGGCACTTCTTCTCTCATAGTCACATTGACCGTCATTATCACTTCTGCTCTTATAGTCACATTGACCGTCATTATCATTTCTGCTCTCATAATCACATTGACCGTTATTGGCACATCTGCTCTCATAGTTATATTGACCGTCGTTGGCACTTCTTCTCATAGTCACATTGACCGTCATTATCACTTCTGCTCTTATAGTCACTTTGACCGGCATTGGCACTTCTGCTCTTATAGTCACATTGATCGTCATTATCACTTCTGCTCTTATAGTCACTGTGACCGGCGTTGGCACATCTGCTCTTATAGTCACATTGACTGTCATTATCACTTCTGCTCGTATAGTCACATTAGTCGTCATTATCACTTCTATCCTCATCGTCACATTGCCCGTCATTGGCAAGTTTGTCCTCATAGTCACATTGATCGTCATGTTGTTTACCCATTGTGTAACCATTGTAACCAATCTTACATTCACTCTCTCTTTCGAAAACCTAACAATATCAAACAACCTCACCATCCCTCACAATTAGTCCGTTATATTGACGTTTATTATATCCAATGAGGCTGAAATGAGAGCATCCTTACAAGTTTCTAAAGAGTTAGTGCCGTATTTCCGGAAGATGTCCTAGCTGTTTCACGAATACTTGTATCAGTACCGTGTAATATTTGCAACCCGTTTTTGATTATGTTTAATTTTAAGTCTGTTTTGTCCACACCTTCATCAAATCTTGAGGGGTCGGAGTGGCTCAGAGATATAGCTTCCGCCACTAATTCTAAACGTACCGGGTTTGTAAACCTCAGAAATGAGGTATCTGAGGAAGGTGGTTGAAGTAACAAGAAGGGACATGGTCCGCAACCAGACGGATACGTCAAGGCCTAAAATCCCACCCCATGCAGACCCAGGTAGAACAGTCCCAACTAAGATGGTTTGGCCATGTCTGCAGAATGGGAGAAGATCGGCTACCACGACAAGCATGGGAAACAAAGAGCCAGGGATCCAGACCCCCAGGACGACCTATACTCCGCTGGGAGGACAACATTAGACAATCTTTGAAGGACCGAGGACTAGAATGGAACCAGGCCAGGAGGAAGACAGCCGATAGGATAGTCTGGCGCTCTCTCTTCCAAACGTCTACACCTCACGGTAGAAAGGGAACGACTAAGTAAGTAAGTAAGTACCGGATTTGCTCTTAGCACAGGGAAATAATTGATGTTCCTAACGATGTCGTACTCGCCCTGATCTCCTGGGTAGAGAGATCGGATGCCAGGCCTTCTCGGAAAAGGGCGAATATTAGGAGTTCCCGTGTGCAAGTTGCGCATGTTAAAAATTCCTCGGCAGTTGGAAATAGTAGGCCGTACGGCCGCGGCCCTGGCAAAATTAAGAAACCTTCCCACCACAAAAAATATTTATAGAATGTGTGATTCCTGTATTGCACATTAAGATCCTCGCCAGTGCTACGGAGTTTGTGCACTGTGATGAGAACTTCCGTGTGTGATCTAAGGGAGGCGATCAGAGCACTTATGGAGCTGTCATTGTTCAATGAAGATGGTCTTTAAAACTAAAACTAACTTTACTGAAAACATCAAATGGACTTAAGCCTTATAATCCGACCGGCCTATTAGGTAGGCCAACGATCGATCCTCGTTTTACGGGTGGCCTACTTAATAGGCTGGTCGATGTCCATATAAAATTCTTTTGCACTCATTACTGCATATGTTGCGTGCATGTTTAACACCACTTAACAATTAAGTTAAGTGCATGTCATAGATGTTTCATTTCTCCACATTATGATATATAACACTTTATGTTATCATTATAAATAAACTATTTAATGCAAAATAAGTAAAGTCTAAAAATGTACTCTCTGAAATCAGCTCGTAAAAACGCGGTTTTTGAGCTTTAAGAAAAACATATCAGAGTTTCATTTCGATGGAACTGCAAACTAATGTCCATAAAGGAACGAGAAACACAGAGATATCCAATATTTTCATATTTCTAGCTTCGAAAGCAGTGTTGTCATAAGCTGCGCATAAGTATGACAGTATTAGCCATAAAATTGTTATTAAAATGTTTCTGTTTGTTGATGACCCCTTTTATATGTTGTTTGCAATTTTCAGTAAGTTATTTCGCGTTGTCATCGTGATTTTCCTTTTCGTTTCTTACAGAGCATGGAGACAACAGTACAGCTGCCCTCCCTCCCCATGCAGGAGGCCTGCACTAAGCATTCACATGAAAGGTAGTTTTAACTGATGAGGTTGCCAGCCTCATCCAAAACCTCATTTTAGCCTCATTGTCCCACATCCTGTGGGAGCAGTAGTGTTATTCTGTCTATGTCTCACCAGAGACCGCAGTGAGGAAGTACGAACTTGAATTTTCCTTTTAAAATGCAGTATTCAGTGTTTGAAAAAAAAAGAAAGGCTATAGTATTCTTCCGAACTGGTATTCAGGATTAGATGAGCATTATGTTTTAGGGTTAGAGTCAGTTAATGCTTGTTCATGGCAATTATACTACTCGTCAAAAGTCAAGGGCCACTTAGAAAAACCTTGGTTGAAACCATAAAACAAATCTGATATAAACGTAATTGGTATCAGTCAAAACGGCATATATTGAATACCAAATTGACATGTCACGTAAAGAAATGGAAACACACATTCAAACGCAATGAAGCTGTGAAGTGTGTCACCCACCTTTTCAAAAGTCACACAATAGATAATGGACAAATAGACATTTCAAAATCGGGTATGACCACCGTTTGCAGCATGTCATTCAAGACAGCGTAGACCATGGCAGAACCCCTACCATAACGATCCACCTCTCGAATTGTGTCATCAGTAAATCGCTCTCCTGGTCGTCTCCAAACTCGAATCCTGCCATCATTGAATGACACAGTGCAGCGAGATTCATCAGTGAAGAGAACTTGACTCCATTGTTGCCTTGCCCATCGGATGTGCTCGCGACATCAAGCAACACGGGCTCTGCGATGAGCAGGAGTAAGAGGGATTCTGACTGCAGGACGTCGAGCAGCCAGTCCAAATTCATGTAAACGTCTGCGAATGGTGCTTTGACAGACATTAACGTTTACAGTTTGTCTCAGCTGACATCTTAGAGTGGAACAAGTCACTGTTCGATCGCGCACGGCTGACAACAAGAGGTACCAGTCATCATGTCTATTGGTGCATCTAGGGCGACCTGGCCGGTGGCGATCCTCCACACTTCCTGTGGCCTGAAATCTCTCCAAAATTCTTTGGATAGTAGAGTGTGACACTGCAAGCCGTCTAGCAACCTCACGGACAGATAAACCACTTTCAACCCACGCTATAGCCCTCATTCTTTGTAAGGTGGCAAGACTTCTTCTCGGTGGCATGGTTTTTGCAAGTGATGAAACTACCCTAAGTCTGCTGATTGTAAAACAAATTAAGAGTGAACTCTGTTCACGAAAAGTGGCCATTGCACGTGGAATGTCAATCAGCACGATTACTTCACCTGTTTGGCTGTACGGAAGTTTGAAAAAAAAAAAAAACAGATTAAAAATGTGAATTTATGGTCAGCAAACCAAATTGCACGTGATCACCATGGTTGTCGGTGAGTTGTTTTTATGCTTAACATGCATAGAGGACTGTCAGAGGAAGGTATTGCACCCATTTTTACTAAAAAATTCCTTCATTTAATCATTCTATGCGCTTAAATAAAAGTGTATTGAAAATAATAGGGTAGCCCTTGACTTTTGACGAGTAGTATATAATGGTTTGGATTCTGGCTGCAGTTTTTATTTTTTAAAAAAATCCATACCTGTCGCTGCGAAGTGGTAAACAAGCTGGTTGAATGAAGGACAGTGGGCCGTGTGTTCGATATGGCCTCAAAAAAGAATTCAGAGACGCAGTATTAAGGGTTTAGGAATCCTAAACCTAACACCAACTTTAATCCTAACCCTAACGACGTCGGCGACTTATTTTGATGACATCTAAGAACATGACCCACTTTTCTTCATTTCAACAAGTAAACTAAATATAAGTACAGAGTGTCATCTTCTGATAATAAATAATATCACAAGGCATTCTAGTATAAGGTGGCGCTCGCTCTCTGGTTTTCAATCAATCAATACCCTTTAGTTCCACAAGGAGCATAGGCCTTCAACAAACACATGCCAAGTCCTCCTGTCCCGCGCCATCCGCTCAAGTTCTTTCCATGTTTTCTTCACCACCGTTTCCAGTTCTCCTCTCCATGTGCCTCCTGGTCTACCTCTGCCTCTCTCCGTGGACCCCAGAACAAGGACCGCCCTGCAATGCCATCAACAGGTTTCCTCACTGTGCGTCCTATCCATCGCCAGCGTCTTCCTCTCAACTCTTGTTCCACCGGCACCCGTCCGGCTCCTGTCATCAACTCCACATCTGTGACACTGTCACACCACCTCAGTCCCTCCATTCTACGCAAGCACCCGTTTATAAAAGTCTGTAGCTCCTTGGTTGTTGTTTTTGCCGCTCTCCACGTCCCAGAGCCATACAACAGGACTGACCTCACACTGGAGCCGAAGACTCCCATTCCCGTGTTGGACCCGACCTCTCCCATTCTCCACATGCTTTCCAACGCAATGAAAGCCCCCTCTCGCCCTTTGTACTCCCATTTTAACATCACTGTCTGTCCCTCCAACCCCGTCTATAGCACTTCCAAGACATGTGTACGACTCCACATCCCCTAGTGGCGTCTCCTCAAGTTCAACCTTGTTATTACCTCTTGTATATATTCTCACAATCTTTGTCTCCTCCCTGTGTACCTCCAGGTCCACCTGCCGTGACCTCCCATCGAGAATTTTCATTTTTTCTTGCATCTGATTATGGTTATGGGACAGAAGAGCCAAGTCATCTGCAAAATCCAGATCATCAAGCTGTTTAGTCAGATTCCACTAGATTCCATTTCTGTTGTGGGATGTCGATGTTTTCATAACCCAATCTATTGCTAGTAAGAAAAGAAATGGAGACAAGAGGCATCCCTGTCACACTCCCGCTCTAATCCTAAACGGTTCTGTAAGCTGTCCTTCACGAAGAACTCTGCATGTCATGTCTTTATAGGTATCTCTGGTTTTGCAGTAGCGTTAACCCACTCAAAAAAGTCAAACGGTGTAAGAACAATGACATCTGATGTAATATATGAACAGACTATTTTAAGAGACCACTAATGTGAGGTTATGTATCGCAGGGGTTCTCAACCTTTTTTTTTTTGCTCAAGGCCCCCTTCTGAGCCCCATTTACCTCTGTGATCCCCCTCATAGTCAATGTTTGCTGGAAAAAAATGTTCACTACCGTTTTTCTGTGGTCCCCTATAAATATGGCATGATCCCCTCCCCCCCCCCCCCCCCCCCCCGCACCCCCCCCCCCCCCCCCCCCCCCCCCCCCCCCCACCCTGATGGCCATATGACCACGTTGAGAACCACTGATGTATGGGATCCGAAGCCTCATCACGTAAAACAATTGCTACGGTAAGAACCAACTAACGAACATATATGTACCTTGGCGCAGGCTTACTGTGTCGGGGTTATCTGCAGTGGATTTGTTTTTTAATTGGAGTTTTGCATCCTGGTAAGAAACTTTAATATCTAACGAGTCAGGGGTGTTGCAAAAGATAATGTAAGGTTGGGAAATATCAAAAGCGGTTAAAGTACACTTAAGTAAAAGCGGTGAGTAGGAGAGATTACGTTTTAAAAAAATGATGAAAGAGCAAAACTGGGAGAGAAATAAAATACGAACGATGATGAAAAAGGGAATAGACGAATCGATAGAAACACTTTATCACAGCCAGCGACCAATTATAACAAATCATTTATTAGAGAGAATATGTAAAAATGTAATTGAAACATTAACTAGTCTGTGAACAAATACAACGAAAACAATTATTAATTAAGTCGAGAATCAGTGATAAAACATAAAGAAAACATTTATTATGACAACAATCAGTAAACAAATCTAACAAAAACATTTACTAAGGCGGGAATCATTGACCAAGTGTAACGAAAACATTTATTAATGCCAGAGTCCATTATAAATAAATATAATGAAAACATTTACCACGATGGGACTGGGTAAAGAAATATAACAAAATATTTATTATCGAGGTAGCCACGCACCAAAACATGGCAGGAAATAATTATCTTGTGCTCTTTCTGCGGCATGCTCTCACTTCCATTTTGCTTCAAAAGTATGGAAATACGGAAACGGTGTGGCACGAAAGCATAGAAGCTTCGTCTGTGTCAAGCAATGAGGCCTCACCGTCTTAATATATAAGTAATATATGGTGGAAACACTATTTCGTACTTACCCTAATTGCATCATCTAAGTGGGGGAAAATTCGTAAAATGTCACCGAAAAGCAACAGAGACAGGAGTGTTTAGTTTAACAGAAAAAAAAAAGCAGAAAATCTGACGCCAAGTAAGTATATTGGTAACAAAATGGGCGTTGTTTCAACATTCGCGCAATTCAGTTCCTCGCAATAAAAACGCACCACGGGTGGGAAATGATTGTAACATTACTAGAAACCGGCTGACCGGGTTAGCACCCCGTAAGCTGTATTCAATTGCTACAGGGCCCAAAAATGATAGATGCCCCCAGGATTCACCGAAAAAAAAAGGGGGGGGGGGGAATGATGAATCCACAGGCGCCTCATTGAAATCGACCAGACCCGTTACACGGACTTCGAGCTCTGAACAACGGCTGGAATTTCCATGTGCATGTGGTAGGAGATTCTCTACTCAGAGAAGAATGAAAATCCAGAGAACGAAAAAGGGGTGTGGGAGCTCATCACGGGGAGATCAACAGCGCTCTGTTTTGACGGGAAAGACGTTAGAAGAACTCAGCCAGGAGTCAATCCACAGTGCTGAGTACATTCAAGTTGATCTGCCTAATGATGATCTCACACACTTCTTGGACGGGAAAAGAGATGCAATCAAGTTTCCACCTGCCAGTGCAAAAGGGCTTTGGGAACAGCTGGACGAAGCCCTGGCAAAAGAGTTGGATAACAACCTGAAACAGATAACTTTGGAGAAGAAGCTGGAAATCTTCGGCGACATAGTATATCTTCACTGTCGCAAAGTGTTTGGAGTCAGGGAGGCAAGGGAGAGTAACCCACCACGAAAAAGTAGAAGACAAATTAAAATAGAATAAATCAGGAAACAGAAGAAGCATGCCCGAAAACTGTTCAAGAACGCAGTTGCCACAGAGAAGGAAGGGTTACGACAGGTTTGGGAGCACCTTAAAGGCCAACATAATGCTCTTTGTAGAGCAGAAAGGTTGTGCAGGAAGAGAAGGAAGACTCGAATGGATAGGGAAAGATTCTTCAGGGAGCCCTTCAAGTTTGCCAAAGAACTGTTTGAGCAGCCACGGTCGGGTACGCTAAACATCAGGAAAGAAGACCTGGAAGAACACCTTGGAATGACATATTCAGATGGTCGCAAAGATGTGCCCCCGCTCAGCAGCATGGCAGGCCTTAAATGGCCGAGTAAGCCAGGTGCTGAATTTAACCCCAAGCCATCCAACGATGCAAGAGGTAGAAAGCATTGTCCAGAAAGCTCGGTGCAAGTCAGCTCCAGGTCCTAATGGTGTTCCATATGTTGTGTGTAAGAGATGCCCTGAGGTGCTCAAACGACTGCTCCGGTTACCGAAGAATGCATGGAAAACCCAACTTGTAAGTGTGGCCGGGTGGGGCAGTTGGGGGTTGCTGTTTATGCAGAGAGTGTTAGGTTTAGATACTAGCTGGTCTGCTAGAGTTAGTAATTGCTCTCTTACAGTCTTACAGGAGTTTACCAGGTTCGGGGATAATCCTCTAGGATGTTTTGTGTTAGAGCAGATGGGTTTTATTTATGTTGCACCTGTAGCGATTAGCTTTTATATGATACATTGATTTATTTTCATGATGGCCAACTGCAAGCATATGATTCTTCAACAGCATTGGGTTTCACAGCAATTACTTTTAATAGTCTTTACTTGCAAAACTGAACTTGGTCAAATACAACAATGTCTATGATACAGGCATATGTACAGCAGTTAACAATTTGTGTAAAACATCTGGTACCATTTCATTAATGCAAAATTCCTTTTGCACCTTTTCTAAATCTTCATTTATTCATGAGACTGTCTCCTTGTTTCTACTGTATTCCTACGTTGAGTATTTAGATTCTGTCCTCGCAAATATACTGCCAGCTCTTCAGTATAGTTCTTTATGCAAAAGCTTTCTTTCGTTTTGATGTGGGAATCCATAGGTTTACTGTTCTCCAATTCATAGAGCATTTTCTCTCCACAAGGTTTTAGGTTTCATTTTCTCATTTAAATCTTCGAACCTAAGTCTGCCGTAGACATAGCTGTGTGATCTATTAACCAAAGTGTAATCAATTGTAGTCAATACTTACAATATTCTGAAAACACAATATCACACAACATCCTAGAATGCACAATGGATGAAAAAGTCTAAAGTTGATCTCTTCAACTAATAATTTCACAGCGCTAGACTAAAACACGTCTGCTAGGGTTCGCTTTCCTTCCCCTGACTAAATGGCGTCCTGTTCTCAATCTCTGCCGGGGGAAACATGCTGAGCTCCTGATTGGTCAGAGAGATCACATGACCACTCTGTGACACGTGAAGCGAAGCTCGACCCCAATAAAAAATGCATGTCATCGTTTTTAATATCTTCTGTTTCTCATAAGAATTAATTTTATATGTTAATCTGTGCCTCTTTCTGTTTTTGTAGTGGGATATAGTCTGTATCTGAAGAAAATTACGGTATACGCGGCTACATACAGATCCCGGGGCCCTGCAAATGTATCCCGTAGGGAGACATTTGAGTACTATCAAATCTTAAAAAAAATTATCCCAAAAATTTCTTAAAGTTAAAAAAAAAAAAATGTTCAGAAAAATTTAAAGTTCAAAAAATGTTCTAAGTCTAAAAATGTTTCGGAAAAATTTAACCTAATTCTTACACTAGGGTCCTATGTCTATATGAGATCAACTTCTATATAAAAACTTAGGGATGGACATCAACTTCAAAAAATTTTTTAACTATCCAGCATTTTACAACATTTTTCATCAAATTTTGAGATTGGAAACACTGACCAATAAAATCTTGAAAACATTTATAAGGTCATCACTCAAAAAAATGTGGCAAGTGGCAACACTGGGAAATATGAGCAATAGTATATCATATTTGTATAACTTAATCATAACTAAATGCATGTTGACAACATATTATTAGTCATTGTGGGGGGCAGGGTGTAATATCATTTCTGTTCCTGTCATTGGTTTCATATCCCAAGGCTTCAAGTACTCTAAAAATGTTGAAGTTATTTTCTTCCTGATGTTCCATAATCATGGGTGTAATTTATTTATTCGTTTGATTCCAAGTATTTTACAGTTTATTCATAGAGATTATGAAGGTGTCCACATCCTTATTGTCATGTTGATCTTTTCTCCATAAAACAGTTTATCCTTCTTTGGTTAGCCATCATGTTTTCTTTTCTAATAATGATCTGGTTGGTCATTGTTATTATATTTAAAAAAAACATTGCTAGTCATATGGGTGAAGACTTCTAAATTATAATGTAACCATTTACATGTTTACATGCAATCATATTGTTCACAATAAAAGCATTAAAACCTCATAGCTTATCCTTATTTAAGTGTGTCTGAATGTTTCCTGTATTTGACCTTTTCCAAATGGTAAGTATATGAATTCGTTCCAAGTCTATCACTGTAGAGAATGTTCTATATATTTTCTCAAAATATGTGATGTTTGTCTCCAATATCCACACAGGTAATGGGTCTGGTAGTGATCCTGTCCATTTATGACTCAACCATTTCTAATTGTTTGAAATCTTTCTTTTTTCTTTCCTGTTTTCTGTCAACACGTTATTCTCATATGTGAGCCATAGCTTAAAATTATTATTTATTTTTACTAGTCTTTTGCAAAAATCAACCTTGCACTAACTTTGTTGCAATGTTCATACATCAACTTATTCAATCAATCATTAACAGAATATGTTTACATGTCATTGAAATAAATTTGTTATATTCCCATTTTTCTTCTTTTCTCAAGACAAGGTTCCTGACACTCTGGCTACTATGTATCCTTACTGATCTCTGGTTCCATGGGTATAGTGTAACATTTTTCTTCTTTTGTTCTTTATGGCATTCCAAAATTCCATGCTATGGGGATCCTGTTTAGTTCTCCTGTTATAACCAGAAATATATCCTTAGTGAACCTTATGAGCTGTCAATATTTTTCAACAACACATCATACAATCAATCATATATATAACATTTACATTGTCAACACCAGTTCTGCCTTCGCAGGTCGAAGGTTTTTCAGAACTCTATGGTGTTTATAACATCTGCTGCTACAGCCAGATGATCAATTTATATTTCTTAAATTTATAATAATTTAAGTTAATTATTATTATGGGGCATGAGGGTACATGTATTCCAATGATAATCCGTGATTCAGCAATATGGATGTCCAATCTGGGTACTCTTTTATAATATTATATCCATCCATTGTATATGGATCCATGACACGTCAGTCCGTGGGGTTACATTGTTCTTGGTCCATATATCATAAGGGCGATCCAATCTCAGTATTGTCACAATGTTTCAATCATATTCCAATCCTCTGGTTTGTTTTATTATTTAGTTTAAAATACCATAAGCATAATCATCGGCAAGCCATATTCATGTGCTATATTAATCAGGTTCACAATATAAGGCAAGTGACAAAAATCTCAAAAATTCTTTTCTCCCAAAATATGGAGATATTAACAATCTCTTGTCTCTTATTTATAATATGATCATTTTATTCCATTATTATTATTGTCCATAACCTCTGTGGTTCTATGGGATATTCATACTCCATTTGTATATCCTTTGTCCATGAGTGATCCAAATCTCGTATAGTTCCATTATTTTCTGGGTGCATCAGCATTCAATCTTTTTTTTCATTTAATCTCCATTGTGTCCTTGACACCTTTGGTTCCATAGGATTATCATAATTCATTTGTGTCTCTTGTCCAATAATAATCCATGCATTTATGGTTCTCTTATGTAGCAATCATATTCCCTGATTTGCTCTATGTTCCTAGATTCCAGAAAATTTCAATTATTTTCTCTGTTATTTCATAACAACCTCAAATTATTCATTCCAGTATTTCAATGTGAGCATTAGTGCATAAACCGCACAGCAAAACATTAGTTGTGTCAACATAAAGTTTCACCATAATAGAACATGGCATCTTCATCATCACCAAACAGTTGCTTCTTCCTTAAATGGGACTTCAGTGGTATCACCCGGTAATGGGGTATTCAATGTGGGGTCAGCATATACAAATGCTATAGAAGGGTATTTCATTTGCTAAGTCAGCATGTGCAAATGTCATTTCTTTAACATGGGGCAAAGGCAGCATCAACAAATAGTTGCAATTTGTTCGATCTGGGGTTAGCATATACAAATGCTCTCAAAGGATTTTTCATTTGCAAAAATCAGCATGCGCAAATGTCATTTGGGGTACTTGTCATAGGCAGTATCGACAAAATACTGCTGGAGTGTCAGAGATCATGCTGGTGGAGGTATGACTGGTAATGGGTATTAGGAGTAAAAACTAATTGCTCACTATGATATGGTGATTTATTTTTAAACATATAACACATCCTATAACAACATTCAAAACGTGTTCTCTTTTTATTTTTTCAAGTTCATTTCTTTTTTTCATTTTTCAGTTTCATTTCTCTTTTCTTTGCATTTTCTGTTTTGTTCATCTTTTCTGGTTTGCAATTTTTTTTTTCTTTCTTTTCAATATATCAAAATTTCAATTCTTTTCTGACAATGTATCACAATTACAGGAGAATGATAATACTCAGTTCTCTAAACACTAGAGATACTACTAACTCTAAACAATAGGGCTGCAAGCAATAGATAAGGTCAGAAAATAATTAACATAGTGGTATCTGTTGTCAATAAGGAGTGAGTAGAGGGTACTGTAAGTTCTTGAAAGATAGGGGAAAAATTGAAGGTCTCTAGATTACAACATTATTGTAATTCGAAGGGATGGAAAGTGATTTGGATAGAAAAGCTCATAAATCTAGAATGTCGTCTCAAAATAGTGGAAAGAAAAATAGTAAGTTAGGGAGGTGTGATAGTGGAGTGAGGAAACTCTTACAATAGTGAGTTAAAGGTTGGATATACAATTTCTTATGCGAAGTAAACAAATTTTTTGTGAACATGCTAAAATAAATAAATCCTGTGGAGAAAATAGGACAGCATGCCATAATAATTACAGAAGTCATAGTGGTGTCAGTGTGATGGATCTAAGTGATATATATTAGATGAGGTAAGATAATTGGGAACAAAGATATTAGTATCAGGTAAGAAGAAAATTTCTCGTGCAAGGGTGCTTGCATGAAGATGCACGGACAATGAATCACTGGGCTCTGGAACTGTAAGGGCAAGAAGTCTAGTGAATGAAGCGTGGAATATGATCAGTTACAAAAGTGTAGATCAATGTTACAGCAGAATCAGTGGGACACATGTGCTATAAGTGAGGTTGTGTAAGTTAACATTTTAAACATCAAAAACTGTCTGACTAATGAGGGTGTCTGTAAACAAGGAACATTGTATCTTTTGTGTCATCTTTATTTCACAAAACCATAAAATGTCTAACTAGAATCCTCTGTGGGCTGTTCTTGAGTGTTCGCTGGTCATCAGAAGATTATGTCCGGGGAACAACTTTCTGGCATTAAGTCATCTATAACTGTCAATCTGAACATAGTCTGAAAATAGAGTATATTTAAAAACGTTAGTACATTGTTAAAAAGTGAGCGCACATTCGCGTTGACCGTACATGGGATGGCATGTACATGAAGACACGAGTGGCGTGTTTCTCAGAATAGCTTTGCGAGGTCTTTGACTTTTTCCATCGCCTCGAGCATTGCAATTTCCCGACTGCTTAGGCGAGGATCATATTGGGTAGCAGTGGTGATGGGTGTGGTAGGCGACACTGCATTTGCTGATTGTTGGGGCTCTGAGGACATCAACAAGGGCGGTGATGGTTTCAATGTGGTTGGGGTTTGCATGGCTGGAACATCTGTTAGTTTTGAGGCAGGTGTATGTTTCGCCTTGATTTTTCGTCTGACCTGGTTCTGCGGTATGTTAACACCGTTTACAGTGGGCGCAGTAATTTGCACACTGTTGTTTTTGACAAGTTGAGTTGAGGCTAATACTTCTCGGCTTGGTTTTGGAACATTCCTACGTTTCTTCAAAATCTTTCGTCTGATATGCTTCTGCGATATACGAGGAATCTTGGTTACAGGAGGTGAGTGATCAGATTCTGTTTTATAGGCGCGTTTGACACTGGAGCTGACTGGTATAAATAATGTGCTATCCGCATCACTGGTTTCAATAGAACTGGCTGTGTCTGGTAAATCAATGTCTGTTTCTCGTTCATATGCTTCTACCATTTCTCTGTCATTTTGTTCGTTGGGGTCTGACAAAATTGCACTGGGGTTGACACTGTAGTTTCTCATTTCTTGTTGCGTTTCGTCTTCATAAGGATTTGTGGTATATGGTTCCACAAACTGTTTGGGGATGGTTTCTTCAGGATCTGATTGTTCGTAACGACCAACCTTGTTCTTTTGGTATAGCAGTGGTTGTTCTTCACTAGTATTCCAACTGGAGCTGCCTGAACTGGGAGTGTGGTACGTATCGATTGACGAATGGTCACTGCGGGAGTAAGTTTGAGTGTGGATAAACGTTGACTTGGTATTGTCATCTCTTGACGTTTGAGGCATTATTTCTTCATTTCTAATACGCAGGTCTCTGTCTTGGAGTCGATTACGCAATTCTGCCAGCGGGATATCTTCTTCGCTTTCGGACGAGTCTCGTTGTTGTCTTGCTCGATGTACTGCATCAGTGGGTGGTCTGGGTACGTGGTCATACTGGTAGAATTCAGAGTCTGTCGTCTCTGACTCTGATAAGTCTGTCGACTCTGTACTGGATGGATTATAATGTAGGGTGGCTTTTCTGACTGGTCTGGTAATTGTAGTCAGAGGTGTAATGGGTCTGTGATTATCGATTCTGAGTTGTTTTGCATGAGCTTTTGTTCTATGGTTTTTCTCTTCGTTCCAGATAATGAAGTTTACAGGCGTCGTTTGCTCTGTAATTTTGTATCCATCTAACCATCGGTCGTCGAATTTTGAGCTGCGGACATGTTTCTTGTAGTATACTCTGTCTCCTATTTTGAACGTTGGTAGCTTGGCTGATTTATCATGTTGTTTCTGCTTTTTGTGAAATGCCTTCTGCGTATTACGGTGTGCAATCTGGTGAGCTTTTTGCTTTTCTTTAAGAATTATTTCTATGGGGTCTTCTCCCATATATTTTCGCTGTGGACGAAGGAGGTTATCTAAAGGAAAGTTTGGCTCCCTTCCGTACAGCATGTAAAATGGTGACATCCCTGTGGTATCATTCACATTTACTCGGATGGCTTCAAGAGCTTGGTTAATGTATAGGTCCCAGTATTGGTGGTTCCCCTTGATATATTTGCTAATAATATCATGTAGGGTGGCGTGCATGCGTTCATTTCTGCCATTTGCATTTGGGCAATAATAACTGGTTGTAGTATGCTCAATATTCAGCTGGTGTAAGGTGGCTTTAAATGGGTTACCGATAAACTGTTTACCGTTGTCGGAAATGATTCGTTTTGGACAGCCATGCCTGGGAATGAATTCTTGTAAAAAAATTTGCGTGATGGACTGCGATGTGGCATCACTGAGTGGGTAACTTTCTGGCCAAACAGAGTATTGGTCAACTATGTGCAGGAGGTATTTGTTGCCTGATTGGGTGAGTGGGTAAGGACCTGATATGTCAATGCTTACTGTTTGCATGGGATAATGGGAAGGTTGCATTTCTTGAAGGGGAATTAAATGTGGTTTGCAGGTGGCCACGTACTCTGTAATGTCTTTGTACAAGGTTTGCCAATAATACCTTTTCTTTATGACATCAATTGTTTTGTCTCTTCCCATGTGCCCGTTGTTATCATGAAACTGTAGCAATACTTCTGGGACTAGATGTGCTGGAATGACTTTTCTTAGTGTCCCTTCTTGTTTATGATCAATATAGTATAGAGCTCCATCCGTTGGGTGTACTGTAAAATCTTTACTTTTTGTTGGGTTTTCCTTTACGTGTGTGAGCAGCTTGACAATTTCTGCATCTTTTGCTTGTTCTACTCTCATGTCAAACATATCTTGACTTTCTTCTTCTACTTGAGTGGCGGAATCTGAAGTACTTCTTCGACCTGATGAAGTAATTTCATTAATTTCTTTAGCATTATCGTCAATCTCTGAGGATGTGCCATCATTTTTGACTCTATTTGTTTTCACTTCGGTTTCATCATCATATTTGATTCTGGATAGGAGATCTGCACAGATGTTTAATCTGCCAGGGATATGTTCGATAGTGGTGTCATAGGACTGTAAATTCATTGACCATGTCTGTAACTTCTTAGGCTGTTCCTGTGTTTTGGTGAGCCAGTTAACCAAAGGCTGATGATCAGTTCTGATAGTGAGTTTCGTCCCTCTAACATAAAAGTCTAATTTCTGTACTGCATAGTGAATGGCGTATGCTTCTTTCTCAATGGTGGTCCACCGTTTCTGTGACTTTGACAATGCGTGGGATAAGAATGCAATGGGTTTCACATTGGGGATGTCTGGTAGTATGGGTGTTTCATCTTCTAGTACTGGTTGTACCAAACACGCACCGATTGCGTTATTCGAGGCATCGGTGTATAGTATCATGGGCTGAGAAATGTCTGGATGTCCAAGAAGCGGAATGGCGGTTAGGGCATTTTTTAGATATTCAAACGATTTCTGGCACTCTTCTGTCCATCTAAATCGTGCATACTTGCGGGTAAGGGCTATTAATGGCTCAGCTGCTTGCGAGAAATGTATGATATGGCGCCTATAGTATCCCACGGAACCGATAAAAGAGCGTGTTTGCTTGACTGTCTTGGGGCTAGGCATCTCTCTTATGGCCTTAACTTTGTCTTCGTCTGGTCTGATACCATCTCTATTGATGACGAAGCCTAAATATTTTGTTTCTGTCTTTAGAAACTCACACTTCGACAGTTTTAACTTTATTTGGTGATGCCTGAGTCTATCGAGGACTATTTCTATCTTGCGAAGGTGGTCTTCTATCGTGCCTGCGGTATGTATCAGTATATCGTCTATATATGCTAGGGCGAATGGTTGTAAACCTTTTAACACTTCGTCCATGAGTGACATATATGTTGCTGGCGATCCTTTTAGACCAAATGGCATCACATTCCAAGAAAAGCTCCCGATGTGCGAACAGAATGTGGATTTCTGTTTTGCCTCAGGTGTCATGGGGATGCACCAAAAGCCTGACCTTGCATCAAGTGTGGTAAAGTAGGTAGACTTTCCCAACGTCGCAAGTAGATCATCTATTCTGGGCAGGGGGTAGGAAATGACTTTCGTGATTTTGTTAAGGGCACGGTAGTCGCAGCAAAAGCGACTGGAACCATCTTTCTTCGATACTATCACTATGGGTGAGGACCATTGGGATCTGGATCTTTCGATGATTCCTGCCTGTAGCATTTCATTTATAGACCTTTCCAACAGTTCTCTATTTTTCAAAAGCGTATGGTAGGGTTTGAGATGTATTGGCTCCTCTGTTGTGGTTTGTATGTCCATTGTGACAGTATTTGTTCTGCCTAATTCCATGTCATTGAGTGCGAATACGTCCTGGTGTTTTTTCACAAAGGTTTTCAATCGTGGTCTATTTTCTTCTGTGGTGTTCAGGGTTGCTAGTAACTGGGATACCCTCTCTCTGTTTTTATGGTCTGCTATGATATCTCTGGTCTGTCTTGATGCCTCTGTTTCTTTCTCGTAGTATTGGGGCATCTTTCTTGCATCTTGTGAAAATATCTGCTCCTGGTATGTGGCTTTCTTTTGAGTATTTCTTTGCCGTTCATTGGGCTGTGCTTGGTATTGTCTCCTCTGCCATCTGCTGTGTGCATTTTCATTTGTCACTGCATTTATTGTATATTCATTTCTTATTTTATTTCCGGGGTAGTCGTTGTTGTGCCATTTTTTCTGATTATTTCTGCCGTAACTACGCCTATCCGCGTGCGTTACTGTGTGTCTTTCTCTTGTGCTATAGGACTGTCTCCTTTCTGTGGGTGCAGTTTCTTTCGTCCTTCTGCTTTCAACCTTGCTGCTATAGTATCCTCCTGTGGTAGAGTCATATAAGAATTCTTCCTTTTCTTCGGGACATTTTATTGGTTTTGGGACTGCATCATATCCACCTGTTTTTGCATTATATAGATACTCCATGGGGCATGTATCTCTGTCCTGTCGCTTCGGATATCCTCCTGGCAAGACAATTTCTGTTTCTCTGTTACTCTGTGATATACAGCACTTCATCTTTTCTCTTGGTGTGCTGGGGCGCAAAAATGAGTAATTATAGTCATTTTCATACCGTGGCCTTACTCTTCTTATATATGGACTGGTTCGTTTCTGCCTTCTGGGTAGGGTATGCTGTGGTGTAACATAACTGTGACTGGTATTCCTGTTTTTTTCTGCATAGGACGTATAACTGTTTACTTTTCATGTACCATGGTTATTTGTACTGCGATTTCGTGCACTATGTCCAGTGGGAGTGGTTGAGACAATTTGTGAATGGTCTCTATTGGTTTTAGTTTGTCTTAACGTTGACGTATCCACTTGTGCTACAATTGTGCCTCTATTTATAGTGGTAGTTTTTCCTGACATATTCAATATCATGATGGGGAAATCTCTGGACTTCGAGACTTCAGCGATTCCCTCTGTAATTTGCAACAATGGGTCATCAATAATGCTTTCTTCTGCTAGGGGCTGTATTTGGATTGATTGCCCTGGTGTTATGTACTCATAATTTTTTACTCTGCCTTTTGCTATGACTAGGGAGTTTGGAGCCACCGTTATGGGAGCTGTAAGTCTTACCAAGGACGCGATGTGGATATCGTCCTGGAGATTGATGTAATTATTGTTGACTTTGATTTTCTGGAAGTCATAGTATATACGAACTTTGTGTTTGTTAAAGAAATCCCTCCCTAGGATAAGGTTTCTAGACATGCCTTTTGTAATAACAAATGGGTGTTCAAAATTTGTTTCACCTAAGGAAAATTTTACCCATGCTGTCCCAACTGAATTTAGTCTTTGTCCCGTGACTGAAGCTAGGTGTGTTTTGGACGGTTGAAATCGTACTAAATGTTGGATCTTCTTGAACAGCTGGAACCTAATAAGGCTAATGGATGCTCCTGTATCTACCAGTGCTCTATACTGTTGGCCCTGTATAGACATGATGCAGGAACTGGGGTCCGGATGTATTTTGGTTCCATCATTCAGCATTTCTTCATAATGTATTTTTTTGGATGGGCTCACTTGACAATTTCTGTTCTGTGTTGTTTCTTTTGTTTTGGACCATTTTCTATGATAGTCACCCTCACTAACGGTCCTGTTTAGTGAGTGGCACGTCCGTTTCCCTGACGCATGAGGGGTTGAGGTGTGCCTCTGGTATACTGATTTCTGGTGTAATTACGTGGGGGTGGTGCGGGTTGTTGTGGTTGGTAACCTCCTTCTCTTCTGAATGGTGCATTATTGTAATTTGCTCTGCAGGACTTGTAACCATGTCCGAACCTACCGCATGTGAAGCATCCGTTTGGATTGACATTATTAACGTCATTTTGCCTCTGTGTGGGGGGTCTATAGTTGCGGGGCCTATCATCTTGTTGTCGTGGGCGAGTCCATTGCCTCCTGGCATGGTCAACTTCCATAGGCTCATGCTCAGTATAGTCCCTATGGTCTGGTCGGGGTTCCCTACCTACTCTTTGTTGGAACCTTCGGCGAAGATTTTCTTCCTGTATTGCTGCTTGGATTGTTTCAGCAATAGTCTTCGTGTCTTTTCTAAGGAGATGCATTCTAATATTATCTGCTCTAAGGCCATCGACAAATGTCCCCACTAGCTGTATTTCTACGTCAGGTGTGGTAGGTATTTCTCCACAAAACGCCTCTTCTGCCATATTGAGGAATCTATCTCCAAAAAGTTGTACTGATTCATCCCTTTCCTGTTTCATTCGTCTAAGGACTGACCAAGCGTGCATTTTGTCTATAATTTCTCCATATCTCTGGGTTAGTTCTTTTGTAAGGGACACGTAGGTCTCTGTGGGGTACTGCTGGAACCTCCTTCTTAAAAAATCAGTCACTAATGATTCGGAGCTTAACAGAGCGATTTTCTTTTTCTCATCATCAGTTATTGCCCCTGCTATTGACGCAAATTTTTCCATGTCGGACAACCATCTTCTGAATTTTTTCTTGTCTCCATCGAACGGCTGAACAATGGATCTGACTTGAGTGAATTTCGCGTAGTTGTCATTTTTCTGTAGGGTTTCAGTAATTTGCCGTAGCGCTATCATTGTTGGTCCTTCCATATTCTGTTTGTCCTGGGGCTGCAGTGGTTGTGCTTGAGCGGATCTGTTTTCCTGTTGCTGCTGCTGTTCTACCCCTAGTTGCTGGAAATCTTCCATTAATTGGTCCATCTTTCGTTAATGCTTCTGCTCTTTTATAGAGGACTGGTCACTAGGCACCAAATAAGCGATGTGTGGCCGGGTGGGGCAGTTGGGGGTTGCTGTGTATGCAGAGAGTGTTAGGTTTAGATACTAGCTGGTCTGCTAGAGTTAGTAATTGCTCTCTTACAGTCTTACAGGAGTTTACCAGGTTCGGGGATAATCCTCTAGGATGTTTTGTGTTAGAGCAGATGGGTTTTATTTATGTTGCACCTGTAGCGATTAGCTTTTATATGATACATTGATTTATTTTCATGATGGCCAACTGCAAGCATATGATTCTTCAACAGCATTGGGTTTCACAGCAATTACTTTTAATAGTCTTTACTTGCAAAACTGAACTTGGTCAAATACAACAATGTCTATGATACAGGCATATGTACAGCAGTTAACAATTTGTGTAAAACATCTGGTACCATTTCATTAATGCAAAATTCCTTTTGCACCTTTTCTAAATCTTCATTTATTCATGAGACTGTCTCCTTGTTTCTACTGTATTCCTACGTTGAGTATTTAGATTCTGTCCTCGCAAATATACTGCCAGCTCTTCAGTATAGTTCTTTATGCAAAAGCTTTCTTTTGTTTTGATGTGGGAATCCATAGGTTTACTGTTCTCCAATTCATAGAGCATTTTCTCTCCACAAGGTTTTAGGTTTCATTTTCTCATTTAAATCTTCGAACCTAAATCTGCCGTAGACATAGCTGTGTGATCTATTAACCAAAGTGTAATCAATTGTAGTCAATACTTACAATATTCTGAAAACACAATATCACACAACATCCTAGAATGCACAATGGATGAAAAAGTCTAAAGTTTATCTCTTCAACTAATAATTTCACAGCGCTAGACTAAAACACGTCTGCTAGGGTTCGCTTTCCTTCCCTGACTGAATGGCGTCCTTTTCTCAATCTCTGCCGGGGGAAACATGCTGAGCTCCTGATTGGTCAGAGAGATCACATGACTACTCTGTGACACGTGAAGCGAAGCTCGACCCCAATAAAAAATGCATGTCATCGTTTTTAATATCTTCTGTTTCTCATAAGAATTAATTTTATATGTTAATCTGTGCCTCTTTCTGTTTTTGTAGTGGGATATAGTCTGTATCTGAAGAAAATTACGGTATACGCGGCTACATAAGCAAGGAATGGAGAAAGGCGAACGGAGTCTACATCCCGAAGGAACAAAATTCCACAGACATCAGTCAGTTCAGGCCAATCTCACTACTTAATGTGGAAGGGAAGATATTCTTCTCAGTGATGGCGAAAAGGCTCACTACATACCTACTGGCAAATGGGTACATTGACACTACCATTCAGAAAGGAGGTATCCCAGGTACACTAGGATGTCAAGAGCATGCCACAATGATCTGGGAAGCAATTCAAATGGTAAAGTCTGACAGAACAAACCTCCATGTAATCTGGTTGGATCTAGCAAATGCTGATGGATCCGTTCCACACCAGATGTTGCGGCAGGCCCTAGAAATGTATCATTATCCACAAGAGATTGCAGTAATGCTGAAGCTGTATTTCGCAGGGTTCTCTGTCAGATTTTCAACCGGAGAGTACACAACGAAGTGGATTGGCCTTGACGTTGGAATTGCGATGGGATGTACCATCTCTCCGATACTATTCGTGATGTAATTCTCAATGCGGCTCAAGGGATGGCTATAAGTCCAAAGCTCGGTGGAGTGTGTCACATGCCACCGCTCAAAGCATTCATGGATGACACAACAATTCTGACATCAGATGAACATCAGGCCCAGAGGATGCTAGCACGCCTGGATGAACTAGTCAGCTGGTGCAGAATGAGCTTCAAACCCAAGAAGTCGAGAAGGCTATCAGTCAGGAAAGGGTAGACAGCAGAGGTCATATTCATGGTTTCTAACCAAAGAATCCCTACTGTCATTGAGGAACCTGTTAAAAGTCTTGGCAGGGTGTACGATGCCTCATTAAAAGAATCTAAGGCAGTGCAACAGACAATGGAAATGGCAGGCAGAGGGCTACAGATCATAGACCAAAGCAGACTCCTAGGAAAATTCAAACTGTGGTGCCTCCAGTTCATGTTGATACCTTAGTTGCTGTGGCCACTGCTTATATACTTGTATGAAATAAGCAAAGTACAGTGGAAGCTATAGAGCAGAAGGTCAACAAGTTCATGAGGAAATGGCTAGGGTTACCACCAGGTCTGTCAGATGTAGCACTGTACTGCAAAGAGTCAAAACTTCTGCTTCCTTTCAAGTCAGTTGTTGAAGAGTACAAAGTTGGAAAGGCAAGGCTTGCAATGATGCTACGCGAGTCAGCCGATGATGTGGTTAAGTCCATTCAGCCCATACTGAAAACGGGAAGGAAGTGGAGAGTGGAAGAAGCTGTTGATGCTGCCCAAGAGTCACTCAAATTGAGGGAGGTAATCGGATACACACAAACGAATAGACAGGGATTTGGTCATGGAGACATCCGCTGGTGGTCCAAGGTATCAAGCAGGGAGCGTAGAGACATGGTAGTTCAGGAGATACGAGGAGCTGAGAATGATAAGAGAGTGCAAAAAGCAGTGCAGCAGGCCCAACAAGGCCAATGGACTACATGGGAAGGAGCCCTGCAAAGGTCCTGACATGGAATGATATATGGCACCTCTTAGGCTCAGCTTCGTTGTTAGATCAATGTATGACCTCCTGCCATCGGCCACAAACCTTGTGAGATGGGGAAAGTCGGATGATGAGCAGTGAACCCTGTGCCATGGGAGGCAGACACTTGAACACGTGCTCTCAGCTTGCAAGGTGTCATTAGGGCAAGGGCGATACACATGGCGCCACAACAAAGTGCTAAATGAGCTGGCTGTGACAATAGATCTGGCAAGAATGAAGGCGAATAGCAATGTCAGGCCAAACACCGCAAACACATACTATCTGAGAGCGGGAAAGTCAGCACGCCCAAAGCCGAGTAAATCAGGTAGCAGTGTATCATCTCACTGTGCAAATGACTGGGAGATGGCGGTAGACCTACCTGGACGAGGGGCATATCCAGAGAGTATCAGGAAATCTCGAAGACGGCCGAATATAGTGCTGCATTCTTCATCATCGCACTAGGTTATATTGATTGAACTGACCGTGCCATTTGAATCCAGATTGGAAGAGCAACATTTGTTCAAAGCGGCCAAGAATAGTGATCTGGCCGCAGATCTGAGACACGATGGGTTCACTGCAAGGGTCATGACTGTTGAGGTGGGTGCAAGAGGGCTTGTGGCTGTATCAGTGTATGATTTACTGAAACTGTTGGGGCTGAGGGGACAGTCGAGAACAAGGGCACTGAAGAGGCTTAGTGAAACTGCGGAAAAGGCATCATGCTGGCTGTGGAACAACCGCAATGGGCTATGGAACTCGGGACAGTAAACTCTGCGGTACAGGAAACATCAGGAATTTTTCTACGTCCACAATACGTTGAGTTTTTTGGTGTACTGGTGAAAGGGCTGTGACTGACGGGCAACACGCGGCGTTAAATAAGAGGTGTTGGGCACGGGGTTACAGTTGCTGGCCGCGTCGGCTTCACGCAGGTGCGTCAGTGTCTGTCCCTGGTCGTGGTGTGCGGTGGAACGAATGGAATAATTTGTCTTCTCTTTGGTTACTTTCACAACTGCCTCCACGACTGGCGGAGTTGGGAATTTAAAGTTGCTACCAAGGTGAAATGGGTTCATTTTCGATACAAGACAACAGGAGGCTGAGACACTTGGGAGTCATGACCCAAGTGGGCCCGCCCCCCTTAGAGCGTAAAGGAGTATTGGGCCGAAACACTTGTTCGATGGGGGGACTGCTTCTGATGATCAGATTGCCTCCTGTTGTATCGCTCTGTATAGAGTTTCCTATCATGTTAGGGAGTGATATGAGAATCAGGAGGTTTAATAAGTTGAGAATCAGTAATAAAATACAACCAAACATTTTACTAAGTAGAGAATCAGTGAACACATGTATATTTTAAAATACACGGGGAACAGTTGCAATTTTAGGAGTAGGCAACTTAAGCTTTTGCATAGGACCTCGCACTTTTGGGGGTTTCGCGCAAAAATATATGCTTGTCGGTACAACAGAAATTTATTTAAAAGGGGCCTCGCAAATTCTCACTTGCCTAAGGCCTTGCACAATCTAAAACCGCCACTGAAGAAGAGAATAAGTGAACAAATATATCGAAAACAATAAACTACGACAAAAATCAGTAAACAAATTAAAGGAAAATATTTACGAAAAGGAGAATTAGTTAAACATATTTAATCAAGTTTCTAGGGTGAGTAAATTAGTACTCAAAAGCCAACGCTAAATTAGATTTTCTCTCCTTCTGTCAAGTTGTAAAGTGCGTCTTCCGGCTGCTAACCTGTTGCTTGTTAGCATTATGTTGTTGCTATATTTTTTATTCATGTTGAAAAAACAGCCGCCACCTATAATATTATCTTATTCAAGTGCCAAAGATAATCATGTCTGTCCATAACTTCCTGTCTAAAATACTGTTTATCATTTCTGATGTTGACTTCTTTCCATGTCATGATATCAAACTGTCGAGAAAATTCTCTCTTTGTCTACCTCTATCTCTTTTTCCGCCACTCCTTCATGTTGTCTCCATATATTCCATCTGTTTTCAACTCATAACATACACAAATAAAGTGGCTCGCTTCCTTCCAGTGTGAGCATAAGCTGCCCGTGGTATTATTCACATTCATGTGTAAAACTACATGTTTGTGACCTCTAGTGCACCCCGACTTGTTTACTATTCGTCAATAACTCCCTTCCATATGTCTGAACTATGTATATGTAACACTGATATGGAAAACATCCACAGAAGCATCGAATCTTCAAGAACTGATATGGATCTGCTGTCCTGGCCATGCAGGGGTACGCGGCAATGAAAGAGCAGATATACTAGTTTCAAGAGCACCCATAGAAGGGGCATTGGGAATGGACAAGACATAAATACTGAGGGCAATTCATGATCGCCTGGCAGAGAATGACAGTGCAATCGATGAATCATCAAGGCTAAGACTGCTGGAATTTGGCATCAAACATAAAACCAGCAGGGATCGACATAAGAGAGGATGTATCCGGCGTGTATACAACCAGTGCGTAACAGGAACAATTAGCATTCATACCCTTCGACATTTGCTGAGGGAGACTGAGCACATATGGGTTTGCCCGGAGTACAATGACGTCGATTCTGATCAACAATAACAACAACATTGATAAACTCTTTTTCTTACTTTCATTGACAAAGAGTTGGTGCACAACACATTTTTCATGTGATTGACCCTCCATCCGATGTTATTAACGCGACCAAACATCTGAATCAATAGACTTATTTTAAACGCCCCTGTACGTTGGTTGTGCGTTCTGGAGATGTCATGTATAAACAAAAATAGTCTTGAATCGACACAATTTTATGTATGATAAACTGTGGCAAAAAAAAAAAAAACAAAAAAAAAAAAACATTAAAAATGTTAAAACTCAGAATATTGTTTATGACAATTAGTCAACGAGCTATGCTGTAATATTTGCAGTCCTGGTCTACGGATAATCCTAATCTTGTCACGAACTCGTAGATCTTGCAGTTCCTGTTTGGCAAGATCCTCTTGAAGGTGAAACTCCGGCATGTAGTAACAAGCAAACATCGTTTAGAACATTCCACAAGTGTCGTAGCAGTGAAATCTTGTATTCGATTTATTCCATCGTGAGGGCAGTTACCATTAGCAGCCATGCTAAATCGTTTGCTCTCTGTTACTGGCCTTTTGGTGCAGCGTTCGTTTTCTGGGGACAGTAAGTTCAACTTTATGAGAATTTTGGAGCTTAATTAGTCTAACTCAGTGATTTTCAACATATGGGTCGCTATTAAAATTGGGTCGCGGGAAACATTGTGATGGGTCGCCTCCCTTAGTCGAAGTTTCGAGCAGCATGTCTTTGGCTGAATTTCGTTTTTTTTTTTTTTAATAACCAGCGGCACTCGAGCTTTCCGGCTCTTTCGGCCCAATGACATGTCATTGCGAGGCTGGGGGGTCAGTGGACTTTCCTTCCAACCCGGTCAGGAGCTTCGCTCCTTCCCATCCACACGGGATTTATGTGCAGGAGCCGTTCAGATTATTCAGTCAAATTTCCGGTCGTAAACATTTCTTCAAACGCCGACGGCCGGGTTTGAACCATGAACACCTGGTCGCCAGTACAACGTCGTAGCCATTACACCAGCGCGGCTCCCGCTGAATTTCGTTAAATAATGTTTACTTGTCTATTTTGGTGCATGAGTCGCCAGCTTCACCAACTGTGAAATTTATATCGTGGTCGTAAAAAAAGAACCACTGGCTCTAGCTATTATTTATATGTCAGCAACAACAACTACAAATATGTTAGCACTGCTACTGCAGTTACTGGTGCCATTACTGGTGATACTACAGTTACTGCTACTGTTGTTACAGTCACAACAACTACTACTACTGCTACTACTACTAAAACGACAACAACAACAATAACAACAACAACTACTCATATCAGCACTGCTACTGCAGTTAAGGTGCCGGTACTGCTGATACTACAGTTACTGCTACTGTTGCTACAGTTACAACAACAATAACTACTACTGCTGCTACTCATGTTAGCACTGTTACTGTAGTTACTGGTGCCGCTACTGCTGACACTACGTTACTGCTACTGTTGCTTCATTTACAACAACACCAACAACAACAACTTCTACTACAGCTACACCTACAATTACAACAACTATTACCACTACTACTGCTACTACTACTACCACCGCTACTACTATTACTGCTACTACTTCTATTGCTACTACTACTGCTGATGCTACTACTACTACAACTACTATGACTACACTACTACTACAACTACTACTACAACAACTGCTACTACTACAACAGCTACTACCACTACCACCACAGCTACTACCTCTTCTGCTAATGCTATTACTCTTACAATTAGAAGAACTCTCTATTTGCTTGTCATCTTCCCGTTGAGCATAGACCTTTAAATGAGATCATGCCGAACCATCGTGTACAGTACCATTCGTTCCAGTTGTTTCCATGCCTTCTTTATCCCTTTTGTGTCTATAGTTCTCTTCTCCTTGTTTTTCTGAGTCTTCTTTTCTTTCACTTCCATGAGGGTTCCCTGTGATGCTATTATCTAGTTTCCTCAATTTGTCAGTTTCCTCCAGCAACATCGTCTTTCCCTCTCACTAGTTGTTCCACTTTTATTACAATAGCATATCACAGTAAGATTTTGTCATCATGGCTGAAGGAGGGGAGAAGGCCTGTTACCACGACAAACATTGGGCAGCTGTTGCAAGTGGTCTGTTGCAAGTAGTGGTTTGGTTAGCTCTGAACAATGTTCCATATAATGTCAATAAAGTAGTTATAAATTCTGGCCATTGTTTTATCTTCTTGATATTCTTGAGTGATCGTGTATCGTGCCTTCTATGTAAGATTACGCGAATGCAGGGGTGGAAGATTTTGAATAATAATTGAACCTTGGAATACGATTGATGTGACAAGTCGGTTCCATTGAGTCCACAATTATTTAATACAGATTACACGTCAAGACGATTCATGCATGTTGATCACAAAGGTACATATTATAACTTGAAAATATATGGCATAGATATGTAGATATCCTATCAGTCCTTGTCCAATAATCAAATTACTGTATGCAGATTGTCATAGCTGTATGCATGCGCGGTTGGGGTTTTCCAACGGCCGACAGTGAGTCTATGAGTCTGGCAAAATCAAATACTATGAACTGTAATTCATCCTTCCTTAATTTTCACTTTCGTACTGACCTCTAATCATTTCAAATCTTCGTAATAGCAATGGACTGACCCATGTCCGTACTTACATAAAATATATCTGTATGGCAATACCATGCCCAACATTGGAAGGAGAGTCAGACGCGTCTTAACAGCTTGACGGTCAATGTGAAAAGGGTAGCGTTTCTTAGTTACCGACTGTGTCCTAAACAACGCTATACACGTCATAATCGATCGTGTATAAAGCGTTCATTAATTGAAACATCTATCGCAATATATTAAATGTCTTAACCTTTATAATTGCACGTCTGGTAACCTTTAGCAGACGGCGTTAATATCATATACCGTAACAGCAGCCAAGAGCCAGAGATCTAGATCTCCAGAATGACCCAAAGTTCACTGGGTGGACAACATCTGACAAAATTTGAACTATCGAAGGCGTAAAGGAAGACAGCTGACAGGACAGCTTGGCGCTCTTTCTCTGGCTAACCTCTACACACCAAGGTAGAAGATTATCGAAGTAAGAAAGATTTTTTCAATGATATCATGACATTTGTATAATGTTTCAATATATGGGTGTTCCCGTTCTTCTTTATTTTTAATCGAATTAGTCACTCAAAGGTTTCTTCTTAACTAGCAACTTACTATCAGTTAGGTTCTGACCATCTAAAGCGGCGCATCTTTCCTGTGCTAGTGTTTGAATGCTGCTCCTGTCCACAGGACCATTGACAACAGTCAAACATGCCACACTTCCATGATAGCCTACGTCAGTCGGCTTGAAGACATTAGCTTGGCCAATACTTATGCTTCCATTTCTGTTCGGTGCTAGAGAGAAGGGGGAAGAAAAACACTGCTGATTATGAAACCCACACTCACAGATAAGCACACATGGCAGCCTTATGGCAGGGCGATAGAGGCGGCCGCCCTGGGCGCAAAGGGCTAAATCGCAGGAGCAGGCGAGGGGAAAAAAGTATTTATGTTCGTAAGTAAGCTCGACCTTTCTTTAACTGTGACACTATTCACATATGCCAAAGCAAGCAATGTTAATCTTTTATTATCCAATACCATAATTCCCGCCTTAAGTTCTTCGGTCGGTCGGTCGGTCAGTCACATTTTGCACAAGGGAGTGACTTCTCCAAGCTTAGTATGCAATGTGCTGGCTTCTCAACAAGTTTCATCACAGCGGGAATCCCCGGAAGTGTGTAGATGATTTCAAGAGTCAACGATTGGAGTAATTAGCCTCACAGACAGAGTTCGCTTCCACATATGTATATTGTAGCATTGCGCATAGCTGGTGGTCATATAAAGATAACTCCAGATATGCCTCTGTGCATAATTTTAAAGGATAGGAACGCGATCTTTTCTTTCATGTAAAGTTAACATTCTTAAAATATAATATGGTTTGAATATTAAACACCTCTACCGCCGCTGAAGTGATAGAAACCTGATCGTCAAGCAGAGATAAAACCTACATATATGCTGCGCTTTATTTCGAGTTCCAAACATTCTAAAACATGAAAGCAAGCATGCTTTTTATCAAAGTAGATCTTTAGAGAGCTCCCGACTTACCACGCCCTCGACAATGTCAGGTTTGACCGCAATATCGATCGTGACGTCGGTATTCAAAGTCTAATCCGGCATTGGAAGCTTTTAAGTAGGAGAAGACAGACCCATCCAAGTGTTTTTTAAATAGATCACCACAGCTTCTGGATTGCCTGCCACTGGTCTACATATTCTTAAACATAAGTATCCAGTAAGTTGCAGTTAATTCTATAGAGTCGACATTGTACAAGTCAAATTAATTGTAAGATTTATCGCAATTCACATTCCGCCTTTTTTTATTTTTTATTTTTTTGGCAACGTAAATTTTTTTTCTGCTTCTCTTTATTGAAGCTCTTCCCTCTCCCCTCCCCCTTCCCAGGGAGTCATTCTCTTTTTTACATACATCCTCGTTGTTTGAATAACTTGCTCCGGATTACTTGTTCATATTCATCGAATTATTTATTTATTTTTTATTTGACTTGACGTTTCTACATGATGGGCCAGTCTGCACCATTTCCAATCCACCTTAGTCACTTTTTACGACGCACGTGGTACGTTACAGTTTTACCATTCTTTGCACCAATCAAGAGCCTCGGTAACACATACAATAAACCCAAAAATAAACAGCTGAGAAGGGAACATGCAGGTTTTCGACAAAACAGATCCTGTACAGACCAAATGGCCGTATTGAGAATATTATTTCGACAACGATTGGAACTGAACTCACCTCTTTACATAGGATTTGTTACGTGTGAGTGAAAAAAAAAATCGACAATGTAGACAGAGAATCACTTTGGAAACTGCTGAGGCAATATGGAAGTCCTCTTTTAAGATTAGTAACCTAATAAAGATAACGTATGAAGACTATAAATGAAAAAATGAAGGACGGCTTACAGTACCATTTAAGGATAAGAACTGAAAATGTGCTTCGTTATAATTTCTCTTATTGCTCGCCATGAGAACACTGACGCTTGAAAACAAAAAAAAAAAAACCTAAAAAAAAATAAATAAAATAAAATAAAAAGATTATGAGAATAATTCCAGAAAATGATAGCAAGATTGCATTTGAAGAAACACACTTATAAAATTTAGAATCAAACACATACCTTGGCAGCTATTTAGACAAATACAGACAGTAGTATTGGGAGAAGATCGGCTACCACGACAAGCAGGGGAAACAAAGAGCCAGGGATCCTGACCCCAGGACGACCTAGAGTCCGCTGGGAGGACAACATTAGACAATCTTTGAAGGACCGAGGACTAGAATGGAACCAAGCCAGGAGGAAGACAGCCGATAGGATAGTATGGCGCTCTCTCTTCCAAATCTCTACACCTCACGGTAGAAGGGGAACGACTAAGTAGAAGTAGTATTTTTAAAAAAAATAATTAAAAATAAAAGACAAAAGGAGCTTTCATTGCATTAGGAGATGTATGGAAACTAAAAGAAGTCCATTAAAAAAAATAATAAACTCAGATGTTCAGTCCGTCCTACTGTATCGCTCTAAAACACGGAGAACATCGGAAACATACGAAAGAAGTTAACAGACTTTCATGAAAGAGGCGCCAGAATAGAAGGATTGAAGTGGTATGACAAGATCGCTAATGTGGGACTGGTGACAAGATCACTAATGTGGGACTGGTGACTGTCACAGAGGTTTTATGATCATTAAATTGCCTATATCCTCTTCTTTTTCCTTTCACCCGTATCCTCTATTTATTATCACTCTTTATTTTTTTTCCTGTATTTTTCGCATTCGTTCGTTTGCGAAAAATATATTTTTTTCCCATTCTCACTTTCGCCAGTTTCGTTTCTCATTTAGAAACGCATTTTATTGCGGATTAAACGAGTAACTTTTTACGTAACGTGTCAGTCCCTCGCACCAGACGATTTGGCGTGAGAAGGCATTCGGTCAATCGCTGCAGATTGACGAAATAACTGAATATTTTGACTATCTCAGACATAGGGCCGACATATCGTCTGCATTTTCACTTGTCAAAACGTAGCTTCTCGGTGAGCGCTGAGGTTAGGCGTGAATCCCGACATCCCCGGGCGCAGTATCAGACATTTGTCTGGTATTTTGCATCTGACACGTAGTTTCCTCGGTAGATTCTCAGTGTCAGGGTGGAGAAGGCGCCATCACGCATTCGCTCAGAATGGTCATTTTGGCGTGAGGTGCGAAGACAGGAGGTGTTAAGAGAAGGGGAGGCTATTGCGTAGTTTATGGAAATAGTGTACCTCTTTGTCTGGTGTTTCATATATACTGGAGGGAGTTAGATTTCATTTTCACTCAGTAACTTCGCAGTCAAGACTAGAACAAGCCTTCGTTTGATTTCTAGAATCTCTGTTAATAGAGATGTCGTTTAGTATGATCGTAGTGGTTTAAGTTCTTAGTAGTTCTGTGTTGAGGTAAATCTTATATTATTATCTAGTAATTTGTGAGTGTTAAAGTGCTAAATCGCTTATTTCATTTTGCTAGTTAGATTTGTGCAGAGAGTTAAATGATTAAGTCTGTTATATTCTCTAGTCGACGAGTTACAGTGAAAAGCGGAATAAATTATAATTTCTAGCTTAAAATCATGTAGCCATAATGGATTTAATTTAACTGCTAATACGCAGTCGAGAATATTTTAAAACTAACTTATTAAATGACTGCTACATCTTGAGTATTGACGGAATGCGTAGGTATTCCTAATTCAGGATGTTTGATTTTTAAATATAACTTATTCCACGGGAAGTGTTAAACTATAAGACAAGCTACGCTTGCAGTTTAAATTATCAGTTATAGTATGTATAATTATTTGATATGTGTTCTTTCCATTTATATATAGTGAAACTGTGGTACCCAAACTTTGCCAGCGTTTGAGTAAAGAGATAAATCTGTGAAGAAAACAACAAACATTCTTACCTTAAAGATTTGATGTATAACTTTTACAAAAACTTTAAGATTTAAAGAAGTAACGGGTCATCGAGCCTGATTTGATTCTTCCTGAGAACACTCTAGTCATTTTTCAGCCTTTGTGGCAAGTAACATATTTCAATCAGTAACTTTCCCGACGCTGTTGACAAGTGGTGGTGTGACCAACTAAATTCCTATACTGAGAGAAGGTGCAGACCTGACATTCCTCATTCATTTGAAATCTAAGATGTTGACACTGTGCTCGCTATAAACGCTCGTGCCTGGACAATTTTATGTGACTTAAACATACATCCAAAAACAATGGTATTCCCAAGAGAACGGTCCCGGAAGTATTGAATTCAACCCGTCTTTTTGGACCTGGGGTTTTCTTGGCCAAGATTACCATTGAAGATTCTGTATGGGCAAGTCCTAAAAATATTGTTTTTTTTGTTCCCGAAGTGGCTACCAAAGCTGTGAGTATAACAAAAAAATGCACGTGATCACAGTTGAATGAATAGAGTGAATGCAGGACTGAGCGATCCCTTTACGGTGGTAATTTGACACCCATTTTTTTGGCTGTCATAACATTTCTTTATGCAAGGTATTGCTAACTTTTTATATATATTTCCCCTTAGACTAGATCAGAGTATCCAGTCTGTTCATACCTTAAAGGGGAAGAATTTTAGACTAAATCATATGTATCTGTGACTCTTTGGGCTATCACTTTCTTCTAACGGGACTGTGGGCTATACCTCGAGGGAAGGATCATACCAACGGGTCTATCATTCTTGTAGCATTTCTTGATTTTTGTTTATGATTTTTTTGTATATGCTTGATGTGATTTGATATGTTGTGAGAGAAGTTTAGTCTTGATAAATAAACTACTCATAAAATTTATTCCAGCGTGTCGGTCAGTTCGTTTTCCCAAACTCTTCATATAATCATTGTCATAGTTTTTTCCACGTCTGTACGTCTAACTGTCGTCTTATGTGTGTATGTATGTGAGTGGATATATATATATTTCATATATAGGTGTGTAGATTGTCTGACTCAATCTAAATCTGTCGTAGAAGATAGGTGAAAGAGAGAAGATTTCTTGATTTCAGAGACAGCCTCTATCACATTTCTACCATCTCACTCGTGGAAATCTATAGCTATTACTACTTCTCACTGTGACTATCACTTTAGTCTAATCTATTCAGAAGGGACCAACCCAAGTCTTAATTCCCCTCTTGAAAATCTACGACAGTGACAAGATCACTAATGTGGGACTGGTGACAAGATCGCTAATGTGGGGACTGGTGACAAGATCACTAATGTGGGGACTGGTGACAAGATCACTAATGTGGGGACTGGTGACAAGATCACTAATGTGGGGACTGGTGACAAGATCACTAATGTGGGGACTGTTGACAAGATCACTAATGTGGGGACTGTTGACAAGATCACTAATGTGGGACTGGTGACAAGATCACTAATGTGGGACTGGTGACAAGATCACTAATGTTGGACTGGTGACAAGATCGCTAATGTGGGGACTGGTGACAAGATCGCTAATGTGGGGACTGGTGACAAGATCACTAATGTGGGACTGGTGACAAGATCACTAATGTGGGGACTGGTGACAAGATCACTAATGTGGGGACTGGTGACAAGATCACTAATGTGGGGACTGGTGACAAGATCACTAATGTGGGGACTGGTGACAAGATCACTAATGTGGGAACTGGTGACAAGATCACTAATGTGGGACTGGTGACAAGATCACTAATGTGGGACTGGTGACAAGATCACTAATGTGGGACTGGTGACAAGATCACTAATGTGGGGACTGGTGACAAGATCACTAATGTGGGGACTGGTGACAAGATCACTAATGTGGGGACTGGTGACAAGATCACTAATGTGGGGACTGGTGACAAGATCACTAATGTGGGACTGGTGACAAGATCACTAATGTGGGGACTGGTGACAAGATCACTAATGTGGGGACTGGTGTCAAGATCACTAATGTGGGACTGGTGACAAGATCACTAATGTGGGACTGGTGACAAGATCACTAATGTGGGGACTAGTGACAAGATCACTAATGTGGGACTGGTGACAAGATCACTAATGTGGGGACTGGTGACAAGATCACTAATGTGGGGACTGGTGACAAGATCACTAATGTGGGACTGGTGACAAGATCGCTAATGTGGGACTGGTGACAAGATCACTAATGTGGGACTGGTGACAAGATCACTAATGTGGGACTGGTGACAAGATCACTAATGTGGGACTGGTGACAAGATCACTAATGTGGGACTGGTGACAAGATCACTAATGTGGGACTGGTGACAAGATCACTAATGTGGGGACTGGTGACAAGATCACTAATGTGGGGACTGGTGACAAGATCACTAATGTGGGACTGGTGACAAGATCGCTAATGTGGGACTGGTGACAAGATCACTAATGTGGGACTGGTGACAAGATCACTAATGTGGGACTGGTGACAAGATCACTAATGTGGGACTGGTGACAAGATCACTAATGTGGGACTGGTGAGAAGATCACTAATGTGGGACTGGTGACAAGATCACTAATGTGGGGACTGGTGACAAGATCACTAATGTGGGGACTGGTGACAAGATCACTAATGTGGGGACTGGTGACAAGAATAGGACATGTGCCGGTGGAATAAGAGATGAGAAGAAGACGCTGGCGATGGATCGGACACGCATTGAAGAAACCTGTAGATAGCATTACAAGGCAGTCCTTATTCTGGAATACCCAGAGGAAGAGGAGGTGGGTGACGATCGAAAAACACATGGAGAAAAAAGGTGGAGATGTACAAGTATATGAAAAGGCTAAAGATGACACGGAAAGACCGTGAGCGGATGGTACGGGACAGGAGGGACTTGACATGAATTCACTGAAGGTCATATGTTTCTTTGGTAGCTCAGGGATAATGAATGAATGAATATAATAGTTATAATTAGGCTGGGACCATTAACAATTAATTAATCGATTAATCGCTTTAAATTGTTTTAATCGATTAATTGATACAAATTTTAATCGATTATTTCCGTTTTATTTAGCAATGTCTATGTTTTTTTTTTTTTTGCTGAAATGCGAGAGCATTTGCTATGTTAGAGGTTTGTGATATGGAACTTGACAAGTATGGTCAATAATAATATATTGTTTGGCTGTATCTTTTCAGTATTTTTATTATATTTTTCAGGACGATGTTGCCTTATAAAAAGTAAAATAAATAAAGTCTTAGTGATTAAAAAAAAAATGCTATTTATGTTTTTTTTTTTTATAATTTATCAAATTGTTCGAAATTGATTGATTAATCTGTGATTAAAAGAAGTTCGATTAATCGACGTAGATTTTTAAAAATCGATCCCAGCCCTAGTTATAATAATAGTTTACTGTAAACCTCTACATCTCACGATAGAAGGGGAGCGACTACGTAAGTAAGTAAGTTTACTGTAATCAGGACACTCTCAGTTTCCAGTAAAATGCTAGGCAGGATAATTATCCAGAGAATTTCAAAAGCAGAAGACCATAAACTGAGAAAAGAACGAGCAGGATTAGGAAATAATAGAAGATGTACAGATCATATATTCACCCTCAGAAACATAATAGCGCATTGCTTAGAATGACAGAGACAGCAATACATTAACTTTGTTGATTTTGAAAAGGCTTTTGACAGCATATACAGGGACAGCCTATGGAAAATTCTCAGGGCTTACGGAATTCCCAGCTGCATTGTTTCCATCATCAAAAGCCTCTATGCTAACTTTACATGTAGTGTTGGGCAGTGTAAACTAACTATTTAAGTGAAAATATGAGTACGACAGGGATGCCCTTTATCAACCGCTTTATTTTTAACGGCCATAGACTAGGTGATGCGCCAGATGGCAGAGGACAATCCAAGAGGGATAAGATGGGCAATGTTTTCTACACTGGGAGATCTAGAATATGCAGATGCCATTGCGCGACTTGCACATTCACATCAACACATCCAAGAAAAAAAACAAAACAGATAGACTGAATAAGTATAGCCAGCTAGTGGAACTGAACATCAATCTAAAGAAAACTCATGACACTCAATGTGGGCAATCCTGAGCCCATAACAATAAGGCACCAGAAGCTGGAACAGACAGACATATTTACATACCTCGGATGCATAGTAACACCAGACGGCGGAACAAGCAAAGACATCAACAACAGAATGAATAAAGCGAGAACAGCATTTGCTAGTCTAAACAACTTCTGGAAGTCTTCCCATTACAGCACAAACACAAAACTAAGATTATATGAGATATTTTTACTTTCTGTGCTTCTCTATGGTGCAGAATGCTGTAAAGTAACAGAGAAGGAAATGTCGAAATTGCCCTCTTTCCACACAATTTGTCTAAGGAAAATTCTCCGAATCTTTCGGCCGAATACCATCACCAACAAAAAACTGCTTACTCGGAGCAGCCAAGAGGACATGCACACCATCATAGCCAGCAGACGCTGGAGTTGGGTTGGCCACGTCCTCAGAAGAGACCCTGATGCCATCACAAGACAGCATGTGGCTGAGGATCAAAGAAGGAGAAGTAATCAGGACGTACCTGAACTATTTTTGCATGTCACCGAATTAGTGTAGGCGATAGTGTTCGTGAGAATACTAACACTTTTGTTTGAGCCCTGATACGAGACGCTGATGAAAGACCAGGTGTTTGGTGAAGGTTTACTGCTGCTGACAGATCCACATACAACTGAAAAAAAAAGACATATTAACTTGTAAGTTCAACTTTTATTCCACAACAGAAACAACATATTATCGAAAAAATGAACTATAGTATCTAGGTACAAAGGTATTACAGTAAAATGTCATGCATACTTAATTCTGAGCTTCTGGTCCAACGAGGAGCGGGGTGTGGATTCAGCAGGGTCCTTGGGCCTGGGCTTCACCTCACGGAAGAGTGGGGGCTCACCTCAGCCATGGATGCATAACGAACCTCTTTTTAATCCTTTTCACAAACAATGAGGGGGCCTCACGATGTAAAATGACTCGGGTTTAATCTAAGCTCTTGGAGGCCAACTATCTTGTATGGTTTATTCCCTTTAAATAATGTGGATAGGTTTAATGTGTAAGCTTCTGACAGACCCGCTTATTCTATTTGTTGGGTATGCTGCATATGCATGGGAATTAAACTTGAATACAACTCAAACAGAACTTGAATAAACACTGAATAAATGTTTGACCACTGATTGTACTAAATCACAGCTGTCAATCAATCAATCAATCTATACCCTTTAGCTCATTAAGAGCATAGACCTTCAACAAACGCAACGTCATGCCAAGTTCTCCTTCACGTGCCATCAGTTCAAGCTCTTTCCACGTTTTCCTCATTATTTTCACTTCTGTCTCCAATTCTCTTCTCTGTTTTCTGGTCTACCTCTGCCTCACTAACCCCCGGGTCCTACAACAAGGACTGCTTTGAAATGCTGTCCACCGGTTTCCTCAATGTGCGTCTTATCATTGCAAGCGTCTTCTTCCCATCTCTTGCTCCACCGGCACTTGTCCTATTCTTGTCATCAGTTCCGCATTGGTGACCTTGTCATACCATTTTAATCTTTATATTCTACGCAAGCATGTACCTATTTCTGAAACTATAGCGTTTGGTTGTTTCTGCTGCTCTTCATGTTTCAGAGCCATGCAATAAGACTGACCTGAGATGTGAGTTGAAGATTCTTATTTTAGTGTTGCACTTAATTTCTCTTGATCTCCATATATCCTCTTGCTTTTTGTATTCTTATTTTGATATCATTGTCTGTCCCTCCAACTTTTGTCTATATTGCTGCCAAGATATGTATATAATTCCACTGCTTGTAGTGGTGTTTCTTCAAGTTCAACCTTGTTATCATTTTTTGCATTTATTATCATTTTCTTTGTTTTCTCCTGTGTATTTTCAGGCACTCTTGCTGTGACCTCTCATTTGAGTATTTTCATGTTGTGCTGCATCTGAATATGGTTATGAGACAGAAGAGCCAAGTCATCGGCAAAATATAGATCATCAAGCTGTTTAGTCAGATTCCTCTGAATTCCATTTGTTATGTGTTGTCGACGTCTTTATAACCCAATCTATTGCTTGTAAAACAAGAAAAAAAGGAAATGGAGGCAAGAGGCATCCGTATCGCACTCCAGTTCTTATCCCAAACAGTTATGTAAGTTGTTCTTCATGAAGAACTCTGCAAGTCATGTTTTCATGTTTTCTTTATTTAAGTTAATGATCTTTAGCGGAACTCCATAATGCCTCATCAATTTCCAAAGTGTTTCTCTGTCTACACTGTCAAAAACTATTTCAGAGTCCACAAAGAACGTCATCAAACATGGACAGATCAACTAAGGAAAAAAATATCTCAGCTAACCAAGACCGGAGAAGGTTCTCTGACAGAGAAGCGCATGACGCAAAACAGAGGAAGCCGAAACGAGTCTGTGTTGCTAACATTATTTCTCAAACTATTTATCCCAGAGGAAGTGTTGAAACAATTTTCAGGCCTCAGGAAACCCCTATATAAAAATGAGTGTATCTACAGCTCATGGTACTTTAGCGTGATGAGTAAGTGGTAAATATAAAAATGAGTGTATCTACAGCTCATGGTACTTTAGCGTGATGAGTAAGTGGTAAATATAACAATTCCATAAAAATTGTCAATGCTCTTTTGAGTAGATACGAATTTCTTTCTCTGGATCTATTTATTTTGGCCAACTTATTGGTCTACCCTTTTTGTGTGGTTCCCCCCTCCCCACAAAAGGATATCAACTTTAATGCAAGTCAGTGGTATGTAGGTAAAAGGAAGTAGAGTTTTTTTTTAAATGTCCTATTTGATTTTGTTTTTGTTTTATGTTATCGAAGAAGGCCTAAAAGTCTAATCACAAATGTCTATTGTAAAAGATGCTAATGAGGTATGGTATGTGCTTGAGTGAACAATGTCTTATTGCGCACTGCCATACGGGGCTGCTCGGTCACTGTATACTGCTGCGGGCGTTAACATCATCCGGCGCGCTAAGTTAAAAAAAAAAAAAAATCTAGGAACCGCGGTTGAGAACCTCTTTTATAAAAGAACCTACAGATTTGGCACTTGGAATGTTCGAGCATTGAACGAACAAGGGAAGACAGTACAGGTGGCAGCAGAAATGACGGACTACAAGATCCATACCCTGGGACTGTTCGAAGCAAGATGGACAGTGGTAGTCAGGAGGAAACTTAACACAGGAGAAATTATGCAGTCCTCGGGACATGAGGAAGAAAACTCGTACTATAATGAGGGAGTAGCTCTAATGATATCTAAGGAAGCATAGAAAGCACTCATAGAATGGGAAGCAGCGAGACCAAGAAATCACAGCTTTTTTTTTATTTTAATGGTGAAAAATATCACGTTCAACCTCTGATGGGTTATAATTAGGTTATATAATGCTTTCAATTCCAAATAAGATGAATAACTGCTGATACGGGGAAAGTGGCATCACATCTGTCAAATCATTGTAAATATGGCCAATCAAAATTATCAATTTTGTTTGTATGTTTAAAAAAAACACACAAAAAAAACCAATACAACAAACAAAAACGACATAAAACAAAACAAAACCAACCAAAGTTATATTCAGGGGGATGGGTATGAAGGCCTCTTGTACCAGTTAGATATTTAATTGTCTTTAACTAGTCATAAGTCATATGTGTTGTAAGAACATCATCAGACCTTCACCTTCCCAATCACAGCTGTAGGTGCTAAATTAACAATATTAATTATTGGCTAAATGGCTTAAAAGTTGAATGAACTTACGGGCCTACTAAACTTGCTGAACTGACTTAAAAAAAAAATGCCACACATACGAGTCCTTTTTGTAGGTAACGTGAAAGTCCTTAGTATTTCTGGCTAAAGAACTGTAGAAAATATCTGGGCCGAGTCAAGTGAATTAAGCACAGTAACTTCAGTACTTAAGAACTTGGAGTGAAATAAACAAGATATTACTGCTCTTTGCTGACTTATTTATTTTCTTTCAGGGTACATCATCATCATTACCGTTACGTTTCAGCTCACCAAGGATCATAGACCTTCCACAAATTCAAGCCCAATGTGGTGGATTTAGATGTTATGACTTGTTGTTGTTATGTATTTCTATTGTACTGAATGAGGTCAGCTGTGAAGGCCCCAGAATCTAACAATTATTAGGGTGAGTTTTCAGAGTGCCTTTCTGCTACCACCTTATGATCTCATTCAGACTTATTCTTGACTAGTATGTTCTGATAGCTACGTACAATGTCTAGGGTAATGTAAGGTGTGTTGTAATAGTATGACAACAAATACAACTAAGAACTCTATGAAAAGTACTTAACAACACCCAGAGTTAAGTTTAAATGTGAATTAATTTTTTACAATTTATTGTCCAGTATCACAATTTTGTGTATACTGGAATAGAAATTCAAAATGATCAATCAAAATATTTACATCAAAAAGATTCAATTTATAACTGTATATATTATTGTTTGCAAATTTAATTACATGTGTCAATCTGGGACAATGTCACTGTACTATAACTCCTATGAATGGGTACTGTTAGGAAGAACGTCTAAGTTCATCACAATCTGAATATTTATTAAACACTTGGGAAATCAGAGCAATTTTTGGGTTGATATATCAAATGCCTGCAGACACTGGCTTAACTTTGTGGCTTCTGATGTGCAGGATGAAGTATAGTCACTCCACCAGCTTCCAATAACAAGTCAGGCCTCTGATCTTGAAATACAGGGAGGCACACAGTTGATTCTGCCTCACTTCTTTATTATGCAGAAGAATATTCAGATCTCTGTTGACCTGGGCTTACTTCTAGTCGTGGATGAAACCCTGGAACAATATAAATTCGGCCTACATCACCCTCTGATATACTCTCTCTTTCCCTAACTAAAAATTTTAATTCATTCAGATTCAGCATGGTAACTACACAATTAGTTAACGTTCTTAATTGGTTTGTTACCCCATTCATGGTCAAATAAACTTCAAACTATAGTTTGACACTTTCCTTGACAAAGGAAACATTTTAAGTTAATAATATCAAGTCATGTACAAAGACGGTGACTTGCTGAAGAAGACGGCCAGTGGTTTGCCTGGTCTTATGTCACAATACTGTTCAACAATTTCCCCATTACTATTTAATTTTATTTTTTCCCAAAGTGTCAGAAAACCTGTCGGGCTTTTCTACAACCTATTACTATATTTCTTAACAACTCTGTGAAACAACACAAAGTTTAATGTTGGCTTCACTCTAGATAATCTTTTCCCCACATAATTTTCATACAAAATCAATAATATATACATAATGATAATATAAAGGTTTTCTTTCTTACCGCATCAGAGAAATATTAAACACTAATAGTTTGAATTGAGATAATATGGTCAACTCCAGATCTCTTGCTGGTGCAGAACAGCTAAGCCAAGACAGTACTTTTATCTTGCTTTTAAACAACTTTAATATCGAAAATCTCTATCACAAGTGGTCCCGAATACTACTATCCATTAGTTTTTTTCTTCCCTTAGTATATTAGGCTACAGCCAATCAGGTACCGTTTGGCTTTTAGCGTCCATATATTCAAACTCGAACTAAATTTTCAAATCTAGGACTAACTTCCCCCTTATCCCCACCACAGGGCAAACTGAGAAAGGTTCAAGTCTGTTCGTCCATCTGTCTTCGTCAATATCTCGGTTAATTCCTAACAGTTTATAATTCTGACCAATAATTAGTAATCCTGTTGTTACCTGTCACACAGTGATTAAATTTTTATTCTTGTATTCATTATATTCAATATTATCGTTTTTATTCTTCATTTCCTCAACTAACATATTTTTCTATCTTGCCAATTCAAATTTGTAAACACTAACTCGTAGTACCACCAACTATGCTCCTTCCCTTCCCCGTTCCATACTGTATTTTTTTCAAAATAAAATATTCTTTTCTTTACGCCGTTAACAACGCTTGTAGTAATACGATACAGATTGTATTTTACGACACCCAACACTCCTGCACTGTGCCATCCGTTATAGATCTTTCTATGTCTTCTTCATCATTTAATGTCTGTCTCAGTTATGTCTGTCTCAGTTATGTTGTTTGGTGTCCCTCTGCCTTAATCCCCCTGGGGATTTCAGAATAAGGACTGGCTTGTAATGATGTCAACAATTGTACTCAATGTATGTCCTATCCATTGCCAGCGTACTCTTCTCATCTTTTGTTCCACCAGCACTTGTCTGGTTCTTGTCATCAGTTCAACATTGGTGATCTAGTCAAACCCTTTCAGTCCTTCTATTCTTCGCAAGCATTCATTTATGAAAGTCTGTAGTTTCTTGGGGTTTAAAAAAAATTTATTATTTATTGAGTGTTTCAGAGAATCAAAATAGGACTGTAAGGACGGTGGCAAAATTGGAGCCTGCCAGTCGTAGAAGACATTGAAACAGATTATCAGCAACTCACTGTGACACTTCGAACACGCTAATCAGTATTTGACAAAGAAGACAATGGAGCATCCAGTAAGTCTAGGTGAATCTATCCGAGTGCAACAGCAGTTGGCCACCAGTAGAGATAGATGGTTAGTGAGAGAAAAGTTATCACCGCAGCGAGGAAATACAAGATTTGAAACTTTGAAGATAAGGATGCGCAACTGGAAGAAGATGGAAAGTTGTTTTCTTTTTAGCACTATATTCTCCAACAAACCTTACAGACTTCCTACACTGCACACAAAGAAAGGTAAATGTAGTCCCATTGCAGAAACTGCCGTAGTGTAGTGAAGTGTTAGAGACTTCACCATACTATGTTGAGCTTAATGAGGAGGGGTGATCAGTTTCCTTTCCCGCTGCAATTGCCTTCCCTAACTCAAGAGCAGAGCAAAGTGCCCATTTACAGGTGGGTAGACTGGAGCTACCAGGTTTCGATCCAGGAACCCGGTTAAAACTGGAGACAGCGGCAACAAGGAGAAAAATAAAAACACACATAAACGATAATAAGAGCACAGGTGATACACAGAGAGCTTCTAACAGTTACCTTTTCCGTTGCTTATCTCAAACTTTGCAGAACTGATATCAAATGTCAAGGTTAATCTCCGAACATCATCTTCTTTATCCGCAGACGCTATGTAGTCCCAAACTACGCCCTCGACAACCAGGTCAGGTTTGACCGCAATAGCGATCGTGACATCGGTATTCAAAGTCTGATCTGGCATTGCAGCTTTTAAGTAGGAGAAGACGGACCCATCCAAGTATAAGACAGGACGGTTGGCTGCACCGTACGTTGCTTTAGATGTCAAACACTGTCGAAAAAGAAAACAAAAGGAATAATTACGAGAAATCAAACTTTCGTCGAATTTGGCGGTTGAATTGTTACAATGATTGTCATGTTTGTATGCATCTAGTGTCATTAAAAAAATCTTTATCATTATACATTATTACAAGAAGTTTTATTTGTACTCGTACACACGATCAGTTATGTATGCAAATTGTATAGCACACCGTTAAGAGAATTAAGGAGTTGAATAGATAAAACACTGAAAAATCCCTGCTAGAAACAGAGATGTGGGTTCTCAGAAGTATTTTTAGAAAGGACAATTAATATAAGACATGGAGAAAGCTTTAGAAGATCTAACGAACCGTGTACATATATTACATATATATGTATCACTCTGTCTCTCTCTCTCTCTCTCTCTCTCTCTCTCTCTCTCTATATATATATATATATATATATATATATATATATATATATATACACACACACACACATACATATGTCAACGAACTTATTATGGACAAGTCGTGTGTAGGTGGTGAACTTCTTTTTCTTTTGCGTTCGTCCTGAAAAGGACGTTTGTTACGTAATGTCGCCGTTTACAGCGCAGCTGCGATATTTGCGCCTTTCGGCCCGACACATCCGATTTCAGCATGACATTTTTGGGACCGCGTTTGCCTTTCCTCTTCGATCCCTACTGTCTCGGCCAGACTGCAATGATGCAGCCTGTTTCCAGGTTCACCACATGGAGGTTATTGCCTGTATGAGCAATCTAACTACAATATTCACGCACTGGCTTCACTGTCGTACAACGACAGTACACAATACGTCCCTATGTGCAGCATGTAACCTCGTACCGGTAAATCCTCCATTCAGGTGTAAACGGCACATCTCAGTGACTGGCGGCATGTATCATCGCCATCTTGATTCTTCATGAATCCGCTCTCAGGCGGGAAATGATCTACACCTGTATTTTCTTTAGAATAGCTCCAAGGCGGGACACAACTCGACGCCTTAACATGTTCTCCATGAACACCTGTATAAAGTTCCTCCAGGAACGCTCTTAGCCCGGAGAAACATCTCCTATACGACAATAGGTCGGACCTATAACATAATGACTATATCCATCACAGCTGTGGTTTCATACTGTCACACAATCAATATACGAGCACACAGCTCGACAACAACTCACAGACTGTCTCTAAATCACATTCGGGTACTCTCACAGTCACAAGACTTGTGTTCACTAAACACGCTTTCCCCACGTGCAAGTCCCAAATCGCTGACTCTCAGTAAGACAAAAACCCTGAGTTAAACCTAAAAACTAAAAATTGTTCTTGGACAACATCAGTGACCCTTACTTACACTTACTCCATCATTCACCCACATAAAACCGTTCTATGACAATATATATATATATATATATATATATATATATATATATATATATATATATATATATATATATATATATATATATATATATATATATATATATATATATATATATATATATATATATATATATATATATATATATATATATATATATATATATATATATATATATATATATATATATATATATATATATATATATATATATATATATATATATATATATATATATATATATATATATATATATATATATATATATATATATATATATATATATATATATATAATATATATATATACTGAAGCACATTAAAAACGCACCACCTGTATAATCCAGGAACTGAGTGTGAAATGTAAATATAAGTGTTTACAAGTTTGCATATGTGGAATCTTTATTCATTTTCCTATGAATCCATGCTGGTCATTAATTTGTACATTTGATTGTTATGAAATTCACTGCATTCTGTGCAGGCAAGGGAAAAAACCAAAAATGCAACCAATAAAAGAATTCATTCACACTATCCTCAGTATCTGGTATGTCCACCGTGTGCTTGCAAACAAGCTTGGCAGAGGCTCCGCATGGAACACACAAGTCTCTGAAGGAAATTCCGGGGAATCAAGTCCCATTCACGTGTAAGAGCAGCTTCGAGCTGTTGCAGATTAGCTGGAGAACCTTGCCTGTAGACTCTGCGTCCAAGCTCGTCCCACAGATATTCTATAGGGGACATGTCTGGTGATAGGGCAGGCCAATCAATCGTCACAATGTTCTGCTGCTGTAGATATTGCTGCGTAATGCATGCGGTGTGCGCACGTGCGTTATCCTGCTGGAGAAGCTGCAAGTCTGGATAATTTGTGAACGCAGGAGCAACCAATGCATGCACAACCTCATCTCGATATGTCACAGCATTAACATTTCCACGGAATACGTGAAGAGGCAAGCGATGGTGAAAACTGAATCCTCCCCAAATGTGAATACTGCCACCTCCAAATCGGTTGTGCTGACGAACACAGCAATCTGCAAAGCGCTCTCCACACCGTTGCCAAATCCGCATACGTCCATCAGCAAAGGATATGTTGAATCTGCTGTCGTCTGTGAATAGGACAGCATTCCACTGCAGTCTAGTCCATCTGACATGTTGCTCTGCCCATTGCAGGCGCTGCTGACGATGTCTGTGAGTCAAGTTTGGCCCAACATAAGGTCGTCTTGCAGTAAGGCCTGTATCTCTGAGTCGTCGTATGACTGTCATTCGAGAGACTTGCCCATGTCTAACCACTATTGCTCTTGCTGTTTGACTTGCCGGGAGAGTACGATTCCTTAGGTGACTCAGCACAATATGACAATCTTGCGCAGGGGTAGTAACTCGTGGTTGGCCACTCCGAAGTCTGTCCCGGGCACTGCCAGTGGTTCCGTAACGTTCATTGAGACGTACAATAGTGCTGTGGTTGCAATTCATCCTTCTGGCAATGGCCTGCGAGCTCATTCCGGTCTCGAACATACCAATGGCTCGTTGGCGGTCGTTTTCAGATAGTCGTGGCATTTCAAGCACATGTACTGAGTGTTTTGTCTCAACGGCCTGTTTATACCGAGTATACTGCCACAACGCCTACACATTTTCAGGGTCATAGCTGTTGGGAATCGTGTTGCACGTGTAACTTTCATTGTTTTCATGTAGTCTGTACACAAACCCGTGGGTTGAATCATGCACTTTCCATTCCAGCAGCCATTCGCTCTCTACCTCATGACAAACACGGGGAAAATCCATTCCCACACTTTTTTTTCCAGCTTCTCGGCATCAGTATATATAATAGTGGTGCGTTTTTAATGTGCTTCAGTATATAGATATATGTATATTGTTTGTGCTTCAATAATGTGTGCTTATGTAGAACAGAAGGATTGAAACTGTATTACTTAAAATTTCATAACAAGTGAAAGGAATTGTATTACTTTAAATCATATAATAAGTGAATGGGAAAACTAGATTTAGGAGCCACTTTAATTGTTGTTAAAAAATGCACTAAACAGCAGAAAATATACTTTCCATACATCGTAATGCATAGATTAAAAGTGAATAGTGAGTTATAATTAATCATTAATTTGTTCACAAATTTACTTTGTTTTTAAATTTAAAGATATGACGAAGTTTTAGTCAGTGATAAGTGGCCATCTACTCTTTTTTGTGTGCAATAGAAAGTATAGAACATTTAGTTTCTGCTTTTTGGTGCGTTTTGAAATAGCAATGCACGTGGTCACCAAAGCTTATTTTTTCCCCTTTACCTGATGATGATTATGATAATGATGATGATAATGATGATGATAATAATAATGATAATAATAATAATGATGATGATAATGATGGTGATGATTATAATGATGATGATAATGATGATGATTATGATAATGATGATGATGGTGATGATGATAATGATGATGATAATAATGATGATAATGATAACGATAATGATGATGATAAAAGTGATGATAATGATAGTGATGATAATAATGATGATGATGATGACGATGATTATGATGATGATGATAATAATGATGATAATGATGAATCAAAGTAGTAGTTTGTGATGAAGTACTGAGATTCTGTCTTTCAAATGGCCCAAGTCTTTTTTTCCTTGCAATTTGTTCACTATTTCTAGGAGGGATTACAGGTAATCCACTCCATGTTTCTTCTCCTTCTATTATTTACGTTTTTCAGAGTGAGATTATGAGGGAGTTTTATCTTATCTTGCATTTATATTTCTTCTCTATGAATAGAGGTGGTGTTTAGTGTTGGTGTGTAGGGAATTGTTGCAGCATTTTCCTAGAGGAAAGACTATAGAGCCTAGATCAGATTTGCACCAGTTTTAGTCTTTTTAAAGATATTGCGTGGCCATAGACGTATTTTTCGGGAATTAAATTATTTTCGGCCATTTTTGCTTCATTTAACAGCAGAGGGCTGAACTTTATTCCCGTTTCTTTGTTCAATGGGGGTAGTGACTTTAGCACGTAACACGGGCGGGCAGTAACATCAGAATGGTTTACGATTTTGAGTGGCCGAGATCAAACTGCATTTGAAATGCAGAGTGACCATTGGGCTAGAAACAAAGCCGCGAATATGACGTCAAGAGGTCAGAGTGCTGATCTATGATGATAAATAGGCCCGTAATTCATCGCCCGGTCTCTTAAATGAAATTGCCAGCCGCGTACCAGAGACAAGTCGATTCGCCTTCAGTGGGAATTCGAATTTGGTAAGCAAATAGTTATTAGCGTGGTCGGTACTTTTAAATTGATTTTACTAGTCCTAGGCCGATCAGTTAAGTTTTCTTTGGGAAGTTTAAGTTTAATTTAATTCTTAACTCCAGAGCCATCAATACTATCGTAGTGATAAACTGGGAAAACTTAAGAGGTCCATATAATTCCTTATTGAAGGAATAGCGGTATTTAATGAAATATTGTTGTCGCTCAGAGTTAGTCATGCAGAAAAGAAGATCGGGGTCAACTGATGTTTACTTTGGACTCAGGTAGAGAGAGGGAGTTGAGTGGGGGAGTGCTGACTTATTGGGCATGATTATTTTGTATGGTGGTACATAACGGGAATAGAGCAGGGAAGTTAAAGGTTAGAGTCGGGGAGTTAGTTGTTATAGAGTAATAGATTATTGATGTGTTGTTCAGCTGGTGCATTTTTTTTTTGGGTCTACACAGCAGGTATAGCGGTCTGTGGGAAGAGCGAAATTTGGCATCAAATTTCCCCACGGCAAGGGTGGCATCTCAGACCACATCAGAGTTTGAGATATTGCCGGAGGTAAAAGGAGACGGAAAAATACGTTTTCCCAGGCAGGGAAGACCTTCCTCCAGTGAATAGGAATTGTTGGAAATCCTGATCGCTGAGCTCAGTAAATGTTACGCACGCAAATTGGCATGCGGCCAGCGTCGGTGTAATTATTTCGCTTCGTCCCGGCCATAATAAAGCCGAAGGCCTGAACCCAGAGGGGGATCAGGCCGGTAAATCCAGAGTGGTAGCAGCAAAACCAGCTACCTGTTTCAGTTTTTCCAGAATCCAGTGTTTAAACCTAGTTGTAAATTTCAGAACTGTGGAGGGAAACATGGTTAAAATACTCTCTACAGATTTTAGAGCAGAGGACAGCTGCTGAAGTTTAGTCTACAGGTGATAGACCAGAAAGACAGAACTGAGACCTAGTTTTGTGTAGATCATAACAGAGGACAGCTGCTGAAGAGTGGTAGAATAGTTAGTTGTGAAGCAGTGTTCAGGAGTTCCAGATGGGGCTGTATAGTACCATAGCTTTTGCACTGAGTTGTGTAAACAGTTCATAGGAGTTCCAGCTATCAGTGAAATTAGAAGTAACATTAGAATTTAGAATAGCTAGTCGAGTTGAGGCTCGACATCTGAGACCTTACCAAGTGCAGTGTGGTTTATTTCATTTAATCTTACCTTCTTTCTCCATACAGGTGAAACTTGTGGGTGAAGGGTTGGGTTGGATGATACATCATTTGTAATTTTGCCTGAATTTGTTTTTCAGGTGTGCACACACGCACTTTATTTCTTTGACATGTATTTGAGTTTTTTATGGGTGTAAATAAATCTTGTACATTATAGCTGGAATCAGTCATTTGATTTTCGTACAGTAGCTATCTGTTGTCTGTATCGTGGTGTATGTGAATCTTAAGTGAACCGTATCCCCTTAGGGTAGTTAGAGGTGGTTGAGGCTATATCAATTTAGACGTCCGGAGTGGCGAGGAAGAGTCAACTTCGGTTCTCAACCTCGGAGCCAATGGTCTCAACTTTCACATTTTCACTGTCATTTTCATCTGAATCTATCCTTTCAGTCTTTCTTCTCACTAGTGTCTTGTCACTATATGTAGACAGCCTCTAGTCATAAAACCACTTAGTGACATAGTTCCCTGTTGATCTCCCAGAAGACAAAGAAAGAATATGACAACTTCTTCCTCAGGGGCGACTAATTTGAGGTTATGTATGCGGCTGGAAACCTCATCATGAGAAACAAATTGCTTCAGAAACTACTGATGCAATAGCACATGTATGCTGTCATGAAGGCATTGTGCAGGCAGACTAGCTGCATTGTTGTTTCCATGCTTCATTAGGAGCTACAAGGAAAACAAGAAGAAAAATCAAAGTGGTCTTCTTCTTCTTCTTCTTCGTACACTCTCAGACGTCCACTTGAATGTTCTCAAAGAAAGCAGTAGTCAGTTTGAGGTTATTTGAATCCCCGTAAAGCTTTTCCACGAAAGGAGCTGGCGTCGGCCATATGCATTTTCTCTGTACCACATATAAGGGGCAACTTTGAAGCGGATGTTCAGCAGTCATTTTATCAGTGCCACAGTTACACTGATCGGTAGTTCCTATCTTTAGCTTGTTGAATAGATGGTATCTCAATCTGTTGTGGCCAGTGCGGAGTCTGAAGATTACCACTTGTTCTCTTCTGTGGAGCTGGTAGTAAGCGGTCTAAATACAAAGGGTAACATGACCTTTTATTGCCCTGGGAAACCTAGGAAATCAAACGAAATAAAATTCACCAGTAAAATCAGAACCTTCAACTCAAATATTAAATCATTGTGTGTGGGCTTCTTCCTGGTCGTCGGAATTTAAGTAATCATGGCTATCTCTCCTGTAAAGCTGGCAGTGTCTCTCAGGATACTCTCGTCGCCTGACATTTTCTCCTTAAACTGAGTTGGAGAAGGTGACGCTGCAACCCTGCTCCTATCATGGAGACGACAGTTTTGGAGTGCTAGTTGGACTGTTTGCTTTTCTGCCACCCATGGACATATATCTGTCTGCCGTGCGTGCGTTGATGATTCACTGGGATCACGGTTAGCCGTTGGAGAAATTCTAACCCTATCTTCTCCAGGGTAATTGCTGATTAATCCGTGAATTGACTGCACTTGGCTGTAAATCCAGGAAGTCAGGGGTTGCGATGGCAACACTAAAAATAAAACAAATGATGTAATAATCCACCTTTTGTGTAATGGCACACTACTACTGTAGCGGTCATCACTGATAAGAGACGACGTAACTTGGTAAAGAAAACTGGTGCAAACGGAGTTTGAGCGCACCTCTTATTAGGTGTTGGCGAAGTATTTGTACTCCAAGCAAAGGCCACTCATCTATGTGCCCGTAATAGGGTGATGAACTAGGCACGCATGTTCCAGAACAAGGACTACCTTGTAATGCTGTCAACAGGTTTCCTCAGTGTGTGTCCTATCCATCGCCATCGTCTATTATCTTTCCTTCTATGCAGCAAACATTTGTCACTTGAAGTGGAAAATCGCGATCTTCAGTGTTACATCGAACCTTGTGGCGAGGCTATGTCTTTCGAAACTAGCTGGGTTGGGATCTCTAAAGCTAATCCGCTCAGTCTTTTCTTTGATGATAACCAAACTTAACTGCGTATTCTGTTGTGCTGCTGATAATGTAGGTTGAGAATCACCCCCCTTCTTTATTTACCAAATGTTTCTATACCTTCCTATCGCTGATCTATAATCTAATTGCCTTGTCCAGATATTGATACCTCTACAGAGATATTATACAAACTACTTGGTAAAGTCTGGGAGATAGAGGAAATACCAGCAGAATGGAAGGAAGGTTATCTGGTCAAGTTTCCTAAGAAGGGAAATTTACAAGAGTGCACAAATTATAGAGGAATAATGTTACTATCAGTGCCAGGAAAAGTATTAAACAGAACCACCCTTAAGAGATTAAAAGAGCCCATAGACAAGCAACTGAGAGATGAACAAGCAGGTTTTCGACAAAACAGATCCTGTACAGACTAGATAGGCACATTGAGAATAATAGATGAACAAAGTCTGGAATAGAATTCACCGCTATAAATCGGATTCATGGACTATGAAAAGGCATTTGACAGTGTAGACAGAGATAATAATAATAATAATAAATTCTTTAAGCACCAAACACGGCGCATAAGGCAGAAACCTGTGCTCTCCAGGTTGTTCGTTGTGACGCCACTCCTCTTAGCTCTTGCACATTATTTAGGCCCAACGTTCTTCCTTCTCTTATTATTGTTCTTCTGAGTGTTTCTTTTGGTCTTCCTTTTTTCCTCTTACCCCAGGAACCCAAGTGAGCGCCTGTAGTGGTATTCTGTTGTTTTGCATTCGTAGGACATGACCGATATATGACCATCGTCTTTCCTTATATAGTCGGAGACATATTTCTGCCTAGAGTCTTCTCTTATTTGTCGATTAGTCTTGAATTCTTTCCAACTGATGTTCATGAGTTTTCTAAGACATTTGTTCTCGAATGTATTCAGCTTGTTCTCCAATGATTTTGTTATTTTCCAACTCTCACAGCCATATGTTAACACTGAGATAACATTTGAATTAAACAGACGAAGCTTGGTATGTATATTCAATGATCGTAATTTCCAAATGTTAGATAATCTATTGAAGGCGCTAGCTGCCAAAGCAATTCTAGTATAGATTTCTCTTGTTGTGTCACCATCCTGAGTCATTTTACTGCCTAAATAATTGAAACTTTCAACTTTCTGTAGTTTTTCCCCGTTCAAGATGATATCAAAGGTCTCGTTAGAAAAGGTAGACAGAGAATCGCTTTGGAAATTGATGAGGCATTATGGAGTTTCCATGAAGATCATTAACTTAATAAAGAAGACCTATGAAGACATGACATGCTGAGCTCTTCATGAAGGACAACTGACAGAACCGTTTAGGATTAGAACGGGATCGAGACAGGGATGCCTCTTGTCCCAATTTCTTTTCTTACGAGCAATAGATTGGGTTATAAAAACATCGACATCCCACAACAGAAATGGAATGCAGTTGAATCTGACTAAACAGATTGATGATTTGGATTTTGCAGATGACTTGGCTCTTCTGTCCCATAACCATAATCAGATGCAAGAGAAAATGAAAATTCTCGATGAGAGGTCACAACAACTGGGCCTGAAAATATACAGGGAAAAGACAAAGATTATGAGAATAAATGCAAGAAATGATAACAAGGTTGAACTTGAAGAAACACCACTAAATGATGTAGAATCGTACACATATCTTGGAAGTAATATAGACAAAGTTGGAGGGACAGACAGTGATATCAAAATAAGAATACAAAAAGCAAGAGGAGCTTTGATTGCATTGGGAAACATATAGAGAAATCAAGTCCAACACGAAAATAGGAATCTTCAACTCAAATGTGAAGTCAGTCCTATTGTATGGCTCTGAGACATGGAGAACAACAAAAACAACAACCAAATAGCTACAGACTTTTATAAACGGGTGCTTGCGTAGAATAGAAGGACTGAAATGGTATGACAAAGTCACAAATGTGGAATTGATGACAAGAACCAGACAAGTTCCAGTGGAACAAGAGTTGAGAAGAAGACGCTGGCGATGGATAGGACACACATTGAGGAAACCTGTTAATAGCATTACAAGGTAGTCCTTGTTCTGGAACCCCCAGGGCAAGAGGAACAGAGGTAGACCACGAAGTACATGGAGAAGAGAGCTAGAAACAGAGGTGAAAATGATAAAGAGAACGTGGAAAGAACTTGAAATGATGGCACGTGAGAGGAGGACTTGGCACGTGATTGTTGAAGGCCTATGCTCCTTGGGGAGCGGAGGGTTATGAATGAATGAAAGATAATATAGGAGAACAATAATAACAAGGATGCCTCGAGTAGTTCCCGGGGGTCTCAAAGAAAGACTAGGACCATCCCCCCCCCCCTCCCCTCTCCCCCCTCGGCAAGTCGTATAAAGCGACTATTTTGAAGTTGCGCATGTGGGTGACAACCTCCTGACGTAAAAGACATTGTCACAGAAACCATATCTACAAAAGCATGTGAAAACTTGTTACAGGATTTATGCAGGACTAAGTGCCATGGTAACTCTATGCCCGGTAAAGAGCGCAAAGCAAAAT
>JAMPIV010010340.1:0-113437 GCA_024509875.1 Oreohelix idahoensis | reverse complement strand
TTTGGGGGTATATTATTGGGTTGATGTGTGAGAGAGTGTTTATGTAATTTGTTGGGAGGTGGATGGGTATGGGGTTTGGGTATGTGTTATTTTGGATTGTGTTTTGTGGTGTGTGTTTTGTTTGTATATGTTGTAAGTTTTATTAGGTCATGGGAGCGTGGAGGGTGGTGGTAGGAAAGTGTTGTGGGTTATTGGGGTGTATGAGGAAATAAGGATTTTAAGGATATGCGAGAGGGGATTGTTTGGTGGGGGTTGGGGAGAGTGGGTGTAGAGATTTTGTTGTGTTTTGGGTAAGGGATGGGGGTAGAATTCGGTTTAGTTGGAGTGGGCTGATTACCGTGTGCAGTGGGATGTTTATTAGTGTAAGTTTATTGTTTATGGTGAGGTTTATATGGTATAGAATGGGTGGTTGAGTTATGGAAATGCGTGGGCAAGATGGGGTATGGTGGGAATAGCCGCGGTAATGTTGCAAGGGAATAGGATAGGTTTTGTTGGGAGGGGTAAATGGCAGCGGCCATTTTTTTTGGGACATGGGGGTGGGGGGGCATGAATGGGTGGTTTTAAACTGGGGTTGGGTATGCAAACAGAAACGTGTAGTAGTGTTTTGATGTACACATTCGGGGATGCGAGTTTGGGCATTGGTTCTGGTCTGACATGGTTTTGATATTGGTTGTTTGGGAAGTACACGCATGATTATGGGTTTATGCAAGTTTTCCTCTCCTGTAGAGCGGTTGTTAGGGGTGAGTGGTCAGTGGACAAAATTTAATGGGGAGAGGGGGTTGGGGAACATGGGATTGGATGTATAGGGAAAATTGATCACAGTTGTGCGAATATTTAATGATTGTGGGATATTCACCAGTATTGGTTAATATTATCTAGGGGGTGAGGTTAGCTTCAGGTGGTGAGTGTGTTGGGAGATGGGGTTTCTCAGGTAAATGGTGCCGGTCTTTCTACCACCAGTCGTGGAGATTAGGCTATCCATAATACAGTGTCGACCTTATACTACGGAAAATGGCCCTCCCATGTCTAGGCCCATTCGTAGGCGGTCAGAGCTCTTTGTCGCAGTTATCAATTGGGCCACTAGTTAGCAACTGAATGCCCTTAGAGGGCCATGTTTTATACAGGGATCTTTGCATTTTTAACGATCTTATATACATGAGTCAAAAACCGTGCTTGTAATTGACGAACGAGGACTTACATCGAGTACGGGATTTTTTTAAGTGGTGTCCTAGGTTGGATCGCGAATAATTTATCTCATAATGGATCAACGTAACGTGTTTTCGATATCGGAAATAGACCGGAATGATGAAACATGTGAGGAGGGACATAGCACTTAACTGGAGATTGTTTACGGGGCGTTGATGCCGGTATCATGCATGTAACATATGTCAGATCACTCCGATCCGAGCAGGAAATCTGATTAAACAGGTTGATAATGTCCTTGCTGTATCCAAAGACAGAGGGGACCCGATGCTCTCTGAGCGCCATAGATCTATAATCCCTCGCTAATCTTAAATGAAAATCTACGATGAGGTCAGTGTCACAACAACGGGGTTTCGAAAAATAAACTATTTGAAAAGATACAGATTATGTGCAATTTACATCGTCAATTCACATATTTTTTATTTTACCACTGCAACATAACCATCTGATCATTGTAACAAGCGCAGAGGCATGCTTTTTAAATATAAATGGCTTTTGCCTTCTACGATGTTCGACCAATCGCCTAATTAATTATTGTGACTGTCTCGATAGTTCAGAGTTAACCATGTTCATTGATTGCAACTGAGAGTATCGTCAAATGCAGTCTAATTTTAGCAGGAAAATAAACGACTACAATGCACTTTATTTATAGCAGATTTTATTTAAGTTTATAAAGTTCTTATTTAAACATTTTTCTATAAGTTCTGTTTTTTAGCTATTCTTTTTTTATATGTTGTTTAAAACTCTTGGTTATTGTGCTTAATGTTTCTGTTGCTCTATAATTTGGAAAAAAAGTCCCCCCCTGACGCCTCACTCATATACACATCCAGTGCAGTGGTAAGTGTGAATGCAGTTTCTCAAGACTCGCGACTTATAAAAACTTACATACGCTCAAACAATAGTTCAAAAAGATTAGTTAGCTTTAGCTACTACATTCCATTGAACATGTGCACAACATCACACTTGACTTGGAGAAAATGGTGACAGAACATGTGCAAAGGAAAGGCATGCAAAGATGCGAGATTTTTGATGTGCCTGGAAAATTGGAAACTTCTTTAAGAGACTACAATTTAAACATCACAATTCACAAGAGATTATTCAAAACTGAATGCATAGTGCTAAAACACAATTATCTTGTATTTGAGAAAGATATAATCAAAGATTGTTGTATAGCTTCATTCTTGAGCAATGAAAAAGTAATTGAGCCTGTTTCAAAGTTTTTTCTTCATTTTATCTTACGAGGCAATCTGTTTTCTGAAAATTGAAGTTAGCAATTATTTGTTTGGTGGGGGGGGGCGAGAGAGATTTTGCAAGTCAGTTCTAACTAAGCAATTAGTCGTTGACCTCGCGCATCTTTGTTCTCCAACACCAAATCTGAACATCACAGTGTTTACTGCCATGATGATACTGCCAAATATCACTAGTACAAATATTATCACTAACCCAGTTTACCACAATAAGAGCCTAAATAATATTATATCTATGTCGTGTTATATTAGATCTACACCCAGTTTTTGTGTATATTTGTGTTTCAGCTCCGTTAAAGAGAGCAAAAATCGTGTCGTTGTTATTGCAATGCGCCATTAATATGCGCAGACGCACTAAGTTTAAGTGATTTCTCGAGCCCTAGGCTATTAAAATTGCCTACAACGCCGGCGAACGAGTCTACGACTTCCTCGTTGCCAGTCGCACCCCAAAGAAACCAATAACAAAGAGTTCGAACTACAGTAATAATGCCTTGAACGACATACAATCGAGCACTTAGGCGTGGGTGTCTATTGGTATTTTGTTCGCTTGTGTTTTATTTGTTTAATGTTTGTCTCGTGTGCTTAATGTCACTTGACAGGGTTGTAGAAATAAATACAGCCCATGCCGTAAGATCAGAGTTTTTAAATTGTTGAATCGCGGTCGGTTCTGCGAAGTTCCCTCTGCAAGTGAGTGACGCACATCAATCTACTATCCCACAACCCCGTCATCCCATCGTCGTCTGTAGCCCCACACGACCTATCACAATTGGCGTCCATCGACAATAGGCAGACACAGACCGTCGAATTAAGAAGATGACACCACGAGCAAACAAGCAAACTAACCAATATGTAACCACCCCACATGCGCGGTCTAGTCAGCCAATGCTGGCTAACAGTCCTTCAATAATGAAAGTTCACAGCTCTACCGTGAGCCGCAGTGCCAGGACGTAACTTCCTCCCATTCTTGGTCGCTGAAAGCCACGCCAAGTCATAACACCCTTGCTCCGCCGCCAAGGAGTCTTTTGATGGAAGAATCTTAGAAAGGGTACCTTCACGAAGTGCTAGTTGAGTAAGAACATGGCGGCTCCTTTTCTGCGCAGAGTTCACACTAAGCGCGTACGACGTATATCTACATCCTGTAGAAATACATCGTCACCACGGACCGCAAAAAAACCACATCGCAAAACAAATCCCCATTGATCTCTAGGGAAATCTTCTACGGATACGTGGTGGCACACCGTCCAGGCCAGCCCTGAGGAGATTACCTGAGCGTCGCGCAAATATGTGGAAGAACTTATCAGTGAGCGACCACCAGATCAATGAGATGACCAGGAATTTCCAGGCCGTATGTCAGGGGCCGTTAGGGAATATGCCCGTTTTAGCGCGATGAAGGCAACAAAGCCAAGAACATCTAGTGCAGAATAGCAAGTGCAGAACTCAGAAATGAAGAGGAGAGGCACTCAAAGCATAGCATCTCTCTTAAAGTCCCCACTAAGCACAGCTATCACAACCAGTTTGCCAGCACAAGAAGAGGTGCAAAAAGAGAGCACCATGCCAATCGCGGAAACTGCCAAAGCACGACAAGGAGATGTTGAGCAGGAACCCTCAACTAGACTTCTTGTAGTGAGATCAGCTGTTGTCAATAAAGCATGTGATCTGACAGTACGAACAAACTCAGTTTTGCACCACAAGTGCGACACATGGTTCAAGTGGTATAGTGTCCACAGGGATGGGGATTATCACCAGATTGATGAGTGTATTGATGTATTCGTACATCCACCAATATCTTCAGGAAGGGATTCAGGTCGTCTGGCGAGAAATGAAGAGTAGAATTTGACAGCAAACCATGTTCCAGGCAGGAAGCCAGTCTATGTATAGCGGCATTGGCTGCCAGGAGTGTAAGGGTATAGGAGGCATCCCATGGCACAAAGAAAGCCTACAAAGTTGAGGTGCTAACAATTGTGGAGAGTTTCTCAGGCCACATGCTGCCAACAATGGCCCTCAAGGCCCTCTTCCAACTAAGAATGCTTTGGCGAAAGTCCCCAGACATCTGATATCAACCCTGTCCCTCAAAGGAGCTGCTCTTTTCCCAACGTACTCGCCAGACAACTAGGTTGCCGTTCAGGTCATGCCAGAATGGCTGTGACAACTGATCACCCTAAATCAGGGCGCCAGTGGTGGAGAAAATTATTCGAACGTTTTAGTGCGGGAGGAAAACTCGTCCTAATAGCAATGTCCCGTACTACGCCTAAGTAGACGAGAATGATCTTTCCCAGACTCGCATGGATAATAACAGAAATATTGAGGCCTCTCATAACTTTAGGAACCCCTGGAACACCATCGATTAGTATACTGTTAACCTGCATACCACATTATCACAGAATTTTTACACGCTGTTATCATTACAATAGTAGCGCCTGCTATCTTCTTTGAACTCTTTGAAGCTCATGTGCATTTTGATGGGAAGGTTCAAATCACCACCACGACCATCTCTGAGCAACGATTATAGCATTCTCGTTCCTTAACGCCGCCCCAGAAAGAGACGTGAGCCATAGACTCACTAATATCCGATTTTCTAGAGCAATTAAACAGCAGTTTCTTTTCTTACCTGGCTGTCCCTTCGCCTGTGGGAGTTCCAAAGCTTCTCAGAACATCGTACCCATCAAAGAGACCAGCATGATCTCAGAAATATTCAGCGTGGTGCGTGTATAACTATCAAATAAGAAACTGATCAAGGAACTCTCAGCTAACGTAGTTAGCTTCCGAGCTCAATTTTTCGCGCACCCTTAGCGCGAGCAGCCTGAGACAAGACAAGATCGTAGATCGGATGAACGATGGAGAAACACAGCGGTTAACACAACGGCGTTGTACCTCGGATATTGCGTATACCTTCAAGAAAGTCTAAAAATTCATCACGATCCCATTAAAGTTATACATTCGAGAAGTATCATGTATAAGAACTCCGACAAACTGCATTCTTCTTTTTTTTATAATTGTATCGTTTCTGACAGAAACCCTAGTTGCACTAGCACTAGAAAAGCCAAGTCGGAATTCCTGCTTAGATTTTTCATCTACCTTCGTTACTATTGGAGTCATAACAAGATTCCGATCTGCGCATACGGGAATTTTATTAACATTAGCCCCTTCGCCAGTGATCACATGGTCTAAATTATTCACTTGGATTGTGGTGTAAATTTAACCTTATGAGCGCGATAAACCCAATTTCAAACAGTTTCTAGTGCACAACCGTAATGTTACATCTAAATATTTTCCTAATACAATTGACGGCGTAATAAGGGAAAGTAAACTAGTAAATACAGGTTTATTCTGTATAATAGATGTCTCGCTTTTGATGTATATTTAATCGTCACGGGGAATTTTCCTGATTTGTTATTGACGAGCTAATAAATTCAATAGGCTAACTGTAATTTATCGCAGTCTCCAGATTATAATATATTTGTAAATGGCATTTCTTGTTCTTGTAGCGTTATCTTTCATTTAGAACGATCATGTCAACCTGCAATCCCAGCAAATTATTAATTATATACAGAGTTCTGCCACATCAATTTCGATAACTCGCAGTAACCATATGAATCTTTCTTTTAAAGCTAAACTTGTGGCGACTTGTAATGGGCCCCCGCTCCTCTGAATTTTTAACTGAGAATAAAAGCCACACCAAGAAACACTTTTAAACAATCACTAGTTCATATAGGCTATTCCTTAAAGTAAACTGGAACAGAACATATTTTTAATTCATTGCCATTACTTTGTGTGAAGAAAAACAAAGATTCTACCTGAACACTTGTCTGTCAAGTATAATCAGTGGGATTTTTACACACCCCCAGAAGAAGAACTTACACCTCAGTTTTTTTTTTAACTTGTGACATACGGAAAAAGCAAATTAATCTCCACCAGCTGTGCCAATTTTAGAACCACACCATACCATCACGCTCTGAGCCAAGTGCCTGGTGCCATTAATTAGAGAACTCTTATCTAAACCACAGTTGCCCTTTAAAACGCTTCACCTTCTGGCGATTTTTTTTAGACTATTTGTTACCACTCGTTAAAATCTGGGGCCTGACACGGAAGAAATAAGAAGGACCATCCATTATTCCACGTATACTGCTGTGGTAAAATTGATCTCCTAAGAGATTCTGCCTGAGATCACCATTTTGGTAAGTCTGCGTGCGTGGTGTCTGTGGGAATGGCCCAGCCCTAGTGTGGGTTTTTTTGATGAGAAGTAGATTTAATCTTTTCTTTAAGCTTAACCCTTTTAATTAGTTCGACCCTAGTATTATGGGTGCATTAATATTCCTTCTGTACGTACTTCTCCTAGCGGGACATTGTGTAACTCTGGGATTATCATTCCCCCCTCCCGTAAAATTTGTATGATTTAAAGGGCAACATTTGAGAACACCTAGCTTTTTCCTCTACCCCCCCCCCCCCCCCCCCTATTTTTTTACTGTAACCCCTTGCTTCAGAGGTAATAAAATTTACCAGTGGGTTAAATTGCCTATCTTTGATCACACCCCACCCCCCCCCCCCCCCCCTCTTGTCTTTTGGACCTGGTGTCTTGTCTGTTAGTAAATAACAAAGAAACGAAACGTGTGGATATTTCTCCTCAAACCCCCCTCTTCCCCTATCATATTTGTATTTCTGTAACCTGTTGATTTTTGACTTAAAATGTATAATTATTTTCGTACGTGCTTTAAGAAAATAAAGAGGTATTAATCTTTAATTGTGTTGGTTGTCGGCTGGCCCAAAACTCCAAACATTTCCATCTGTTATAGGCTGTACTTCATGTACGTTGTGTGACAGAATCACCAAATCGGAGGTGATAGCGCCTGAGCGATCTGAACTGACAAACAATTGTTTGTTCAGAAGATGAGATAAGAATATAGGTCCCTGGTGAAAACAGATATTTTCCTAAGAAGAGAAACATGTCCTTAGCGCTTCCCAGCCGCTTGTAGAATCGACTACCACTCTTCTCCCCTAAATCCTTATGCTCACAGCATAAGAGCACTTCATTCTCACTCTAAACCACTCTTAAAGACCCCCCCCCCACAGAACCCTCCTCAGATAAAAATTACGAACAAGCATGTTAGGTTAGTGCCTATCCTAGTATTTCTGAAGAGAACTCATCTTATGCAGAGTGTAGGGATGTAGCCACCGTCAATAAAAAACGACCTACTGCACAATAGCACGTCAGCGCAATTCCCCCTACAAAGTCACACTACATGCACAGTAGACACAGCAGATGTCCCACAAGCAAGCATGGCCGAGCAGGGCCATCAGTAGGCCAAACTGCTTCTATGACCCCAGTCAACTGCCAGCCCGACAACGTAGAAAACACACAGGATAGACATGATCGCACCCAAACGCACGAGTGTCCTCTTCCAGCTTGGTTCCCTATTACAGAAGGCTCAGCCCAAACATCGCCGACTTCACAAAGAGTCATGCGCACACCACGATCTGAGCAGAATTCGACTGAAACGCCGAGAGGTAGTTGATGTTCGCGTCGGGAACGACAACAACAAATCAGGCGGGAAGTATGTGACAGCACCATCTTGTCATCACAAATGCACCCAAATGGCTTCACTGCCTGAATTAACCACAAAAGTCTGTCAAGAAGATATATTGCTGGGAGGAGGCACAATAAGCCTCAAAACATCACATCTAATTGTGTAAGTCTCACTATTAGATAGTGTGGTGCGGGTATATATTGTGTTTTTTGTTTCTTTTTAAGATACCAATTACGATTGCGTGGTGCTGTACAATTTGCGTGGCGCACAAAAAAAATTAATACGCGCAGTTGCACTAAGTAAGTGAGTCACGCCCTAGGGCCTATATAAGAATTTACGCCCTTAGCCGGCGAACGTAGTCTTCTCTCGTATGCCAGTCCTGCTCCCAAACGAAAACCAGTAACAAGATTCATCTACAGTATAGAACTTGACACACACTGAGTTTGATTTTCCAAAGCAAATTAGCATCAGTGTTTTCTTTAATTCTGAAATTATATTGCAGCGTGAGTCTGTTCTAATGTTTAAGGAAAGTACATAAAAAATTGTTTTCATGAGGAGGAAGTTCTTTGTTTAGGACTTTAGATTTAGTTTCTGAAATGATAGATGATTGAAAATAATGTGTGTGGATAAGATTTTTAATAGTGGTTAAATCCCAATCACAAGATGTAGGAGTATTAAGTGAACTATGTATTTCATTCATAACCGGGCAAGTAAAGCAAACTATTTCAAACATGAAAACCAGGCAGAGCAAACGATCTATTTTACATTTAATTTAGAAAATATTAACTGTTATCAAGATGGCACCACGTGTTCATAAAAAGCAATCATGCAGTGTGAAAAAAGCGGACGCGTCACCACGCGTGGTAAGCCTAAAGATGTTACGCAGTTTATTTATTATGTGAAAAAAAACGTTGGTGAAAAGTAAAGGCGTGAGGGTGCATTAATGTATTTTTCCCCAGATATATTAGGGTACAGAGTAGAGTTTCTTCTCTCGTGGCGCTAAATTATATCCTTTAACTGGTGTGATGTATTGAATTCCTAGTTGTATAAGTCAGAGTTAATTTTCTATTTGTATTCCTTTAATGTAAAAGTAAAAATAAGTGTATTTTCACGATAATGATCATAAATGTGCTACAGTTTTTTAAAAAAAAAAAGTGGATATACACTTTGAGTGAGGTTAAGAAAAATTATTTAGAATTTTCCTGGAAGAGCGCAAGGCCACCTCCTTGTGTGCTAAGGCACTAGACACAAGGTGTTTCTCTTTTGCTTCCTTGCATGAGGATGAAAACATCCAATTGCACGCTGGTGTCCATTACAGGCCCACAAGAAGCAAAATGATTATGCTATTGCAATGTTGTTTTCTGTAATCAATGGTTGTTTTTAAACATATATGAGTCTTTCCCAATCTCATCAGTCCCATATACGACATGCCGTTTTAAGTGCAGGGATGAAATATTGAGATGAGGATCAGATTCGAGGTGTGGTTTATGCCCCATTAAGAGAAGTATTTGTTGTACATATAGTTTAATATTATTCTATGTCCATTTTGTTATGAATTTAATTATTGTGAGATGTGTGAATCGAATACGAGGTTTGCGAGTGAGGATAGCACGGCGAGGCCTTCACTTTGAGATATAATATGTTTATTCTCTTCTCGCCTACCTTATGGAGCATGGGGCCCTACCATGTTGGCTGGCATCCACATGACCTCCTCACAAAGTATCTTCGATATGAGCTTATCGTCTGCAGTAAGTAGGGTTCGGTACAATCTGTGTTACAGTGGTGAGATTGCCCCAGCCTCGGCCAACACCATACGTATTCTCATTGGATGACATGCATGAGTTGTGTGCCTCTTGCAGTAGTTGGTTTTGGTAGCAGTCTTTTTGTTACGTGGATGAGAATGCCAGCCTCATGCTACAACACCATACTAGTATCACTTCTAGACGACAGACAGTATGAAGCAGAAGAAGAGACAGTTTACAAGTGAAGAAAGCGCAAAGTGTCCCTGATTTATTTTAACTATTATGGAATTTAACCAGTCGTTGCTTTGTTTGCGTAGAGCGCTTTCTGGAGATGCTACAACCTAGGCCTACCGAGGAGGCACCACATCGAGCCAATGAGACAGTCCCTGGGGACAGGACGTACATGGACCTAACGCCTGCAACCAGCCTGGTAATCGAGCCCTGCAGGCGAGATAGAGGGTCCCTGCCCTGAGACGATCGGGAGAGATTACAAATTGAAAGCGCCAGAGGTATGAGTTGTCAGGACGACAACAATATTCACGCGCCAGGGAGCGGAATATGATGACCAGCAGCCATCGTAATTTGTCACTCACAAATATCCTCCGTTGGTTCTCCTGCCTGATTACCACGAAAATCTAGAAGAAGATTTTATTCCTAGGCGCAACAATAAATGCCTAAAAATTCGTTCTGAGTGTTATATGATTTGATAGAATGTGGTGTATAGATTTTGTGTTTTTCGCTACCGTTAAAGACTATAATCGCGTGTGTTATTTGCGTGGCGCAATTAATATTGCCAGCACACTCAGTTAAGTGATATTTCGCACCCAATCAGGGCCCTCTAATATAAGAAGTGCCCTAGCCGACGAATCGAGTCTCTCTTGTTGCCAGTCCGCCCCAAAGAAACCAGATAACAAGAGTCGATCTAACAGCTATAAGAATGCCTTGAACACATTAGACAACTCGAGCAAGAGCTGGGGTTCGGTTTTGTTCGGCTTTGTTTTATTTATTGCTTTAATGTCTTGCTTCGTGTGCTTAATGATCACTCTGACAGGTTGTAAAATAAATACAAAAGCCCCTGCATTAAGAATCTCAGAGTCTTTATTGTTTGAATCAGGATTCGGTTGCGAGTGGCAAGAGAGTGATACAAATATCACACATCCATCCATCATCATCTCGCCCAATATCCCTATCACAATTGCCCTATGGGCGCAAAATAGCCTGGCAAATCGGCAACCTGCTTGGTTTAAAGTAGTGAATAAATCTCCGTTATTTGCCAAGGTGCCCATTTGTAATTACTGTTTTAAGTGTTCCTTGAAAAAAAAAATTTGGGGAAACACTATTTAAATAAAACAGTGATGAACACTATTTAAATAAGAATACAAAATGATAGTTTTCCAGACATAGCCAACAAAGTTCTTTGTTAGTGTTTTCTTTGCATCATCAGAGCAATTTTTTATATCGCCGGTAACTCTGTAATGATCATTACCATTCGATACACTGGCAGAATTATATGTAAGGCTATTTTATATCACCGAACTTAGTTTGTAGCACAGTAATTTTGGGAAGCTTACACACTTACATCTTTTTATCTCAATTTTTGAAGGCACTTCATTTTTTCTTAAATATTCTATCTAAGGTTCCCTTTAATTATTCATGAATCTTTTTGAGCACTGACATAGACGATCTGGTAAGGATTGTTTGTTTTAATGACCCAGTGATCGCCCTAGGCCATTAACCTTATTCTGTTGCTTTTGCACTGTTTTAGGGTGCTAAGACAACCTATAGTTCCTTGTTTTTCTCACGACTCTCGAAAGAGTGCCCAATACAGCCTAGGCAGTCCCATTAGGGAGAACACCATCTTTTGCTAATCACTTACCTTTAAGGCATTGTCAGTATAGAGGATGACATACGAGTGTATCTTATCAATGACCCATATTTACTACCATGTGGTTCATCACGCATAACATAACATAAACTTTCTGTATACTCTACTCACTGACACCGTCTTATACACAGCATCATATATAAAAATTCTTGTCAAGAAACAGGGTTGCTAGCGCTACAGCCAAGTGGCAGTATTCCTCACAGTTACTTTGTCAGTAAAGAAGAGTGTGTTTTTAGATTCTCTATTATAACAGTCACACTGACAGTGATATAGACAGCTGCCATTTGTAACAATTGTTGAAACAAAACATGGTTATTGCTATCACGCCAAGCTGCGAGTATTCTTCACAAAGCGGACTATCTTGTCAGGTAAATGTAAGATCATGTTCTAGATTAAGCCACACTGACTGATATAAAACAAACAGCTGCATATAAACATTGTTGGAGAATCAGAGTTGAGATGCGCTACACAGTACAGCCAAGGCCAATGTTCCTCACTGGTCTTTCTGTCAGTTAATAAAGCGGCCGGGATTTCATGTTTAGATTAAGTCACACCGACAGATTAAACAGCTGCAGTAATAACAATGGTTGGAACAAAATCAGGATTGGATGCTACAGGCGCAAGGCTGTTTTTCTCGCAGGTTCTTGTCCAGGTAATGAAGATCATGTTAGATTAATCACACTGCTGATTAGTTATACAGCTCCCAGTGGTAAAAATTGTTTGTGAAACCGTCGGGGTTTGCGTGTTACAGCCAAGGTAGTTGTTGCGGTCTTTTAGAAGAATAAATAAATAGTTGGGAGTAAATTTTAAATGCGGGTATTTACATCATGGCCTAAGAGTCCACCTAGGGGAAGTGACTAGACAGATCCACGGCACCGATGACATTTGTTGTTAAGGCGCAAAAGACACTTACAAATTTCATCGTCAGACGTAAATTGAAAAAATTCACACATCCCAGTGCCTCTATGTAGTGCCTGGTGGCGCAGAGATTTCGCACCTAGTAACGGTGCATGATATTGCATGCTTTAATCACCATAAGATTCATCCCATTGTCACGAAACAGAGCAAGGTCTAGAGGTCTAAGCACAACCTTTAGTCACATAGAAGTACCATGGACATCTTTCACTCACACTCATGCCATGTCATATCTTTACTTTAGAGACTGCGTAATCATACTGCTTGTGCTCATTAAACACCACGTCCATCTGCCACGAAAGACACAGCACAGAAGACCTAGAAGAGTCATCACTGCGACTTAGCACTCGCTTGACAGCAAAAACGCAACCGTGTAGACTTTTTATGTAAGACTTACTAGGCCCCAAAGCGGCATGGATGTACTCTCCCTTGTAACCAACGGGTATCCAGGTCAGTACACAAATATGGTAAAATAGTAGAGCCGTATTTGCTATCGAGACAGAAGATGATTTTAATTTTACTCATAACGTGGGGGGAGCAGTACAGTGTTCCTCACAGAGTTCTCATCAGCAATGAAGATCAATGTTTAGATAAGTCACACTGACTGATATAAAAGCTGCAGTGGAAAAATTGTTGAAACACGGTTTATGCTACACGCCAATAGTGTACACTCACATGGTTCTCATCAGGCAAATGAAGGAATCAATGTGTTAGAAATAAACTCATACTGATCATGCTAACGCCACCCCTTATATGTAATTTGTTGAGCAGGGACAATTTTTTATTTTTTATAAATAGATTTATCGCGGAGTTGCAAAGACACGAGGTGATTTGCTTTTGCGTCTTATAACATTATCATTATTTGCTTTCATTCCATAGTGGAGGAAGGTGGTCACCACTGTCTAAGCCAGTTTCCTTCAAAAAACCTGCACCAGGCAATTCTATTGCGGTACTCTTACGGTGATGGTTCTTCTGTTTACAATTGAGGATATTATACTAATGAGTTAACCAACTCGCCAATGCATTATGACTTCCTATGCTGTCAATCAGAAGCTCCCTGAAACAGTCTCCAGATCAACCCTATACCTGAATCAAAAGCTACATGCACAAGATACAAACTCACAAATAGTAATCTTTACAAATTCCCTCTCAGTAATAACAGGTCTGAATGAGCCATCATGCTAAAGGATTCTGTACAGATTAAGTAAGATTAGTTGTCAAGGGCAAACAACTGATTAACACTCTCATTGAAAGACTGCCAAAATGAGCTTCAACAGAGTGCACAACTCCTGGGATACCCGAAGCCCATTGCAAACATAACCAAAGGATATGAGTGGAGGCAGACAAACTTGACTAAGGAACGGAGCGAGCCCTTCACAAGCACACCAACGTGATAAATAGACAACTTACGAAATGCAAAAACACTATAAAAGCTACATTCAAGTCCACAACAGGAAAGAAGAGCACCCAGCCATTAAAAAATGATAACATCAGCGCCTCAGCTACCTCTAGTGAGAGAACCAGGGTCACACAATCTTATGTTTCTTCTGACTCAACTGGACAAACACAAAAGAGATTGAGAATATCCATCAAGTACTAGGCAAATCACACAAAAATTGTGGCATGCCAGACACACTTCTCTGCATCCTGCGTGGCATCCAGCCCATGACAGCCCAACACCTGCTAGCAGCTACCTGTCCCAACCTACAGCAATAAACGGAGTAACATATGGCAACAACCCACTTCTGTCAACGAAAAACTGTATGGAGATATCAGGAACCTTGAGTTGGCTACTGCCTTTATTAGAGTCATTAAATATGGAAGTCTGAAGGTGAATGAGGAAGAAGGTACCATATACCTGAGGGAGTAGTAATCTTAATCTTTGTTATTTTCTTATCAGAGGACACACCACCCCCCCCCCCCCCTCAAACCCCCGGGGAACTACACTGGGCCTCTATTTTTGCTATTTATATGACTTTTTAAAAAGTTTCATGATTATTTATGTTTTATTAAACTTGTATGTATTTTTATGTTTTATTCTTTAGGAAACGTTATGAGATTGTGATCAAAGATTTAGAAAAGGAGGCAGACACACACTGCAGACTAAAGACAACTGCAGCAGTCAGTTTTCAGCAAGACAGCAGGTCCCAAAGCTGCAAGACAAAATGATTAGTCAGGGAGATGCTGCGTTTTAGCTTAATTGATTGGAGCAGATGTACTAAATTCTGAATGTTTGAGTGTTATTTATTTGCAAGCGTCGTTGCTGGTGGCCTGAATTTAATTTCAAGGAGCGTATATCTTTGTGAGACATCTGCATGTATCATGCTTCGAGGATGCATGTGAGCCTTGCGGTAACCAAATCATGTCTGATGCCCGCATGTGTCCCCTTGGGTACAAATACCATGTTTCTGATGCTGGCTCTGTGGTACAAATCTCTGGTACTGAATGCTTGTGTGCAGAGTGGGTACAAATATGTCACTGATGCTGTGTTCATGCCGTACAATATGCTTCATATCAGCTATCTATGTCTGGATGTACAAAAATGTTCTGATAAGACTTATATGTACAGTTTGTACAAACGTTCTGTTCTCTGATCTTGTTTCCTGTGGTAACAAATATGTTGCTGATGCTTGTGACCTGCGGAGTAACAAAATATGTTTTGTTTGATGCTTGTGTGCCAGTGTACAAATATGTTCTGATTGCCTTGTGGCTGTGGTACAAAATGCTCTGATGCTTTGTCTGCGTAGGTACAAAATTATGTTTCCTGATGCATAGTTGTCTGTGGTACCAAATATGCATCTGATCTTGTTCTGTGGGTAATAGATATGATTCTGCTTTTGTTGTCCACATTGTATTCCTTCATGTCTTCGTTGGATTATTGAACTTCTGCATATAGTTGAAGTGTCCTTTGCGTTGATTGTTTCACAAGTACTTATTGCCCCAGTGAGGACACTTCAACAAACTGCGATGGCAAAAGTTTTCAAGCAAAAGCTCAAGTTCAGAGCTGCAGCAAAGTGAGAAGTCAGGATGCTGGTTTTTTTTGCACTTAAATTAGCGATTGCCAGATTATTCATCTGCCTCTCATTAGAGGTTGGAAGGAAAGAGCACTGACATGGAGGGAACCTGGTAACGCCCGCCACCTCTCAAAGCTAACGCCTGACGTATACTGATGAAACGATCTACTAAACAACGCTATCACTCCCCTATGGGCCAGTCAATCTGCAATGCGACTTAAAAAAAAAAAAGTATTGATCTATTAATTGTTAAAACCACATATTTTCCAGATTAATGCAGACTCGTATTCAATTATTCACTAGATGATTTGTACATATTATTATTGGCAACAAATGATGTTCCACTCATTCCTTACATGGTTTAATCATCTTAATCTTGTTTTCATCACAATCAATGTTTGTCCATTTGCACTCTCAACCAATCGATGGAGCCACAACATGGTGGTCCCCTTGCAGATAGTCTGCACAAAGTGCAGTCACATGATCTTTCACTGGATGGGTTCTCTGCAGGTGACAAATTCATTGTTACCTGAACAGTTGCCACAGCTTGTACAACTTTAAATGTTTAGTCACCTTGTATGATATAGCCTGAGAGGTGTCCGTAGTACCCTGTTCTTTCTTTCTATATTTCATTCAAAGAACCCGAACAGGGATTACTTATAAGTCTTAACCTGCTCATCGGTTGTTAATATTTTGTTTGTTTAAACTTCCGCAGTGGGGGGATTAACACCTCCTTAACTGCGTCTGTGGCCATTTTTAAGAAAAGTTACATTTATCCATTCATCTCCTTTGTGATATTTTTTTTCTATAAAGCGACATAAATTCTTATCTATAATTGTTTCTTTTTTCATTTGCATCAATAATGTGCATGGAAGTTAGTTTATTTTTTCTTTCTAACTGAATAGCCATTGTTATCTCATACTGTTTTTTCCTACTTGTCATGAAACAAAATACTTATAGTGCAAAAATTAGATTTCTATTTTATTATTTTGTCCAGGTTTATTATTCTCATACCTGGAATAGATAATTTATGGAGGACCAAGACATTAGGTCTGCACTGGTGAAGAACCAGACCAGGTTATAGTGTCAGAACGCTTTTGACTACTCCAAAGTTCATTCTTTCCAATGTTCTACTCAAGAGTATAGAGGTGCGTGGTCGCTGTTCTGAATCCTTTTGGCCGAATACCATCACCACCAAGATCTGCTTACGAGAAGCAAGTCACGAGACATGCACACCATCATATGCTGAGGCTGACGGCGCTGAGATCTGGTTTGCCATTTCCCTTCAACAGAACACCCTGATAGCCATCACAAGAACAGGCTATGTCTCCTGGCACCCCAGAAGGAAACTAAAGAGAAGGCCAGACTCAAAAACAACTTGAGGCGGCGGAGGACTGTGAGGCAGCTGAGATGCAAAGAAAGCGCAAACCAGAAGTTGGGCAAGACTGTACGAAGGAAGAGGCCCTACCGACCAAACAATCACAGTGGAAATCAATCTTATTGTAGTTTTTTGCCCTAACAATGGAGCCAACCACTAAACAGGCTTCGATTGGCCATGAGACGTGCTTTGAGACGGTCGGCTACGGGTAAAGAATCAAAAAGAAGTTCTGACAAAAACATTTCTAAAATCTTATTGTTCTACTTTTGTTCTTGTCTTAGTTTACTGTTGCAGATGTGTGCATGGTGTATTATAAATAAAAATACTATCCAGATCCACGACACAAACACTCACTTGTGATGATGCATACAAGGCAAGTATAACCCTTTAATACTAAATCATTAGTGTGCTGAAGTTGTTAACCCCGTCATTCACCAGAATTGTCAGTTTTCCTGTTTTGTACTGCATAATTTGTTGGCTAACGTTATTACAGGTATTCATTATGTTTGGAAACAAAAGACAGCAAATGTCAATTACACCTCAAGCCTGTCTCCGCAAATTCATTTATGTATGAGGTGGTTTATCGTGCTATGCGCATTACTTATTACTTTTAAAACCAACAATGGCAGACCAAACTTTCTAAACAACAGTTCTTAACGATTCCGTTGTTATTTTTGTTTTTATTTAAATGTACTACAAATCATGGTTGAAGTTAACATTTCTATTCATGCAGAATAAACAAATCTCTCCGAGTCTTGCCAAGAATACGGGTTTTTCTATTTCTTCTTACTTTACATGTTCTTTGGTGTAGATTTAATGGAGATATGGAACATTTACATCTCTCTAGACTGTCGCTCGCCTTGTGAGAAAGTCCCGCGTACGAATAACTCGAAACATTTACAAACACAAAAACTAAAAAAACTGAGTAAACTATTGTTGCAGAAAATCCTATAAATTTATATAACAATGGAAAGTATTAACTAACAGGGGAAACACAAAAGACATCTCTCAAAAACAGGGATAGTTTGTCTTGTCACATTTTCACAGTGGAACTGGCCCTTAAGGACCAATGTTCTATATGCTAGAACCAGATATGTCTCTATTTTGTTTTTGGAAAACAAACCATCTGAGATGCAACAATTTTTGAGGTTGGACAGAAGATGGTGTACTGAGGACGACCTAAACCATTGCCTACGGTATAACAAAAGGCATAATTTTCTTTTACTTTTTGTAAGTGTGAAATTACCAAGACTCACAAAGAAAAATTCACTGGCAAAGAGAAACACTATGATTTGGACATTTGAAACAAGCCAATTTTGGAAATTGAGGAGTGTAAATGAAAATGATATATGTGTAAAACATTGCATGCTGAAAGCTTAGTAATACTGTTCAAAAAAAAGTATGTGCTGTCACCTTTCTGTAGCAACCAATGAGTACTCTAAAGATCAGTCGTAAATATATTTGAATCTATAAGAACTAATGAGAGAATAAAGAGCTACTTAATACCTATATGTCTAATAAATGTATTTCAATATATTATTTCAAGAAAAATTCAATTTCTCTTTACAGTGTCGAAATTAGAGTAAACAGGATGTGTTCCTCTCTTGGTCAACACTGCCGTTACATGCCAAACAATTAAAGTTCAGCTCATCCAACATGACATTTCTTTTTTTTTCTTTTTTTTCTCTGTGCTCTATTCCAATGAGACATCAGTATGCATAGTTGTTTCAGAACATTTCTACTATTTAATATGCCTGCATACATACACAAAGCGGTAATAATTGCTTGATTGAGATAGTTTTTCCAGAGACATTGCTTTATTCGACGAATGCGTGGTCCAAAAGACATTTGATGAGGCTGGGTAACTTTTAAAACATTGCGTGTGATAGACACATACAAATCATATACTTAATGGGGGGGGGCAGGGGGGGGGTGGGATAGGGGGGGGGTGGGGGGGGGGGGGTATCAACAATACATTTCCCTTCTCGAACGCATTGGAGTACCAAAACACATGTGTTTCGCCAAAACATTGGATTCAGTGGAGGTTACTTACATCAAAGTAGTTCAACCTAAAGAGAAGAATATTAGAGATTAGGTCATAAAACAATCTACACCCTGTTTCAGACTTTAGTCAACTAGCTCCTCCTATTCAGTTAACAGTAGTGAAATAGTCAAATTAGATAATAAATTTCGACCACTGGTTTGATGTAAGTTTTGATAGAAAAAAGACAAAGTGGGTAGCAGTGTGCAAGAAAACTGAAGAGGATAACTGTGTTTTCAAGTCTGATCATTCATAAACCGTCCAAGCAATCAATTATGAGTAAACTAGTAGACCCTGACACTTTTGTCTTGTTCTCTTTTTTTTGCTTATGACAAGACTGAAATACGTAGCACACAATCTTACCTCACACGTACCCAAAGGACCAGTAACACTTGTTTGCCCCTTGCTCCTCAATCATTGTATTACATTGAGGACAAATTTTTCTGTTAACGTCTTTTTTCCTCTCATTCTTTTATGACTCCCTCTAACATGAAGGTAAAAATTATGTCCCCATTACAGACACTTTCAATAGGGGAGTGGGCACGTGGTTCAGAGACCTTCATCTACTAGGTCCACGCTCCTATTTTTGATTTTTTAGGTTGAGTGTAAGTGATCCAGTCTCCCTTCGCTCGCTGCCGTTACCTTCCCTAACAAAAGAGCAAAGGTCAGTAACATTTTACAGTTGGGTAAGACTGGAAGCATGATACTACCCAGGGATTCGAATCTCTGAGACTGGGTAACTGTGCCATGAGAAGGGACAATGTACCATAAAAAATGATTAGCCAATCAGACGCTCTTCTAGATATCTCACCATTGATAAAACACTCATGTTCACCATTTCAGAGATTCATTGTCATTGAATCTGCCCCGTTCTATTTGGGGTTATGTCCTCCAAACCTCTGTGTTTTTTTTTTTTTTGTTTGTAATGTTTTTCACAGACATAAAAAAAACTTGTCCCATCACCATTTGTCAAAAATCTCTAGCTCATTCTTCGACTACTACTGAACAATGCTAAGATTCTGAAAATGTTCGTAGTAAAAAAAAGCTGACATTTACATCACAATATCAAAATGTTACACAGTGTACAGGTGGAAAGCTATTATTCCTACTACCACACATTTTTGATAATGTACAGTAGGGTAGGAGACATAGTGTGCACTAACATCAGCATTGTGTTTTTAAACAATATTTCAAAACCCATAGAAAAGGCCACGCATGGTATGAATCCATGTTCTCAGAGTGATGAACTGAGAATCCAAACAAAATTCTATCAATATTTGTGACTTGCATTGATGCAGCACATTCTCATAATTAAAACAAAATTGCCCACAGAAGCCACTCTGCTAACATGAGCATATGAATGCTGGGCACCTCCAGCAAGAGGGACTCAAAGACTTGCAATTGTCAGCGAACTGTTGTGCTCCATCTACGGTCACAAAGGCAAATTATGCTGATAGTGATGCACAGAGTATCTACTTTTCTTGGAGTCCAACACAAGCCTCTACAACCCGATCGCACAGACCAAAACGAGGTCACAGCAGTTTGGGTTTTCCTTTTTAGAAGTGTGCTGTTTAAAGACAAGAAGAGAAGAAGAACCTACATCTGAGGTTTATATACCAAACAAACTTACTGCAGTCAAAACATTAATCGAGCTCTTGGACTGTTTCTTTGAGTCACTGAGAGATCCATTTTAAGAGCCCTTCTCCCAGCATACAACATAGTTCTCCACAACTTTGCGCCATCCTTCCACATTTTAAAGGTCACTGTACGGAAAATAACAAACAAATCCAGTATAATCCCATGTTTTTAAAACATACCATTTAGAGGCCATATAGTTGAAGAACGTACTCAACCATTCTTTATTATTCAACAGAGTAGACTGAACTGTCCAAGGTGCAGGCTTCATTGCGCAAGTAGGATCCAGACTCGCAATGTGTGGCCACCATGACTAGCCGTAAAGGAGCATGACAAGGAAAAATAAATACATGATGATTCTCGTGGTTCGGCGAAGTCATCACTGTTTCCACCTGTTTGAGACTTTCCTCAGCATGGAAGGCACTGAATGGAAAGTATATACCGAGTTTATAGTGAGTCATTCTAGGAACGGGAGCATTGCCCAATGGTGGAAGCAAGAGCAAGAAGTTAGACACTGCCACTGTAATGACTAATCAGTGAAAAAAATAGCATAGTCATTGGTCATAAAATAAATGTAATATTTTTAACAAATACTAAAATTATTACAACATTACACTTGGCATTTATTTTAATACATTACATATTACAATTCTATAACTTGCGGCGCATGCCAACCTTTCAACACAGTGACATTTAGGCACCCCACAGACGAATTTCCACAAAGCTGAGACACTGCGGCCATTTTTGTCGTCAAGATATTTTGATCACAGGGAGGAATTATGGCGCTATGGTTGGTGTCCCATCTTGCTGAATAGATTAGAATGGTATGCCACAGTGTAATAAATAGTAGAAAATAGATTCTCCACGAAGAGATGTAGACTTGAATAAGAGGCTGTCCTTCTGAAAAATCGAGAATTCCTTATCTCTTTCACCTATCTACTACGACCAGATTGTAAGGACATCCGAGACATCTAAACATATTAATATACATTACATATATAGTGTATTCGAATCCACTCACGTGCACGCACATACAAGATGAACAGTTAGACTTCAGACGATGGGAAAAACCTATACACAGACTGATTTTATACATAAGATAATCTAGCGAGAACGAGCTTAACACAACACGCTGTGTTAAATATTAAGGCTCAGTTTTTAATTATCATCTAAAATCCCCATCCACAACCACACTCAAAGCATATAGCACAATACGTCCAAAAGAAAAAGTAGTCAAAGGAATTTCTACAAGAAATGATAGACCCACAGGTTTGCATCTTCCCCTCGTGTTATAGGCCCACAGTCCATTAGAAAACGAATGATAAGCCAAAAGAGTCCAGATACATATATTTGGGTTCTAATAAAAATCCCCATTTGAAGGTTTTTATTTTACCGACTTTGAATAGCAGTATCTATTCTATAGGAAAAATATACAGTTTAGCAACAAAATCATTGCATAAAGAAAGTTAACAAAGTGAGTGAATTAAACGAAGAATACAACCCTTCAGTCTACTTTTCACTCGGTATCTACTTCATCTCAGGCCCTGACTCACACAACCTTACCTACAAATCTAATAGCGGTGGGTCGCTCCGTCTGGCGCAACCTTAGTGTACACTTCTTTAATCTGTCTATTCTGTGGATGAAAAGTGGAAAACCCAGCCTCTAGCAGATATATGGTTCATTCTCACTGTGCCCCGGGAGCGTACTCTTTCATGCGAATCGAGTTTCTTATATACTCTTTTTACAGATTTTAAGTTAATGTCGACACTAGCACGAGTAACAGTTACAGGTGTTTTCTAGCGGGCACACAGTTCAGAACACGAGGTTTCTCCTTAATTAGGAATGACCGTGTCGAGGACAACTTCTCACAAACAGATAATGCTTGGGTTCGCGCACACACTGTCAAATAATGTCGGAAAAATTAAATGTTTTTTTTTCTGTAATTATTTCTCAGTCACAATGCAGCATGTACATTAATTTGCTGAAAGGAACCATATGCCTCCTCAAACGCCCAGTATATGACTTATTCTTTAAAAAAAACCATTATCGGGATTTAGTATTTTGTTCTATCTCTTGCAAAGGCACACGCCCTATTCAAACAGGTGCTACACACTGACAAAACCCACGTTTTAAAAGATATAAAATGTTTTGTTATCTCACAAGATACTGTCTCTGTACTAAACGCCGGCCAAGTTTGGGTTTACCTCAGCGACCATTTCACTGGAATAAAAAAAAACAACACATAATAAATATTTTACATATATTGTACACAATAATAACTTACATTTTGAACTGAGCAATGTGTAGAGCATGACTTGACAGTTTTAAACTTTTCCGAGCGGGACAAAATACAATGCGCCCATCTTCTATTTATATAAAAATCAGTCGTCACATAATTAAGGAAAATTACATACCTACCAGTAATTCCCGCGTTAAACACCTCTCATGAAGCATCTAGCATTTATATAATTTAGGAAAATTAATTCTCATCTGATTATTAGCAGTTTAAATTAAATCAATCTAACTACATCAAGTTTTAAGTCTAGAAATACTTACGTAATTTATTCTGTTTTACACACTTGTATAAAACTCCGTGTGCACAAGAGGATATCAATATAAACAGAGAACTTATACTAACATTTTACTCACCTATCCAGCCACACATACCAAGAACTAGTGAAAAATACACGCGATAAACACTTAATCAACCATCACAAATTATTGATACGTAATGTTATATTTACCCTCAACACAGAACTACGGTATCACAAATGAAACTAAGAGATTTCACTTATAATTTAACGTATACCTAGAACGAAGCTGAACCACAATCTTCTACTGAGCAAATGGAGAGAAAGTGAAATCAAGTTATCAAACTCTGATTAATCTGTCATATCGCGCTACCAGACAAAAGGGGTCCAACTTATTGTTCGACAAAACGAAATAACATCTCGTTCCCGTCTCTAATACCTGATCACGGCTGAGCTTAGAACGCTAGCTCATAACTGCCGACAACTGTCTTACTCTTCTGCAACCTCTTACCCAAAAAACTGGCCAGTGAGCGTGAGTGTCATATGAAGAAAAGCTAGTAGACAACTTCTTGAAATCTGGTCTGCTTCTTGAGCGAGCATGTCCTTAGTCCCTAAATTCACTACACATCATCCTCGAGCAAACTCAGCCCAGGAAACATACGCGTGACTAGGTGCAAATGTAAGACAATTTAGTCTGATAGACTGAAATCCCCCCACCTAAATTTTATCACTCCGTGCAACGGGACTGACACGTTAGGTAATCTACTGCCGTTTCTAAATGAAAAAACGAAACCAGGGCGAAAGTTTGAATGGTAAAATAGTAATGATTTATAGTCGCAAACGGTACGCAAAATGAGGTAAAAACACAGGAAAAAGCGATAAAGAGGATGATAATAGAAATATAGAGGACCACGGTTTAGACAAAAAGATGAGAATTTAGGAAAAAAAAAAAAAATTTATGATTGATCATAACTCCTAATGCGACAGAAACGGTCCCCGTAACCAGTTAATGATATGTGAAAGCAGAGTCCATTGTCCTTACCGTTAGTGGAAATAAATTACCTATATTTCCGTGTCATGCTTACGGGTGTCCTGTTTGCCCCTTCTTCCCTCTCTCATGCTCCCCCCAACCATCTCTCTCCAATCTACCCCACTCACGACTACCTCCCAAAAGTTTCCTTTCTCTACTCTGGAATGAGTCTACCCATTCGCGCGCTTTAGCAACACACGAGCGTTCGCCTTGCTTATTTGACATTTTCTTGAAAGAGTGTGATGCAGTTGGAATTATCCCCTAGCCCACCTAACCCAATCTTAATCGCGTCATCTTCTCAATTTTGCGATCGTCAGGGAGTTGTCTATATCGGAGTGTCGGCAACCGGGGTCTTTTCCAAGTATCTCTTGTAACCAGAATATTTTAAATGTGAAAACCTTTTCCCTTTCCTTGAATAGAAGATCTGGTAGGTAGCCTCAAAATCCTTTTTCAGGATCAGTAACTAGCCCCTGTTCCATTGCATTCGATCCTCAGTTGGTTTGTATCCCGTAGGGTTTAACACCACAAAACTTTCTCTCCTGCTTTCCAGTTTCTCTCTCTTTCGCCGCACTTTCCTGTATCGGTTAGGCGTGCTTTGTGCGTGCTCGCTTAAAGTTAGTTCCCGTTGGCTAGGGTCCCATCCTAGTTTTTCAAACCTTTCCTTTTAAATCCGATACCGTATTTACTGGCTAAGACAAACTGTCTATCTGCATCTGCCTATAAATGGTCTGTCAACCACGCGACACCAAATACACAAGTAAAGCTTTAACAGAGATAAGTGTAACCCCAGCGGGCCCCCTCTAAGAGGGATACTCTGCCGAATAAAAAAGCCTAGCTGGCGGAAATCCTGGAGGGAAACCGTATGAGGACGTACATTCTCTTGTAGCCCAATATAAAGCTGCAGGAACTACAAATGATTCCCAATCCTTCAGGTCTTCAACTTGTGCACCCAGTTTTACTTAACATTCATGTTGAGTTTTTCCCCATTCTAACACGTTTCCAACCGAGCAACATTTCCCGGGCCCGGAATATAACAGGCTTTGTGTAAGAGATGTTTTTTGGTACCCTACTCAACGATACTGTCCACGATCCTCACCTCACCCACCATCAACAGGGTTTCGGTATGGGGATCCCACGTCTTATCCGTCAACACTTGCTGAGGGAATTCCCAAACTGAGTGAAAAATCTGCACGCAGGCTTCTGCGGCACATGCTTGGCATCTGCGCATGTTAGCGGTATAGAGCTTCCTGCCCATAAAAGCGTGCATGTGTCGACTAAGGTTCAGGATGAACCTGTTCCACTTCTTTTTAGTCCTTTTCTAAGGGTCAACTAAAAAATATCGATCACAACCCCGTTTTCGAATGGTGTTCCCACTATTGGCAACTTTCACCCAAAGAGGGACTGGGCCCGGTGCCCGTTGCTTGGGTGCGGCACACGTTGGCACCTGGGCCCCAACAGGATTTTGGACATACATCTGATAACCTATCAGTGTATTTTACTACCTGGCCACCAAATAATGAGTGGTGCCGTTATCCGTTGGTTTGTGGCGTTTCTGTCCCCATATGTCCGCTGAAGGGAAGAGAGTGGCCCTATTCTTCTAGGATTTGGGCTTCTGTACTGTTTCCCTCGGTACTAGGAGCTGGTCTGATAACCCTTGGTCCACAATGCTTGGCCCTGCGTTCTGCGACGATAAATGTAACGCCAATCCTTAGAGAAAATGTATCCCCGTGATTGTCCCCTGCGTTCCTTAGCCCATGGGCAGTTTTTAATCCTAAAGCAGGGTGCCAAAGTAGAGGGTTCCTTTTGTTGTGCGCTTCTTTAAGTCCTCCATAGGTAACAAATTAAGCGCAGGCTCCCGTTCCTTCTTGGTTTGCCCTCTCTTGGTAGTTACCTGCATGCCACACATTCCCGCGCTCTTCCACGGTTTCCCAATAATACTGGTATCCCACTAACCGCCACAGTATGACGGGGCTACATGGGGTCATCAATATACTGGGGCTTTCGATCTCGACCTATGAAAAAAATCAGACGTGGTTCTCACACTCCCATTGCGATTGGGAAGCGCATGTCTGCCGTGGATCACTCTTAGAAAACTCCACAAAGCTTCGGCCACGGTCTCTGGGGGGTCCTCCTGGACGGGTTTAACCTCGGTGTCTGGCAACCATCTACAAATATAAAGGAAGCCACACGTGTTAATTATAAACAAAAAGTTCCCTGACGATCCGTTCAATGTAACAGTACTCGCGTTGAGGGGCCTGCCCTTTGGGGGTATCACCAATTGGGTTTTAGGGAATTCTTATGTCACAACCTAATTCGCACATTGAAGCGTAGGACATGTTCCAGTAAGCATCCGACTCGGCCCGCTTAGCGATCCTCGCCTGCTGACTATCAAAATCAGAGTGGATCTAGTCCACCAGTGCCTCAGGGTTAAGCGCTTTGTACACTGGTGCAATCCCTCCATTAGAAGACTTCGCTGCCACCGGATGAAGCTCTTTCCCCGTCGGGTCTGATCAGACCTGTCTCGTACCTGCCCCCGTTTCAACCGGCAGGTACTGTCCCTGATTCTTTGGTGACAAACCAATTGCAAACTTTCAGGGCGGGGGGAGGGAAGCGCCACGTGTCAACTACACACAAAACAGTTTATTAGAACCCTAGAATCAATGAGACTCGATGATGAACCTTCGGTCATGACGGGTGGCAATTTTGTTCCCTAACACAGGGATGCTTGGGAATCACTGTCAAATAATTTCCGCCTTGCGAGACTTGTGGCCAGAACTAGTGCCAGCATGCCCGACATTGTTAGTTTCGGTGGTCCCATCTACCTCAGATATCCCCATAAGGTCCCCGTGCTCTTCAGGAGTTTCGTTCTTTCTCCCCCACCTTGTCCTGGTCTGGGCTCTGCTGCCCAATGAAAGGTCGGTCGAGTTTGATGCGAACAGCTGGTTTACTACTGTGTGGGGTACTTGTTATGTTGTAGAAACTTGGATGTTTTCAGGAGGGGGGTTTTAGAAGGTGCCAGGTTTCCATCTCTATCTATGGAGTTACTTTTGGATGTTGGAGAAGCATGAGAAGATTGGACTAAGCAATTATATTTGTCAAATATTTCTTCCGAAAAATGCTCTTTCTGGCTCGGTTTTGAACGTTTTGTGGCCCGGTATTTCACCAACCATTGCTCGCATTTGGTGAATCGCTCAGACTAAACTTTTGCCGCACCTTGCACAGCTAGAAATCATCCGGGTACATCTCTGCAACAAAGTGTTTCTTCTTATTGCTGTTTTCTCGATTTCTATAACCAAATTCCCGCAAGACCTTCATAGGTATTGATGGGAGCTGCGAGTAGCTCTAGCACGAAGTCAAGTAACTCCCTTCAAACGAGACTTAGGAACAAGCTGAAAAAGTGCAGGACTCTCTTTTCCCTGCTGATTTTTTACGAAACAGTTGGGGTGCACAAAATTTTGCTAGCATTCATATTCAAAAAGCGCTCCACTAAGCTTGCTTTTTCATCACTCCCTCTTCCACACCTCGTAATAAGATCTTGTTGGCGCTGCTGCTACATTTTTGCATACACTATCGTAAGCAGGATACTTTTCAAAGCCTGGGGACAAGATGCTTCAAATGCCCACAACGCGAGACCTCTCTAGACCTCGTACAGCGTGTGCCAGTTGACCCTCCTCTTCCCTTCCCCGGATCACAATTTTTTTACTAGATACGTGTCAATCTTCTCATTTAAGCAGTAACGTCTGTTCTACAAGGGAAGGAGATTCTCTAAGCGCACACAACATGGACTGTCCCGTCCGAGCTGAAGAGTTTTAGATATGAGCAGAACTAGACATCACGCTCCACGACTCATTGCGTCGTATGCTAGCAAGAGACTGTCCATTGCTTCTTACCTCGTTGGGCTGCACCACGTCCGTCAAGATCTAACCGCGCCCTCACATCCTGTCTCTCCAATTCCCTCCACTGTCCTTCTCATGCTGTTCTCTCCTCATTTTTAACTGCCTCATGACTTGCTGCGTTCTTCTCCTGCGAATTTTCCAACTTTCCTCATATCCTCTTCTTCTATCTCTCTATCTGCAGGGTGCTTTTTCCTTACGCTTCTTGCTCGCTTTCCTCTCCGACATCATATCTGTCCCAAGTTCGATCCACTGACAAAAAGCTTATCACTTCTTCCCTCACGCGTCCAAACACTCCTGTCACCGGTCCGCTCTTCAATCTTTCCGTCCGCCTCCCCTGTCCCCAGGAGGGATCTGTCCCTACGAGCTTCCGGCCCTCTATGCCATACATAAACTCTCAGTGACTCTGAGACATTAGACCGAGAAAGAGATAAGAAAAAGGATACACTGAGTTCTACGCACTTGCGAGAAAATTACAAAAAAATCAAAAGAGAGATGATATGCTTTAACCTGGGATACCTCCTCCAAAAATATATAGTATCTAACTATCGCTGCTATTAATCGGCATAATTAAGCACCTAATGCAGACGACTACGCCAACTAAATGGTAGTTAAGATTACTCCTACATGAAAAATAACGTTGCTACAGTGAAACAAAATAATTACTTGCCCCCACAAATTTTAAAGAGAAAAAAAAATAATCCCTTAATTTTTTAATCACACTATCAAGTTCACCCCTGAAGTCAGTTAGGGTAAGGGAGGCAATTACAGAACGTATAGTCCCTGATCGCGCTCCGTTATCTATAGCTCAAACCCTCTACTCCCCTTCTTTTTAAACCCTTGTGACTGTTTAGACAATACACCAAACTTATAAACCCAACGTTAGTATTAACAAAATTAAAACTAATTAACATATATTCCGACAAAATCAACCTTGTAACACTCAAATACAATATATGCTCAAAAATGCTGTGGAAAAACATCCATTACTTATATGGTCAGCACGCCCATAAACAATCGATTCGTCTAGGGGATAAATTATTTTTAAACTATAGATACAAAACTCACAAGACATTATTCACACTCTTTACTCTATATCAGAATACAGAACTTACCGACGAGCTGATATTGTGTCGTCTCGTCCTTCCTATTCGATGTACTCTCAATGACAATGGAAAGCGACTCCTTAGATTCTGCAGTGAGCAGACTCTGATCATTACAAACACAAAGTTCCCCCATAAGCGCATACATGCATACACTAGATGTGAACCAACCAAGAATGAGAAGTCAGTGATCGACTATGCCAGTGGTCGGAGAAGCTCATTCAGATATGTCCGAGATGCAAGAGTCTGGAGGGGGCCAGAGATTGGAAGTGATCACTACCTGCTAACAATCAAACGAACAACTGAAAGAGTTGCTCAGCCTAGGAACTGCCCAACATCACGCAAGAAACCAAGTAAACGAGCGGGAGAAATGAGCATTAGGACCTACAAGCTGAGAGAGCCAGAAATTAAGACCAGATATCAGGGGCTTATTGCTACAGCAGTGAGCAACACAGAAGAACGACCTGATGACTTGGAAACCCTCTGGAATAAATTCAAGGATATCATAAAGACAGCTGCTGCAGAAGCATGCGGTGAAGTCCGACTTGGAAACCAGAGAAAGAGGACACCTTGGTGGACAGAGGAAGTCAAAGAGAAAATAAGAGAGAAGAAAATGGCATGGAAACAATACTTAGGAGCTAAAAACACAACAGGACAGATGGAAAAATATAGAGAATATGTGACACTCAGAACAGAAGCAAAGAACAAAGTGCTAGCAGCAAAACAGAAGTCCTGGGAAGAATTTGGAGAAAAGCTAGAAAAAGATGCACAAGAAAACCAGAAATTGTTCTATAAGATCCTAAAAAACATGAAGGACAAGCAAGGCAAACTGCTTACTGCCCCCGAAGGAAGTAATGGAAAGATGGAAAGAATATTTCTCAGAACTCCTGGATGGTGAGCATGGTGAAGCATCAGAAATGATAACCACTAGCACAGAAGAGAAAAACAATGATGGTGAAGATGACATAAAGATGGAAGAACTGAAGGCAGCACTGGAGAAAATCAAGATGGGCAAAGCAGCAGGGCATGATGGTATAACACCAGAAATGGTTAAGTACATGAAAGCATAGGGCGACCTATTACTCTTAAGGGTTCTAACAGGCAATGCGTGGTACAACAAGACCATACCAAAGGATTGGGAGATTGCCATCAAACCCCAATTTTCAAAAAGGGTGACAATCGACAGTGTGGAAACCATAGAGGCATATCCCTTCTCAGTGTCCCTGGTAAAATCTACTCTAGAATCCTAGAGCAGAGACTCCGACGCCTAGCTGAGCCACAACTGGATGAGGTCCAGTGCGGATTCCGAGCAAACCGAAGTACTCAAGACCTAATCTTCACACTCAGACAGCTGAGTGAAAAAGGCCCTTGAGTATAAGAGTGAGATCCATCTTTGTTTCATAGATCTGGAAAAGGCGTTTGACAGGGTCCCCTGGAGCAAACTTTGGGATTGTTTGGCAAGGAAGAACATTCCAGCACCTCTGATTCATGCTATACAGAGCTTCTACAAGTCTTGCGGAAATTATGTGAGGACAGCAAACCATAAGACAGAAGAGTTCAGGACCACCACTGGTGTAAGACAAGGTAATATCATGTCACCTTACCTTTTCATACTCCTCATGGACGATGTCATTAAGGCATGTAAAGAGAGAACAAGAAAGTATTCAGTGGGGTACTGGAAGATGAGACAGGTTTGTATTTCAGAGCTGGCATTTGCTGATGATGTTGCCCCAATTGCTAAATCAGAGGCACATCTCCAATCCAACCTGACATTCTGGAAGGAAGAGCTGGAGAAGAGAGGGATGGTCATAAGTAGCTCTAAAACAAAATCCATGGTGATATCACGAGAAGAAAGAAGACATCAGATTAAGCTGGGAGAACGGTCCTGGAGCAGGTAGACCACTTTAAATACCTCGGAGCTATTATGACCGAAAGGGAGGCATCAAAGAAGAGTTGGCCACTCGAAAAGCAGCAGCTGGGAGACTTTTTCAGGCCATAAATCGTGGATTCCTCAGCAAGAGAGAGGTTGGTAAGAAAACGAAGATGGCTGTATACCGCTCCACCTATGTCCCAGTCTTGACATATGGTTGCGAGTCATGGGCAATGACTACAACCCATAAAAGCCAGATCCAAACCTCAGAAATGAGGTATCTGAGGAAGGTGGTTGAAGTAACAAGAAGAGACATGGTACGCAACCAGACGATACGTCAAGACCTTAAATCTAAGAGACTTGGGATCCCACCCCCCTGCAACCCAAGTAGAACAGTCCCAACTAAGATGGTGTTGGGCCATGAGGGGCAGAATGGGAGAAGACCGGCATCTAAAACCACGTGGCGTCGATGCATGGGACCACGACAAAGAAACAAAGAGCCAAGGATCCAGACCTCCAGGACGACCCAGAGTTCGCTGGGAGGACAACATTAGACAATCTCTAAAGGACCGAGGACTAGAATGGAACCAGGCCAGGAGGAAGACAGCTGATGGGATAGTACGGCGCTCTCTCTTCCAAACCTCTACACCTCACGGTAGAAGGGGAACGACTTAAGTAAGTAAGTCTTCCCTATTCAAAGTTCAAAAAACCCGAAGACGAGACCCATTTGTCGTACTCGTCTTCCTATTCTAAAGGTTCAAAAAATCCATCGGACGAGACCCACATTTATCGTAGAATTTTTGATAGGGAATTAAGACTTGGGTAACAGGTTCCTTCTGAATAGATTAGAATGGGTGATAGCCACAGTGTAAGATAGTGTAGTAGATGAAATAGATTTACCCGTAGTGAGATGGTAGACTGTGATAGAGGCTGTCCTCTGAATCGAGAAATCTTCTCTCTTTCAACAATTTCTATCTTCTACACAGATTTTAGAGGAGTCAGAGGTTCATAAACCACACATATTATATATATGATTACATATATATATAATATATATATATATATATATATATTCTATCCTATCACTCACGTGGCACGCACATACAAGACGACAGTTAGACGTACGGACGTGGGAAAACTATAACAGATGATTATATAGATATTCTAGAACGAGACTGACCAACACGCTGATTAAGTTTAAGAGCAGTTTTTTACAATTATGTATCTAAAATGCCCATCACAAACACATCAAAGCATATACAAATAGTCATAAAAAAATCAAGGAATTTCTACAAGAAATGATAGACCCACAGTTATGATCTTCCTCGATGTTAGCCCACAGTCCCTTTAGGAGAACGATGATTTAGCCCAAAGAGTCACAGATACATATGATTTGGGTCTAATATTTTCCCCTTTTGAAGGTATGAACTGACTTGATAGCAGTATCTATTCTAAAGGAAAAATATAGTACACTTTAGCAACAAAATCTTGCATAAGGAAAGATACAAAATGAGTGAATCAAACGAAGAACATCCTTCAGTCTACTTTCACTCGGTTCTTTCATCAGGGCCCTGACTCACACAACCTTACCTACAATCGTGCAGTTTTTCGCCGTCTGGCGCAAGCCTTAGTGTACACTATCGTTTTAATGTCTATCTGTGGTTGATCTAATTGAATACCCAGCTATGCAGATATTGGTTTCATTCACCGTGTCCGGGGAGCGTCCACTTCAGTCGATCGTTCTTTCTTTACAGATTTTAAGTTAATGTCACTTTATGCACGAGGTAAGAGTTAGGGTTGTTTCAGCGGGCACACAGTGTCAGAACAACACGATGTTTCCCTTAATTAGGAAGATGGACCGGTGGACAACTTCTCTCAAGCAACAGATAATCTTGGTTCGCTACACACTTGGTTCAAATAATGTCGGAAAAAAAGTTAATGTTTTTTTCTGTAATTATTTCTCGCCACAAGGCAGCATGTACATTAGAGTTTTGTGTAGAAAATATGATCTGGCTCAAAGGCCCTAGTATAAGCATTATTTCTTTAAAAAAAACCCATTAGTAGGATTTGGTATTTTGTCTATCTCTTGAAGGCACACACCCTGTCAGACAGGTGTTACTTGTGAAAAAACCCACGTGGTTAAAGAATATAAAATGTTTATGTTTCTCACAGTTTGTCTCTGTACTAAAACGCAGGCAAAGTTGAGGTTACCCCAAGTATTCCCACTGAATAAAGAAAATAACACACATATGAAATATTTACATATTATGTATACTCAAATATAACTTACATTTTTGAACTGCAAGCGTAAAGCTTGAACTTGACGTTTAAAAACTTTCCCGTGAAATAAGTTATATAAAAATCAATCATCATGAAATTCTGGAATACATACGTATTCCGTAAACACTCATGAGGCAAAAACTGGCATTTTATAAGTTAGTTTAGAAAAAAAAATTATTCTCGTTCTGAGATTATTTAACAGTTTTAAAATTAAAATTCATTATAGCTACAATGGTTTTACAGCTAGAAATTATAATTTATTCTGTTTTACCACTGTAAACTCGTCGACACAGAGAATTATAACAGACTTAATACCAATTTAATCACTCTTGCATACAAGAACTAAGTGAAAAATAGGCGATTTAACACCCTTAATCACTCACAAAATATTAAATAACTTAATGTAAATTTATACCTCAACACAGAACTAAAAGTATCACAACGAAACAAAGAAGATTTTTTTCACTTATAAGTTTAAGTATCTAGAACGTAAGTGACACACGTACTACAAAATACAGCAAAATTCTAAGATGGCAAGAATGAGTGAAATCAAGTTTCAAACACACTGGTTAGTATACTTAAACCAGACAAAGGGGTCCCAACTTATTTCCAAAAACGATGAAATCTTTTTTTTTTTTTTCTTTTTTTTTTTTTTTTTTTTTATCTCACCAAGATACCAGTCTTAACACCTACGTTTTTTTTTTTTTTTTTTTTTTTTTCCTTTTTCTTAAGACGAAATGCGAAGCTCAATAACGCGTCACAACCATAAACGTCGTCTTCGCATCCATACACTGCCGTGAGTCACGCATGTCAGAGGCGAAATGACAAAAACTGCCGTGCGAGCATGTGGCGTCGATCCCATATGACTAAAGGACTAAACACTCTGTCAGAATGCGAATCTGAGACGAGCATGATCTCCACGCAGAGGGCACAATTCACACTCACCGAGCAACTCAGCCAATGAAAAATTATGCGTGTGACAGGTGCAAAAGTAGACAAATTTGTCTGCCTCATCAAGTCTGATAGACTGAAATCCCAAAAAGCTAAAATTATCTCGTGTGCAAGGTCACTTAAACTTATGTAATCTACTGCTGCTTTCTACGCGTAAAATTGAAAAAACGAAACCAGCGAAAAGTTGTTTGAAAAACATGGAGTAAAATAGTAATGTATCGTAGTTATAGTCCGCAAACGTGAGGAACGAATGCGAAAAACCACAGGAAAAGAAGAAAATAAAGAGCGATAACAAAATAGAGGACAACGGGATAGAAAAAAGAAGAGAATATAGAAAAATTTATTGATCATAATCTCCATATTGATGCAACACTTAACCATCACTGAGCAAATGAATCAGAAGTAAAATTGGTACCCACTGATTAGTTGAACTGGTGTTCAGTTTCAGACAAATGAAAATGTAAACGAGAAAGATACATAATTTCCAGTCCCGATCATCATTCTTGTTACAGAACATCAATTCTTTATTGTTTACTAAAGTTTCCAAGTGAGTGTGATAATTTTGTGCTTCAATCTTTAATTATCATACAACAATGGAGGCCCCTTCACACTGATGCAATAACTGACTATGAGGAACAAGCATATGAAATGCCGCCCTCGCTGAGGTGACCAGCCCCAAAGACTGTCTTATTTTCCCACTGGTGGCTTCCTTTCGACCACCCGACGTTTTACCCCCCCACCTTCTACCATTACACTAAGTGTGACAGCCTCTCTTTCGCCCAATCTGATAGGTGGCAGCCGTAAATAGCACGCACTAAAAGTGCGATCGGCAGCTTTAAGCGATCCTCCCCATGTTTGCTGGAATTCCATGTCCAGTGCCCTCATATCTCTCGTTGCACACATCTAAAATGAACCTCAGCTGGTGGTCGCCAACACGTTTCTCTATTGTCAATGCTAAATGTTCCGTAGAAGATATCTTTTGGGGATGCGACCATCATTGCCATGCCCAGGCGACCACATGGCCAAGGCCAGCGAATCGTCCTGCGCTGTCTAAGATAAAAAGCGTATACACATTACTTTGAAAGGCAAGCACGTGACAACACCTCGGCGACATTTGTCACTTTCAATCTTTCCACTAGATGCCGAGGTCTCCATGCGGCGGTAGATAACCGGATGGGCGAAATGGAAAAGTATTGAACCCTTCTTCTCTTGCTTATATCATAAATGGTCCGTCCAGGTCTCCTGCCAGCCATATAGGAGTGTAGCTGGTTAAACGAACAGGCATTAAAAGCTACCGTCAGCTTGGTCACACTTCAATTGTCTGAGTTTACACGACATTTCCCCAAACAACGCACGATTTTGAGGCTGGTAGCAAAGGTTCAACAACTTTACCAAGTATTAAAAATGATTATTTCGTTGATTCTTACGATATTGCTAACAAAGTATACGTTGGGGGTACGTTTTTACTATAAAAGTTATATGTAAAAACAAAACGTAACAACCATCAATTGCCCCATTGGCGAACGTGGTCACCAGGTTTGAAACACCGTATCCAATGTGTTATTAAAAAACACAACACTTCATCCGATCAGAAAAACAAACAATGTGTGGACGACTGAAATGTTTAATTAGGAACACAGTTTTTTCACACTGGTGCAAAGGACAATGTCAAACAACAAAAAAGCGAAAAAAAAATTGAAATTCAATCTAGACTCTGAGTACAGGTATTTTGATAGATTAAGTTATCACAAAATCATTACGGCATTAACTGAAAAATGCTCAATCAAATAGAAAGGCTTTCAAAACAGTTACTAAACGTTTTTCTGCCATCCACGTCAAAAAAACTATTCAAATAGAAATTACTTATGTCGGCGTAGGAACATTCTAAAGCTAAGGCTAAAAACTCAATTTTAAAACCTTTTAGTTTTAATCCATATTTTCGTTTTGTACTTAGATCAAAGCCAATATTTTAAAACAGTCCACCTCAATTACTGAATTACATCTCTTTCCTGGACCCAGCTCAAGTCCTTAAATGAGGAGTTCTTAATCAATAATTACAGGCAATGGAGTCCAGCTTGTACACTACATTGACATAGTGATAAAAAACCACGGTTTTTAAATTAGAAACATAAACAGTTCCCATATATAGAGCTCAAGTTGCAAAGCCTCATTACTGCAGACAATTTGGATAAGTTGTATATAAACGTCCAACATAGGATGAGGCCAAGCCACTATATTACTGCTAAAGGCAAAGACATCTGAATAAAGGCATGTGGTGCAACCACACGTCACCAGAACTCCCTTTGCTCCAATACTAGGTTATATCACTGTCATAAAAAATTCCAAGTGATACAACAAAAAAATATCTCCTCAAAGGATAAAATGTACAGGTAATTAAAAACCATAATCTAACATGCGCTGATAGTAACATGAATCGCCCTGAACCAGCGGGTCAATCACCTCCCAAAAAATTGAACTGCGGATCAAAAGGAAATGTAAATAATGACTGAAAAAAAAATTGCGTGAGACTAGAAGGATGATTTATGTCACATACATCGTCTGGAAAAAAAGAAGTGGAAAATTGCACAGACGAGTAAACTCTATATCACTCGCTTGTGTAAAATAAAATAACATATAACCACACGAAATGTAACAAGAACTGACCAGTACCCCTAGATAATAGTTTTTTAACTGGCGTATAATCTCCGTCAAAAGCAAATGACAGCGCCAAAGCTCAAGTGATGAATTCAGCGGCTAAACCTGCCGAATGGCCCATATCTGAGCAGTGAAATAATATGCTTTTTAATTATACAGACGGATAGATAATAATGAAGACATTGACAAAAGACTGTGTTGTTCACAACAGCGAAAGACTGCATTGAATCAAACATCTCACTATTTGCACAAAAATCGCGACCTTGAAGACTCAAGTGTCCAAATCTAGTTAGAATGAAAGAGAAGGGGAATTGGTGGAGCTGTGGCTAAAAAATAACTTTTCAGGCAAAATTGTAGAGGGGATGAATAGGTTGGTTCAAAAAAATACAAGTACGGTTTTGTGAAAACGCAAGTAGAGACGGACAGACTAACAGATAAAAAATCCATACTTGACTGAAGCATGACTGAAATGACTTTAGTGTAGGAAATTTGAATTGAAAAACACAAGGCAGTGATTGGCCACAGACAATCATATTATCGGCGCTCAGACGCGCATTTTGGGCCATTCCTCAATAGTTGTCCAGTGATAGACACAGTAAATTTCAAGTGTGGTGATTTCCAAATGAAATAAATTGAAATAAGTTCAGGGACGCCATACTATAGCCAGCAGCTCAGCTGAGTTTTGCTAGCATTTCTGTGTTCTTTATTCATAATCTGAGCTGTGAGTTTCAGTTGTCACCAAGGCGGTGTAAACTAAGTTGGTGATTTTACCAGAGTGGATCCGTGCAGTAACGTTGTGTCAGAGCAGACTATTATTGCCCCCAAGCACGGAGAGGTGGGGCCACCAGATCTCAGCACCAGAGCTACATCTTCAAAGTTGAGTGAGCCTCTGGTCTGCTGGAAATTCACCAACTCCATTTAGTTACTAACAATCCCATAAAATTCCTGCCATTTCAGGACAAGGTGTAGTCAATATAGACTGGAGTGATGAGGCCACCCCAACAGCACAACCATTAACTATCCTCCCAATTAGATGACTAGTATAAACATTAATAAAACTAAATAGTCTAGTACTTACATATGTACACTCTTGCATTTATTATGTAATATTCCATGCATTTCTTTCATAATTTCTAAATCTTTTATAAGTTCTGGTCAAAATAAAACTTGATCCAGAACAAAATAAATGTAAAAAAATTTCTATCAAAAATTTTACACACTTGAGTTAGTTCAGTGTATTATAACATTTGTTAATATTATTAGACTTAGTAAATATCTGTGTGTGTGTCTATAAACTATCACACCACATTACATATCATTACCCTAGACATTTAACGTAGCCACATTCATTAGAAAAAAAAAAAAAAGATAAGATAAGTGTGAGGTCGTAGTGGTAGCGAGAAGGGCCTTCTGACAACTCTCAGTTACATTTTATCTCAGGAGCCTTCACAGCTGACCTCATGCATCACACGTAGTACCATCCCCACCATACAATACCATCAAACCCACTACATATATTGGGGTCTCTTTGTCCCGGGATCATTAGCCCAACAGTAATATTAGGATCTCCTGGTGGGAGAAATAAAATTAGGGAAACAAAATTGTAAAATTCCCTTTAAAATTAAAAGTGTCCCTGCATATAAAAGTTGGTGAATCTTCACAGCCAGTAATAAGTAATTAGTTAATTAATTAATTAGAAGTATTTAGACTATAGTAATTAGAAGTAAGTTAGTGGTTAGAGATTTATCTTGTATATTATTATATTGTCTAAAAAGTATGGCGGAGCTAGCAAAATTCCGATCAGCTGCTGTGCTGACCGCAAAGGAGATGGGAATGGATGGTCAGATTTTAATTCAATACGTAACGGCTGAATGTGATAAATATATTGAACGGGAAGAAAGGAGATTAGAAAAAGAGGCTGAAAGAAAATTAGAGTCTGAAAGGTTGGCTGAAGAGAAGAGGTTACAGATTGAGGCTGAGACTAAGAGGTTGCAGATTGAGGCTGACAAAGAGGCAAAGGCATTAGAGGCAGCAGAAAAAAGATTGACTGCCGAAAGGGAGGCAGAAGATAGAAGGTTGCAAAGGGAGCACGAATTACGACTAAGGGAGCTGGAATTACAAGGCCAGGCTCCTGAAAATGGTGCCAGCCCTTTTGCCTCAGATGCTGCGCCTAGTCTGGGAGCCTCAAACTCAGCTATGGGATTTCATTTAGACCATTTTGTTGAAAAAGACGATGACATAGAGGGGTACCTAGGACGTTTTGAGTTATTAGCTACTACCTATGGGTTAGAGAGAGAGAGGTGGAGTTTAAAGCTATCACAGGGACTGAGAGGTACTTCTTATGAAGTATTTGCTAAAATGAACAGGGAAGACCAAGACAATTATGACATGTTAAAGCAGGCTTTGTTATTGAGGTACGAAAAAAATGGGGAATTTTACCGTAAGAAATTTAGAAATGCCAAACTGTTGTCTGGGGAGACATACCACCAATTCTCTGCCAGACTAGAAACCTATTTGGAGAAATGGACTGCTCTGGGGAAGACCCAAGATCTTAAAGAAATGATCATGATTGAGCAATTGAGAGAGTCCATGGCTCCAGACATGAGAAAATTTCTCATGGAACAAGGTGCAGAGAAGTTGGGGGAGGTTTTAAATGTTGCTGAGAGGTATCAGGCAGCCCAGGCAGAGGTAAGTGGTGCTAAAAAGAAGCACATAGATAATTTTAAAGCTCCACAGCAATTTAATAAATTTGATAATAGGGAGCAGGGAAATAAAGGTAGGACAAACTTTGAACGGCCAAGAAATGACTACAGAGACAGAAACTCACAGTTCAATGACCAAAAATTCAATGAAAGAAAACCGTTGAACCAAGGAAAAAGATGGTGTAAATGGTGCAAGAAGGATAACCATAACACCGAATTTTGTAGAAGGAAACCTTCAAACATTGCTGCAATGAAGTCGGGGACGCAAAGATTAAAGGTTAATCCTAATGGACAACAGGAACCTTATCACCCCCCAGTTTGTGAGGATGTTATTTGTAATGGGGTCACCATAAGGTGCCTTTATGATACAGGTTTGGATTATGATTCAGTTGTGAAGTCTAGCCTAGTGGACCCAAGTCAGTATACCACAGAAACAGTGGAAATACAAGGGGCAACTAAGGACATACCACTCATGACACTTCCCATCGCAAGGATAACGGTGAAAACTCGCTATGTGGAAGGAGAAATCAGAGCAGCAGTGATAGATGAACCAATCTACCCTCTGATATTGGGGTGTAGATACGTCTTCTTAGGGAATCCCGAGAGACCTGTGATCATGGCGACAGTGCAGACCAGGTCACAGAAGAAGGAGGAAGAAGGTGAACCTATAAATGCCCATCCAGAGGAGATGAGGAAGGCGCAGGCTGAGGACAGGACCCTCAAGCCATGTTTTAAAAAAATGCCCAAATGCCACACACCTCCAAGCAAAGGAGAATATTTCATGAAGAACAAACTATTATACAGGAAGGCCGGAACTGGAATAAATGGTCACAACCAGCTGGTTCTTCCCACTTCATATAGAGATAAAGTGATGGAACTCGGGCATGCGATTCCCTTCAGTGGTCACATGGGGATCAGCGCCACAGGACAGCGTATAGCTTGTCATTACTTCTGGCCAGGGATAACGGAGGATATAAAAAGATATGTCAAATCCTGCCCAGAATGTCAAAGGGTAGCTCCAAAGCACTGGACTGCTCCTGCAACTCTAGGGGAAATGCCCATAGTGGGAACACCTTTTGAGAGGGTTGCAGTGGATATTGTAGGACCTCTCACTCGGACCAAGAGGAGGAACAGTTACATCCTTACTCTGGTGGACACTTGTTCTATGTGGGGAGAGGCGGTAGCCCTGCCATCAATTGATTCAAAACATGTAGCAGAGGCACTACTTACAATATTTACCCGATTAGGATTCCCGCATCAAATCTTGACGGATAATGGATCTCAGTTCAAGGGGAAACTAACGGAAGAGGTTTTTAAACTATTTCAAGCCAGACACTTTCATTGTAGTCCGTACCATCCACAAGGGAACGGCCAGGTAGAGAGGTTCAACGGGACTCTCATTTCTATCCTGAGAAAGCTGGCACACGAAAAACCGGATCTGTGGGATCAATTCCTGCCCGCCGCATTGTTTGCGTACCGGGAGGTACCACATAGTTCAACCGGGATGGCTCCTGCAACTCTGCTATTTGGGAGGCCAATAAAAGGTCCATTAGAAGCTCTATTAAGGACCTGGACAGATGAGAAGGCGGAAGAGACTGTTACCTCATCTTATCAATACGTGAACGAACTGACCACTCGTTTGAAAGCTGGATGGAAACTGGCAAATGATAATTTGAAACAAGCCAGGAAGAAACATGCAGCATATTTTAATAGGAAGGCAAAGGACCGAGAACTAGCTGTGGGAGAGAAGGTGCTTCTTCTACTACCCGGTAGCCAGAATAAATTACAAATTGGTTGGCAAGGTCCATATATGGTTCTAGAGAAGGTGTCTAGAACAAACTATAAAATTGACAAAAAGGGGAAGGAGAAAGTTTATCATGTAAACTTGTTAAAGAAGTATCTGGACAGACCACTCCAGGAAAGCACCCCCTTATTGACCTTGGCTATTGCAACTCAGATGCAAAGGGAACCACTCACCTCACATGAATACCCATTACATCCTTGTGAAACAGCAGCACAGGTAAAAGTCAGTAAGCACCTGACTAAAAATCAGAGGGAGAGAGTTCAACAGGTTCTGGAGGAACATACAGATGTATTAACAGATAAACCAGGACATACAAATTTGCTACAGTATGACATGAAACTGGTAGACTCAAACCCAATCTGTATGAGAGCCTATTCTATTCCGTTCGCGAAGGAGAAGGCATTGAAGGAAGAAATAGATTATTTGTTGAAGGAGGGGATTATTTCGCACAGTGAATCATCTTTAGTTCTAGTGTCGTATTGCTGAGAAAACCGTCTGGGGAACACAGACTGTGCATAGATTACAGGAAACTGAATGCTGTCACAGAAGGACAAGTGGATCCATTACCAGACACAAAACAGTTATTTGCCAGACTGAACAAGGCAAAATACTTTCAAAGGTGGATCTTAGTAAAGGCTATTACCAGATCCCAGTGAAGCCTGAAGTGAGACCTTATTTGGCTTTTAGCACTTCGGATGGACATTATGAATTCAATATGCTACCATTCGGACTGAAAAATGCTCCGAGTGTGTTTTCAAGGATGATGCGCAAATTGTTGGATCCCCTGAATAACCCATGTATCACGAATTTCATGGATGATATTCTCGTCGCCACAGAGACATTTGAAGAACACATTGAAGCTCTAGAAATGTTATTTAATAGGCTTCGGGAGGCGAACTTAACTGCTAGGCCAACAAAATGTTGTATTGGATGCAAAGAGTTGGAATTCTTGGGGCACACTGTATATCAGGGTAATATGACCCCTGATCCTAAGAACTTGGAAAAACTGCAGAGAGCACCTAGACCACAAACAAAAAAAGACGTGCGATCATTTGTGTCGTTATGCGGATTTTATCAAAAATATATCAAAGATTTTAACTCTATTTGTGCGCCTCTGACTGATCTGACTCGCAAGGGACTTCCAGATAAAATTAATTGGACTGCGCAAAGTGAATTAGCGTTCCAGGATTTAAAGGAAAAACTCACTAGCAAGCCCATTCTCAAACTACCTGATTTGACACAGGACTTTGTCTTGAGAACCGATGCCAGTAATGTAGGACTCGGGGCGGCGTTGTTGCAAAGATCATCTTCACCTGATGGGGAACTGAAACCAGTCGCTTATGCAAGCCGCAAATTGAATAAGGCGGAACAAGGATACTCCACAAGCGAAAAAGAATGTTTAGCGTTGGTCTGGGCAATAAAGAAGTTTCAAATCTATCTGTATGGTAGGACTTTTGTGGTCGAGACGGATCATCAGCCTCTCGTATTCTTATCTCAGGCTAAGCATGAAAACGCAAGATTGCTGAGGTGGTCTTTATTGCTTCAACCTTATCAGTTTAGTATCCAATATATCCCAGGTAAATTGAATGTCGGTGCAGATTTCCTCAGTCGGCACCCCTGTGATCAAAATTAGAGTAATGGCAGGCGTAAGGAGAGATTTTGTCTATGTGTATCACTGGTTTTAGAACTTGCCGTAGGCATGTTTTCAGGTGGGGAGATGTGTCGTAAAAATTAACAGTGATACAACGTCAAAATATCTCCAATGATACAACGTAGGGATAAAAAAAACCAATGCGTAAGCTGCTGGAATACATGATCGCCCGCGCCGCGGGTCATCAGGTGTTAGACTTGAAGGCAAAACGGAACGAGGATCAAAAGACAAAAATCTGACTGAACGCGTACTTGAACTAGCGAGGTTAATGGACGCAAATTGGTGGGGCAAGGAGGAAAAGTCACGCCCCCCCCCCCCCCCAAGTTGACATAAAGTAAGGAATTCGACAGAAGGGACCTTGGATATGATACGCCACAGTCATTTATTGGACGCTTTTGCGATACCAAGCCTTTTATTTGAATTCAGCGGCTAAACGCAGATGCTTGAAATATTACAAAATTCAAAAAGTAACTTTTTCTTAATATTAATGTTAGGAATATAAAAATTAGCTGGCCGGATGGCCCATTCTGAGCAGTGAAATAATATGCTTTTAATTATACAGACGGATAGATAATAATGAAGACATTGACAAAAGACTGTGTTGTTCACAACAGCGAAAGACTGCATTGAATCAAACATCTCACTATTTGCACAAAAATCGCGACCTTGAAGACTCAAGTGTCCAAATCTAGTTAGAATGAAAGAGAAGGGGAATTGGTGGAAGCTGTGGCTAAAAATAACTTTTCAGGCAAAATTGTAGAGGGGATGAATAGGTTGGTTCAAAAAAACAAGTACGTTTTTTGTGAAAACGCAAGTAGAGACGGACAGACTAACAGATAAAAATCCATACTTGACTGAAGCATGACTGAAATGACTTTAGTGTAGGAAATTTGAATTGAAAAACACAAGGCAGTGATTGGCCACAGACAATCATATTATCGGCGCTCAGACGCGCATTTGGGGCCATTCCTCAATAGTTGTCCAGTGATAGACACAGTAAATTTCAAGTGTGGTGATTTCCAAATGAAATAAATTGAAATAAGTTCAGGGACGCCATACTATAGCCAGCAGCTCAGCTGAGTTTTGCTAGCATTTCTGTGTTCTTTATTCATAATCTGAGCTGTGAGTTTCAGTTGTCACCAAGGCGGTGTAAACTAAGTTGGTGATTTTACCAGAGTGGATCCGTGCAGTAACGTTGTGTCAGAGCAGACTATTATTGCCCCCAAGCACGGAGAGGTGGGGCCACCAGATCTCAGCACCAGAGCTACATCTTCAAAGTTGAGTGAGCCTCTGGTCTGCTGGAAATTCACCAACTCCATTTAGTTACTAACAATCCCATAAAATTCCTGCCATTTCAGGACAAGGTGTAGTCAATATAGACTGGAGTGATGAGGCCACCCCAACAGCACAACCATTAACTATCCTCCCAATTAGATGACTAGTATAAACATTAATAAAACTAAATAGTCTAGTACTTACATATGTACACTCTTGCATTTATTATGTAATATTCCATGCATTTCTTTCATAATTTCTAAATCTTTTATAAGTTCTGGTCAAAATAAAACTTGATCCAGAACAAAATAAATGTAAAAAAATTTCTATCAAAAATTTTACACACTTGAGTTAGTTCAGTGTATTATAACATTTGTTAATATTATTAGACTTAGTAAATATCTGTGTGTGTGTCTATAAACTATCACACCACATTACATATCATTACCCTAGACATTTAACGTAGCCACATTCATTAGAAAAAAAAAAAAGATAAGTGTGAGGTCGTAGTGGTAGCGAGAAGGGCCTTCTGACAACTCTCAGTTACATTTTATCTCAGGAGCCTTCACAGCTGACCTCATGCATCACACGTAGTACCATCACCACCATACAATACCATCAAACCCACTACACCGCCATTCGTGTGATGAGAATCACCCTAAATCCCAGGAAAAATACTAAATTTCTCTATGTGTATATAGAATTATAGACTGACATATAACGTCTGTTTTAAGTGGGGAGAATTTGTCGTGTGAAATTCTAATCCACATATATAAATTAAAACGTAAATGTAAAGCCTAACAAATAAATTTAATAAAAGGAAAGAAGAATGGTAAAGAACAGTGCTGTCACAATGACTGTACTCGAAATCCCCCTTGTTTTCTCCTTCGTCTGCAAATTGTAACGTTTCACGTTGATAGTAAAAGCCTACTGCTTCAATACCCGCTTTCTACGATAAAACGTGTACTGCCTTTCTAAGAAAAACCTTGAGATACGCAAGCTGACCTATATCTAATATTCCATTCATGTCATTTTATACACTAAGTTACCATAAACGAAAGACAGATGGACTAAGGATAGAAAGAAAGGGAGGGGCTGAAAGCCGGAACGCAGGCAATACTACCACAGTCTCGCGATACACAATTAATGCCACCCCTAACACGCGTGTAAGGCCACAAGCACTAACTTTTTTTCAAATCGACAGTGATAAAAAACACTACCCATACGAGTTAGGTTTTAAAAACCTGAAAAATTCTTATTAGGAAACATGACATTCTACTGTGTAATGTCTAAAATCCTGACATTAGTCTGACAGTACAGCAGGACAGGTGGCGGTTCTAAACATTAAAAAAAAATAAAAAACCAGCACGACTATCCTAGAAGAAAATGCATATTTTGAACGCAGCCCCTTTGCCCCATTAAATTTATATATTTGGGTTCCTTAGGACTTGCTGACAAAGAATATGTTAAACGTTACGCAAATAGTCTAGGAATTAACAAATTATAGCCAAAAGAAATAGTGAGGGATGTCAGACAACACCAAAATCAGAATCGCTCAGTGGCAGATTTTCACACCACCATGGTACGGGAAATAGGCTGACATGTTACCTCCTATTTGATTGGCGGAAAGTAAATGTAAGGCTAAACACGATTAGTCGGACTATAAATATTGATTCTTTGTTGTTAGGGAAACGTGAGTAGGGGTACTTTTTTTCAAACGCTTGTGTAAACATGGCACGATTGGTTAGACCCGCCAATATAGTCAATCAGAGGCGTCAGGTCAGCACCACATTTTCAAATAAACTTACTAAAGAACCAGTGCGTTGAGCGCCAGTGCATATTTTTCTAAATAAAAGCCTGGGACATCGGCAGATCGAAATTGTGCTATATTCATTGCCAGTCAACGTAACTGTGTATTATTCCATGAATTGTGGGACCGTGGTCCTAAAGTTATTGAGCAGCACCTGGTCTGAGTTTTGCTGAACCTAGAGGCTGACAGCATACTCCTGGGTCCAGATAGTGACCAGTGAGGTGTCTCCAGAACACAGGGAGGCTATCGAGCAGAGGAGTCTTTTCCTGCCGCCATCACGAAAGATAAGCGTCTGTGGCCAGAGGAGCTCAACATTATCCCCCCCCCCCCCCCCCCTCAAAATCTGACTTTATAATAAAACAGAGGGAAAATACAGTGTTTAAATTGATAGGAACTGTGAACTTTTCCCCCAGAGTTATTCCCAAGATAAACAAACACTTGAAGTCATGATGACAAATAACAACATAGCTTGAAAAAAACAAAACCAGTGTTACCTCATATTACTACTACACAACTGTCACACATAGTATAATATTAATAAAATATGTCACTACAAGGTTCATATTGATAAATTCTGTACATATAAATTGTAATTACAATTGATTGTGATTCCTGGTTCACTTTGTATTTGAATCAGGACACATATATTAGTGCAAGTAATTAATACATATTTATATTTGAAACTTTACCAGTGCCTCATTTAAGATAGTCTTATAGAGTGTTAAATGTGTGTGAGTGTCACAGTGTTGTCAAGTGTGGTGGAATAAATTAAATTGTTTATCTGTCTGTTGTTGTTGTGACTTACACTTCATCATATACATACCCTAGACATTTAACGTAGTCATCACAATATTCCAGAATAATTCTGACTGAGTTATAATGTGGTAGCAAGTAAGGTTATCTGTAAAACACTACACCTAATAGATACAGATACCTTCACAGCTGATCTCAGTCAGTACACTAAGTCCCCTATACATATTTATAACATCCCACTTTACCACAGCGCTCAGCTAACTTGTGTAGCCGCATTAAGATGACTTTGGCAAAAACCTTACCAACAATACTAAGAAGAGAGATGCCTCTGTAGTTATTGCAATCACTTCTGTCTCTTTATTTTTTATACAGTGTTACAATCTTGGCATCTCGCATGTCTTGAGGAATAGTTGTCTCTTCCCAGCACTGGCACAGCATCCTATGCAGGGGATGTAATAGCGTGCTCTTACAGCATTTGATTAAATCAGGAGGAATCCCATCACTGCCTGGTGCTTTGCCAGAGGCCAAGCTATCAATGGACTTTCTGAGTTCCTCTAATGTTGGTTCGGCATCCAGCTCCTCCATAGTTGGCAGACTATTGACAGCATCAAGGGCTGCAGGCGTAACGGTATTGTCTCTAGCGTAAAGCTCAGAGTAGTGCTCGACCCACCTCTCCATCTGCTTACCCTTATCGGTTAGCTTCTCTCCACTGATCGTTTTTAGCGGTGCCGTCTTACTTTTATGGGGCCAAGTGCTTTCTTTATACCGTCATACATTTGTCTAATGTTGCCTGTTTGCGCTGCGATCTGGATGCTGTCACTGAGCTGGAGCCAATAGTCATTTGCACAGCGTCGAGCAGTTTGTTGAACTTTGCTTCTCGTAGCCCTCAGGATCTGTAGGGTTCTGGCACTCGGTGAACGTTTGTATTCATTCATAGCACTGCGCTTAGCTTCAATGACAGGTGCCATCACATCTGATAAAGCATCAAACCAGTCATTTGACTTTGCTGTTTTCTTACCAAAGGTGGCAAGTGCAGTACTTTGAATGGTGTTCCTTAGATGCTCCCAGTTCTCTGTAATAGTATCACCATGCTGAGGGCTACTGAGCACTTTCTTGAAGGTCGCAGTGAATTGAGCGATCATGAAAGGGTCTGACATCTTGCTGGTATCAATGCGTGGTTTCCCTTCATGTCTGACACGATAGAGTTTTCTTGGTTGTGCTCTGATTTTGCAGCAAACCAAGGAGTGATCTGTATCACAGTCTGCATTATGGTACGAGCGCGTGGAGAGCACAGACCTGAGGAGTGGCCTTCTGACGAGAATCAGGTCAAGTTGGTGCCAGTGCTTGGATAGTGGGTGTCTCCATGACACCTTATGCTGGGGTTTTGTCTGAAAGTAGGTGTTGGTCACGCAGAGGTCATGGTGGACGCACAACTCTAAGAGCCGTTGTCCATTTTCATTCATCTTGCCAATACCAAACCTGCCCAGACATGAAGGCCATGAAACATTATCGGCACCCACTCTAGCGTTAAAGTCACCAAGGAGAACAAGCTGTTCTTGCCTAGGTATGCTTTTGATAACTGCTGCTAGATTCTCGTAGAACTCATCTTTAGCTTCTGAGGCAGAGTACAGAGTAGGAGCATACACACTGACAAGGGTGATGGGACCTGTGCTAGTTTGCAGGCGGAGAGTTAACAGGCGTTCTGATCCATTCTCGCCTGGTTCAACCATTTTAGTTAACGATTTTTTGACCGCAAAACCGACTCCGTGTTCTCTAGTTTTATTAAGATCTTTCCCTTGCCAAAAAAACGTGTAGCCCTTCTCGCTCACCGTTCCAGAGCCCGCCAGGCGCGTTTCCTGAAGTGCAGCTATATCCACCTGAAGTCGTTTAAGCTCATCATTAATTATGGCTGTCTTCCTTACATCATTTACATCCTGTAGGTTTTCGGACAGTCCAGTCAACATAGTCCGGACGTTCCAGCATCCCAATCTGAGAGTTTGCTTATTTCTATTTTTTCGATAATTGCTTGGTGCAAAATTTTCTGTCCACAGTTCGGGTTTGACCCTAATCCCCATGCACCCAATGGGGAAAGCAGACAGTGGCGGGACAACACCTTATTGGCTGGGGGCTGCCCAGCTTGAAGCAGGCGGTAGCTGTCCAGTGAGATCCTAGAACCTCTCCCACTGTCGGAAGTAGCCCCTGGCGCCATGCCCTACGCCAATTGGGCAAAGTGCTTATAACCGGTAACTGCTACTTCCCGTGTTTTGCCGACACCTATATGGTGAAGCTGGAGTGTCCTCTCCAGGGCGCGAGCTTGGGCACAGTTATATGGAGATCAAGCTGTTGCCCACGCAGCATGTTCCCCCTCTCCACACAGCCGGTAGATCCAAAGGAACGGCAGTTGCCGATACAGTTTGGTACCAGCCATGTCGCAGGAGTTGCCAGAATAATGTCGAATCGACATTAGACTGCCTTGGGGACTCCGACTCCGGATTTATCCTCAGGGTTTACTCCCGAAGCCAATTCCACAAATGGATATTCCCGCAAGGCAGCGGTGGTTTGAATTCAGAGTTCCTTCTCTTAGATAAGCTACCAACCAAGGATCACGAGCCCTATCTGCCCGAAGATTGTGTAAGCATCGTCTATCCCGTGTATTTGAGGCATAAAATAATCTGGGTTTTTTAAAGAAGAAAATCTGGGTTTATCTCTAGAACTTGAGTGGCAACCTTGGTGGTTACTGTAAAACTGTGTCCGGAAAACATAAAAATCATCTGATTAAGGCCAATGTTTTATTGCTTCAGTAGACTAAATATGCAAGCACTTTTGCGATATATTTCGTTGCTGTGATTGTAAACATTGGCATTTCATTCAACAAAGGAGCGTGCCTGTTTGTAGCAGACAACTGTTAATAATAATTATTAGGCCTATTTACGAATCGACACTATGAGTGCTGGATTTCCCCTATCAGAGTTTTGCTTTAAGACCTTTCGAATATTATTAAGAAAACAGAGAAGAATTGGTACATGCGCAAGTAGGAATGGCACGTTAGCATGTTATCTGAGCTCACGACAATTCTCGTCAAGCCAAGACCACTTGTGGAGTTTGAAGTCAGTCGACCCGACATTCGATTTCCCAAAAGTGAACGAACCACGGTCTAGTGAGAATCTTGATATTATATCAAAGAAAGGTATGCAGTACAACGTGAGTGAATCTGATGGTTGGATCAACATAGGAGACTACCGTGTCTTTGCATGGAGTGTCTCAGGATTAGAAAGTTGTGTCATTGTTAAGTCTGGCGACTTGCAGATAGCTTTCGACATGGGCATTTCCGTGCCAGAGAGTATACAAATTCCAAATGTCTTCATCACGTAAGACAGTTCTTTTTCACTATTTCCACTTAAATGTACAAAGTTAAGGTTGAATCATCTTTTACTGTATGGTTTCATTTTGTTGCCCAACTCTCTATAAACTCTTAGTATATGTGCACTGAAACCACGTTTTTACGCGCTAGTTTCCAGGATTATATTTTTAGGTTGGGGTGTCCTCAAAACGTTTATCATATTTTTCTTATTTTATACACTTGAGCAATGTGTTGTACATCAAAAGGTGCAGAATTGAAAGGGCTATCATTTACAACAAATTACTCTTTATAAAATGTAAATAAATACATAAGTAGTATTTTTTTTTAAGTTGTAAACAATTTTCTTTTTTCAAATTTGAAAAAAAAAAAAAAAGTTTAATCTTACCTTCATATATACAGCTTTGCACAGGTCTGGAACACCTAAAATTATTTTCCTTTTATGTTGTATTCAATGATACAGAATAAAGACAAGCTTCATTTGTTTTTGGTAATAAATAAAAATTTTGTGTACTTTTGATATGTTCAGGTCACATATTGAAAAATTACGACGAAAATAAACTATGTACACAACTTTATACACAACTGATATTTACATTTACAAAAAACTATTTCCTTTCATGATATTTATCAAAAACAGTTTGGATATAGGTGTGGATTATTTGTGCATCCTTCACAATAAAGGGATGTCCTGACCCTTACTTGAGGGTGCTGCAAACGACACAGTTGCGATGAAATTTTGATTTTTTTTTTATAATATGGTTTGTTCCAGTCTGTTAACTGGATTGTTCACTTGAGTGCCACGTCCAATCCTGGGAGGAATTTGTTGGAAATTCACAGCAGCAACAAGAGAGAGCTCACTGACAAGTTGCCATTTAAATTGAAGAAGGCTCTGTATTTTGGCATTTGTTGTTCTTGACAGTGCAGATAATTTATTTGCATTGAGCTGAGCTATTTCATAAATCCAGAAGAAAATTTGTTTCCCCCACTTTCTTTTTCTTCTGCTGAATGTGCCACATGTTACAATGCTTTGGTCCACTCTGTCACATCAATTCATGCGTTGATTGTAATCATCAATCATCAGTGGTTTATTTTTTGTTTCACCAGAGCGATTGGTGATGTCTTTGCTTTCCACTGTTGTGCAGCTTGATACAAGAATGCATGGTTTTTTTGCTTTTTTGTCCCTAAACATTACACATAAAAATCTTTTTTCTTTCTCCATATACCATTTCATTTCCATATGCATCAGCTGTGTAGTTTTCAGCTTTTTTGGGAAGTTCTTTCGATTAACGTTGACAGATTTACTACATACCCAGTGCTACTGTCGCAAAGACCGAATGTCTTCACATGGTGTTTTTTGGGTTTAGAGGCATTGAACATTTTGTGAGCCCATCTGCCTTTCCACCCAATTACCATTTCATCCAAAGACAGCTCCTTGTAAGGGTAAAATGCTTCCTGGAATCTAGATAACATTTTCTGTAGAAATGGTTCAATAACATTACACATAAAAACCTTTTTTCTTTCTCCATATACCATTTCATTTCCATATGCATCAGCTGTGTAGTTTTCAGCTTTTTTGGGAAGTTCTTTTGATTAACGTTGACAGATTTACTACATACCCAGTGCTACTGTCGCAAAGACCGAATGTCTTCACATGGTGTTTTTTGGGTTTAGAGGCATTGAACATTTTGTGAGCCCATCTGCCTTTCCACCCAATTACCATTTCATCCAAAGACAGCTCCTTGTAAGGGTAAAATGCTTCCTGGAATCTAGATAACATTTTCTGTAGAAATGGTTCAATCTTTGCTTTACCTTGTGCGTCTACATCACTCACATGAAACATCGTGGGATATAACATCTGAAACCTATCCCATGTAAACATGTCTGTACCAGGGAGCTTGCATAAAGCTTTCATTAGACCAATAATCACTAATGGCTGGTTTGTTTACAAACCCCATTGCTATTATCACAGCATAAAACTTGCACAGTTCTGGAGATGTTACTGGATACCAGTTTTAATAGACGGACCTTTTTGTCGCCATTTCTGATTTTGACTGACAAGAGTCACTCAGCATGTTCATTTATAGAAACAGTAAGCTCTTCTATAATCTCATTAGTTAAAAGAGCTTTGAGACAATAAAATTCAGAAGAATCATCAGGTATAATATTTGGATTCACACCTGTAATCCTAACATGAGGCGGTACAAAGCTGAAAGCAGATGTCATGTGCGACTTATTAGGATGACATAGAAAAACAAGGCAAAAACTCCTATTTTAAAAAAAAAATGTTTAATTAGGTTGAAATAAAGAACAGTGGGCAGTGTGTTCGATACAGCCTCAAAAAATAATTCAGGAATAAGGGGTTAGGAATCCTAAACCTAACCTTAATTGTAACCCAGATGACGTGTGAGACTTATTAGGATGACATAGAAAAACACGTCCCACTGATATTCATTTCAACCAAAGGTTATATTTGAAATGAAGGTGCTTGGTTTCAGAGCGAAGACCAGCACTTATTTGGTCTATCAGGAATAAAATGAATTATGGCAGTGTTAAAGTCAGGTTTTTATTAAGGGGAGTTAACCGTTGAAAGATTTTTAAGTACGGGTCGTTTTTGGGTATACGCCCTTGTAAGCTCACTTTTTGTATAGAGATGAATGCAGGGTGATTTTGTGAACACAGCTCTACTGTCTAGCTGTTAGCTTGTTTTAAAAAAAATATATGATAGGAATCTGGTCGAAGATTCTAGTTTGAGGGGGAAATGCAGATGAGTCCAGCTCACAGAAATAAACTGGGTGTTAGTGCTTAAATGAATTCTGATAGGGTGAACTGTTTTAAGCAACGGAGATTGCGGGCAGTTTTTGCGGGAGTTTTTGGTGCGGGCTGAGCTTGAAGAAGACTGTTGCTTCTTGCTAGTGTGTCCCGGCGTATTTTGTGGTTTACATATGAAGGGAATTTGATTATTATAAAGGATAATGTTTCTGAAGTGAAGATAAAGAGATTATTGTTGGGAAAGTTCTTTCTCCCATGAGTTTATGGATTATTATAGAGGCCATGGATTATACAGGCCGTGATTGTGATTCACGTTTATTCTAATGGAGTTTTCCCCTTCTTATTAGAAGTCATGTATGCCGCTGTGTAAGCGACCTGTGATTATCATCCCTTATAAGGAGATTTATGTAAACCTTTATGAACCGTGAGCTGTTGTGGTTTTGCAGCCTATTGAGACTGCGATGCACGCTGTCTTTTGTGTGGAAGACTATTTTTTGCTGTATGAACTTATTTGCTGTGTCACCATGCTGTGCTATGGAGTGTCGTCGAATGTTACCATAATGTTTATGTTACTGTGACGTAATAAACCACTTAAACGTTTCCTGACTCTTACATTTAATGGAGTGGGTCATTACAGCCTGTGTTGGTATGCCAGAACCTTTATGCATTCGTGTTTAAATGACAGTCACTTACTCACACATCAGTCGGCCACCCGTAAGCCCGACCTCACTGACTCTGTCATTGTCAGTCCTTGTTTTGTACCACACCATCCACCACCATCAACAGTATTGAACTTAATATGTACCACTGATGTTCACCCACAAACATAGTGGTAACAGTTAGTGTGTTAAAATCCTTTGGGGTATTTGCGGCAAGGAGATGGCTTTGCTTGCTTCGGTGATGGTTGGCTGCTCTTACAGGACCCAAAAGAACATGAAAAAATTATCGTTTTCTGAATATATCCATGCATTCCACTGAGAGTGCTTTGTTTTTTTTTTACAAAAAAAATGTTCTGTAGCTTTATGCTTCTTCGGTTTTGTTGAATGTTTTAACTTTTTAAAATTTCAGACACGGTCACATAGATCATGTAGGAGCTATTACCAGTCATGTTGCCAAAAGAGGAAACACCGGAATGAAGTCAGCACGCTACTTTTTGCCTCCACATTTGATTCATCCCTTGAATACAATTTTGCGGACACATTCTGAGATGGCTGAAACTCCACAAATGTTAGAAGCTATCAGCATTCAGCCATTTACTGATCAAGATGATGTTAGGGTAAGCAGTGAGGAGAAATATATTAATTATATTTCTAACTGCATGTTATTGCATTCAGTTTTATTTTGCTACACATATAGAAAATTGAAATTGATAACAAAGAACTGGAAAGTGTTAATGAATTCGAATACTTAGGATCAATCATCAACAGCTCTGGCGACTGTGCAGTAGAAATTAAAAGAAGACTTGCAATTGCTTCACATAAACTAATACAGATGAAAAACCTATGGCAAGGCACAAGCAAAGAAACAAAGTTACAACTGATCAGAGCATGTATATTCCCAGTGGCAACATACGGCTGCGAGACTTGGACACTCAATAAAACAGTTGCAAAAAAGATTACATCATTTGAAATGAAATGCTACAGAAGGATGTTGAGAATACCCTGGACAGAAAAAAAGACCAACAGAGAAGTACTGCACTCACTATACGTACAGGAACATTGGCTACTAAATACCATCGCAATAAGGAAGCTGAAATTTTTCGGTCATATAAAAAGACATAATAGCCTGGAAAAAACAGTGATGGAAGGCATGGTCCCTGGAAAAAGGGGAAGGGGTCGACCTAGACGACGGTGGACCCAGGACATCACAGAGAGTCTGAACTTGTCTTTGGCTGATGCAGGTCGACTTGCCCAGAATCGTGATGCGTTCAGAGCAGCTGTAATGGAGACAACGTTCTGGAAAGAATACGTCACATGATGAACACATATAGAAAGCAGACGCAGACAATTATAGGAGACAATACAGATCATTACATCAGGAGGTAATCTGATCATGAGAAGGAATACCCCTGTCCCCTTCAGACAAGTGTTTTGGCTCAGTTATCTCCTTTACACTTTAAGTAGGGCAGGCCCACTTGGGTCATCACTCCCAAGTGTCAGCCTCCCGTTGGTTTTTATCTGCCAGTGCTTGGAATTGAATCCATTCCACCTTGGTTGCAGAAGCTAAATGCATTTGGTTTATATGGTGCAGTAAACGCAGTGTTATGAAGATTTAAATAATGGCATAATTCATTTTTGAGTCATACAGTGTCTTTACTGTGAAGCAAGGCTCATTGAGATGGGCGGAGGGAAGAGCTGCTGCAGTCTCTGGTGCTGAGACTATTTGGTAGAACCTGAGTGATAGATCAAGCTGAAAAGAATTATTTAATGTGGGAAATTCTGACAAAATCTATAAGATATTGACATATCTGATTTTGAGAAAACCGCAGAAGAATAAAACCTTTCCTTTTTTATTTTAAAAGTTGACATTTATACAATTTTAGATTTGTGTAAATCTAATGTTCTCAAATGTTGTAGGTTACAGTTATCCAAAATGATTTTAGATAGATTTCGTATGCATGTAACAGCAATGACTCGTTTAGAAACATCAGTATGGTGCCAACTGTTAAATCTGATTTTATCTGACTTTGATATCACAGGCTTACTGTCTTCAAACACTCGTAGTGTTTTACAGAATTCTGATATTTTAATATTGTTTTCACCATTAGGAAGATCTTTGAGAGATGTTTCTTATGGTAGCAGTATCTCAATGTATCAAAATGACAACAGGTTACAATGTTTAAGCAGTTTCATTACATACTGTCCACGTTCAGGGGCTGATTAAAATAATTATACTTGTGGCTCGTGTCCTCCTGGGCAGAGTAAATATTCAAGACTCCTGGCCAATGAAGGAGAGATTGATGAGGGTCCTTCCTGTACATCTAGCATTCACCATCGTCTCCTTAGTAGATTCTGGGGATTTTCATTCATTTCCCTTTTCACTCCCTACGGAGCATAGACCCACTCCTGCAGCTGGTCCCCTTGCAGGAAGCCAGCAGCAAAACATTCATGTACTCTTGCAGCAGTGGTTTCAGCACCTGTTTATTTAACATGATGAGGTTGTTAGCCCCAAGCTCAGCCTCATTTAAGTGGCCTCTTTCAACATGCTTGAGGCAGTAGTAGTCCTGTTCTTTCTTTGCCTTGTTTGAGACCCCCCAGGATCTACACAGGACAAGATCCTCCAGGATCTACACAGGACAAGACCTCCAGGATCTACACAGGACAAGACCTCCAGGATCTACACAGGACAAGACCTCCAGGATCTACACAGGACAAGACCTCCAGGATCTACACAGGACAAGACCTCCAGGATCTACACAGGACAAGACCTCCAGGATCTACACAGGACAAGACCCCCCAGGATCTACACAGGACAAGATCCACACAGGACAAGACCCCCCAGGATCGACACAGGACATGATCTACACAGGACAAGACCCCCCCCACCCCCCAGGATCTACACAGGACAAGACCCCCCAGGATCTACACAGGACAAGACCCCCCCAGGATCTACACAGGACAAGACCCCCCCAGGATCTACACAGGACAAGACCCCCCCCCCCCAGGATCTACACAGGACAACACCCCCAGGATCTACACAGGACAACACCCCCCAGGATCTACACAGGACAACACCCCCCAGGATCTACACAGGACAGGATCTACACAGGACAAGACCCCCCCAGGATCTACACAGGACAAGACCTCCAGGATCTACACAGGACAGGATCTACATAGGACAGTAAGAGACTTTACCCACACACAAAAATTCACCACAATTTTGCAATAAAAATGCATACAAAGAAAGTTTGACATGAATAACTACTGAACTACTGCACGAGAGCATAAAGGTAAAGATAGTCTCATAGCAGATACTGCTGTAGGGGAGTGAAGTGTTAGAGACTTCAGTATACTGGGTCCAGCATCTGAGAGGTAGGGTGACCTATCCCCTTTATCGCTACTTTTTCCTTCAAGACTCAAGAGCAGAGCCAGGTACCCATTTACAGCTGGGTAGACTGGAGTGTGATGCCAGCATGATTTCAACCTGCCACATTTGCTGCAAGAGGCCATCGGTGTAACCACTGTGCCAGTCAGACAAGAAGACACTGATGTTGAATGTACACAAGAAACCCACACAGCCGTACATTTTTAATATCAACATCGCTACTTTTTATTTTGTCTTTTTTAAAAATATCCTCGTGGATGATGGAACCACCACTACCAGCTGGTTCCGTTACAGGAAGTCTGTGATAATTAAATGCTTATGTGCTATAGCAGTGATGTTTTCTCTAGTAGTTTATTTTACTTCTTCTTCCTCGTTCGTCGTGAAAAGGACGTTGGTTGCGTTGTGTCCATTTACAGCGAAGCTGAGATATGTGCGCCTTTCGGCCGACACATCCGACTTTCGTGCTGCATTTTTTTGGGACCGGGTTTGCCTTCCCTCTTTGATCCCTACTCTCTCGGCCAGACTGCAGTGATGCAGCCTGTTTCCAGGACCACCACTTGGAGGTGGAGTAGGGTCTTGGACAGCTCTGGTTCGCTGGCCCTGACGCAAGCAGTCAAGCTATGAGTTGCTGGCGGCATTCATCTCTTTTGCTGTGTCTTCAGTCCCAGTTTATTTTACATGATGAAATTGCCAGCCCCATCACCAACCAAGATCTGCTTACTCGGAGCAAGCAAGAGGACATGCACACACCATCATAGCTGGCAGACGCTGGAGCTGGGTTGGCCATGTCCTCAGAAGAGACCCCGATGCCATCACAAGAACAGCTATGCTATGGACCCCTGAAGGAAAACAAAAGAGAGGCCAACCAAAAACAATTTGGCGGAGGACTGTGGAGGCTGAGATGCAAAGAATGAACCAGAGTTGGGGCACTGTACGAAGGATGGCTGCCGACCGAGCAAAGTGGAATCAATTTGTTGTTGCCCTACAAGACGCCACCAACCGTAATGGCCACTGACTGCTTTGACGGTCGGCGGCTAAGGATCAAAGAAGAAGACGCACAACCTCATATCAACTGCTTCTTATGATGTGCCTGAGGGAACAGTAAACCTATTCTTTCTTTGTCACCTGAGAGACCCCAGAGAACTACAAGAGTCAACTTCTGAATACGTGATTTTTGTTGTTGTACATCTGCTATAATTTAAACAACATAAAATATTGAGGCTGTTAATTTGTTTTTCTACAGCTGAACAGCCGCTATATAGTCAAAGCTTTTGCAACTGTTCATCGAATTCCAAGCCAGGGTTATATTGTATACAAGGAAAATAAGACATTGAAGGTTGAATATGAAGGGTTGGAAAGCTCACAGGTGGCCACCTTGCTCAAGAAAGGCGTCGATGTACATGATCTTGTTATGACACCAGAAATAGCATATTGTGGTAAGTTCATTATTTACTGAAACATATGTCATCTTTCTTTTATAATATCCAGTCAAGGCTGGAGAAGATCACTAATGTGAAACTGATGATAAGAACCAGACAAGTGACAGTGGAATAAGAGATGACAATATCACTAATGTGGAACTGATGATAAGAACCAGACAAGTGACAGTGGAACAAGAGATGACAATATCACTAATGTGAAACTGATGATAAGAACCAGACAGGTGACAGTGGAACAAGAGATGCAAAGATTACTGATGTGAAACTGATGATAAGAACCAGGCAAGTGACAGTGGAACAAGAGATGACAATATCACCAATGTGGAACTGATGGTAAGAACCAGACAGGTGACAGTGGAACAAGAGATGACAATATCACCAATATGGAACTGATGGTAAGAACCAGACAAGTGACAGTGGAACAAGAGATGCAAAGATTACTGATGTGAAACTGATGATAAGAACCAGACAAGTGACAGTGGAACAAAAGATGAGAAGATCACTAATGTGAAACTGATAAGAACCAGACAAGTGACAGTGGAACAAAAGATGAGAAGATCACTAATGTGAAACTGATAAGAACCAGACAAGTGACAGTGGAACAAAAGATGAGAAGATCACTAATGTGAAACTGATAAGAACCAGACAAGTGACAGTGGAATAAAAGATAAGATCACTAATGTGAAACTGATGACAAGAACTAGACAAGTGACAGTGGAACAAAAGATGAGAAGATCATGCTGGAGATGGATAAGACACACACTGAGAAAACCTGTTAAAAGCATTAACAGGCAGTCCATATTCTGGAATCCCAGGGTAAGAGGTAGAGGGAACCACTGAACATATGAAATAGAGAGCTGGCGACAGACATGAAAGGGATGAAGAAGACATGGGAAGACCTTGAGCAGACGGCACGAGACAGAAAGACTTGGCATAAGTTTGTTGAAGGTCTATCCTCCATGGGGAGCTGAAAGGGTGATGCATTGAGTGAAAGCCAAGGCTACCAAAAAAAAGTGTAGAATAGCGTGTTGAAAATAAGAAAGGCTTTTAACCCTTTCGCAACGACGGGTTTTTCATTCCCCATGACGACACCATTTTCAGCTTAGTTCGTTCCCCTGAACGACAGGATAATTGTAATTTTAGGGGTCATATTTTTAATTTGACTGTAACAGTTTATCGTAAAAGGAAACCCATTAAAAGTATATTCTGAATCAGACTGCACAAACTCTGACCCTGAATCTGGGTAATCTTTACATTTAGTGCCATCGAGTATGTATAATATGTGTATTGAGTCAGCATTAGAATTAGGGTAACCCTAAACCTAACCTCAACCTTAACTCTAAATGGTACGAAAATACACATATTAAACATACTCGACGGCACTTAAGGTAAAGATTACCAGAATCTCAGTAAAAAGAGTTGTCAGAATCATTCAAGTTGAATAAATTCAACTCAAACAAGAATTTTCATGCTCTTTTTCCACAAGATGTTTATGGTTTGGCGGTACGGCAGCGTCCATGTTTGTGAACTTTTGCTTTTGTAAAATCACTATTATCAGTTCTACTGTATTCGCTAACAGTAAAATATTTTGTTCGTTTCAAGCTTAGTGGCCAGATTTTTCAATGCTGAATCCGATTATGCCCAGCAATTGCCGATACGGTTGTAAACAGAAGAGTTCTGGTGCTTTTAAAATAGGACGTACGCCGTATGTCATATAGGTGAATGGGAACGAGGTATCGCGCTACTTCCGTGACGTACACGGTACGGCACAGCGAAAAAAATTGTGAAGATTTATGCCATACGGCGTACGTCATACTGGTGCTGAAAGGGTTAAATTAGGAATGTTTGTCATTTGCAACATAAGCAAAAACAAAATGAGATAAATAGCATAGACATACTTGTCATATATAAGTAGTAGACTCAAAACTTTTTACACACATCAGTATCTCTAAGTCTGTTATCAGTGGATGGAAAAGTAGATGACAAAGTTGCTTCTTCCTTCACTTTTCAACTCCCAAAGAAATATAGGCTTTTAACAAACTTACGCCAAGTCTTCCTGTTTTGTGCCATCAGCTCATGGTCTTTTCATGTCTGTCTCCAGTTCTCTTTTCCATGTGTTCTTTGATCTTCCTCTACTTGTCTTTCCCTGAGGATTCCAGAACAGGAATTGTCTGGTGATGCTATCAACAGGTTTTCTCAATCCATCTCCAGAATCTTCTTCTGGGACCCAAAGATGCAGCAATAGAGAATGCAGTCAGCGACTCATAGCTTGACTGCTTGCGTCAGCGAACCAGAGCTGACCAAGACCCTACTCCACCTCCACGTGGTGGTCCTGGAAACAGGCTGCATTACTGCAGTCTGGCTGAGAGAGTAGGGATCGAAGAGGGAAGGCAAACCCGATCCCAAAAAATGCTGTGCTGAAGTCGGATGTGTCGGCCGAAAGGCACAGATATCGCAGCTCCGGTGTAAACAGACACAACGCAACCAACGTCCTTTTCAGGACGAACGAGGAAGAACAAGAATCTTCTTCTCATCTCTTGTTCCACTGGCATTTCTCTATTGTCCGTTCGGAAATTCGTGCCCACACATTGAACGTTGTAACTTTGCAACCCCTTGACGGATGTTATTGAAATTTGCTACGTGCCCTACTGATATCAATGCAGTTATTAATATATTTTTTGCCCTTACAAAACTCATGTCATGTTCGAATTTTCTTCTTTAAGTTATATAAAAAACTCTTACCGTTGTCTGGGTTAATTGTTATTAGTTCTACAGGAAAGTTACAAGATCCGTTCAAAAATTGCGCACTTAATTTTTGTTACAGCACAAGCGATGAAATGTGCTATTCAATATTTTTTTTGTTTGAATTAGTGTAGTGACTACATGTCCGCACGTGTGCGCACCTATTGTACACAGTCGCGAGTAGTTATTTCAGCGGCGTATGCTAATTGCAATGAGTTGGCTGCAACGAAACAAAACGACACCAACGTATAATATATTAATAAACTAAACTGCATAATTATGAAAAGCGCAGTGAATCTGAAATGCAAATTTATCACTTTGCAGAAGGTAACTGTTATATTGTACAGGTATTTTCGCAGAGAGGCTAAGATGGGTTGTTTATACCATGACATCCAAGAACCAGGTAGGAGAACACGAAAGGCCCTGGGTGTGGATAGAAGATCTTTTCGACGTTGGATACAACAGGACGGTGATTGTACAGAGGCTGCGGTTAAGCAAGGAAGGAAGAAAAAAATTGATGATTTTGACAAGGATGTCATTAGACGTTTGATTTTGAAGATGTTTAATGCCAATCAACTTGTTACTCTCTGCATGCTGAAAAGTCGGCTGCAAGCAGAATGCGATATTAACGTCTCAAAAACAACTCTTTGGCAACTTGTCAGAAGTGTCAGCTTCACTTTTAGAAAAACGTCTGGCGGAAGGAATTTTTTATGTGAAAAACCACATCTGGTTGCAGCTCGAAGCAAATACCTTAGGCAGATTCGTGAGAGAAGGCAAGATGGCTATGATATAGTGTATTTGGACGAATCTTGGGTTAATGCTCATCATACGAACGAGAAAGAATGGCAATCTGTTGACGGAGACCATAGAAGGAAAATTCCCAGCAACAAAGGTCAACGCATTATATTAGCACATGCTGGCAGCAGACAGAATGGGCTTGTCCATGATGCAGAGCTTATTTTTCAATCAAAGTCTGTAGATGGTAAGGACTACCACAGTGAAATGAATGGGCAAATTTTTCGAAATTGGATAGTGAATACACTCCTCCCGACTCTAGATAGGCCGTCTTGCCTGGTGATGGATAATGCGTCCTATCATAATGTTGTAGCGCAGGAGGATAAAGCTCCCACTTCGGCAAGCACGAAAGACGAAATCAGGAGGTGGCTTGTGAGTGAAAATATATTCGCTGACAACAGCTATTTAAAACCAGAGTTGTTGCAGCTTGTGAGACAGAGGAATAAGACAAAAGTGTATCTGATTGATAAAATCATCCAAGAGCAGGGTCATGTTTCTCTTTGACTCCCACTTTACCATTCTCATCTTAACCCAATAGAGCTGGTTTGGGCTAGAGTTAAAGGGCAAGTGGCCGCCCAGAACACCACTTTTAAAATGTGCAATGTTAAAGACATGACTCATGAGGCCCTTTCACGAATAGACACAGAGTACTGGGCTGAATGTGAAGAACACGTGCTACAGGAAGAAGATTACTGGCAGCGAGATGGCTTGCAGTTTATCCAACCAATAACTGTTGTGAACTTATTGGAGTCGTCCGATTCGGAATGAGGCACGTCGATCGCATTCCTTCGTTTGTGATAAACTAATTTCATATGCCAATCTATAATAACACATAAACAGTTACGATTTGTCATAGCTTCCTGATGATTTACTGCTATCATGGTTCATTATCAGAACATCATTCCTCGTATCAAAATCACGTGAACAACCAATCACACATTTAGGACACGCCTTTGAACCGTCTTGTCGCACAAATGTTGTGATTTACTGTAAGAATTAATGTTACGGGCAGATTTAGGCAAATGTTCCAAGAAGATCAAAGAAAATCGCCATTTTGCAAATTTCGCGACAGCTGTGGATGTAATGATCGCAAAATCTTAACTGCATGGAAAATCTAAGACTGCATGCAAAAATTCATGTCCATACAACAAACAGTTTTGGAGAAAATTGACGCTTTCTGTGGGCACGAATTTCCGAACGGACTATAGTTCTTGTCATTAGTTCCACATTGGTGATCTTGTCATACCACTTCAATCAACTCAAAATTTGGTAAATGTAAATAAACTTAGATTTGTCTGCTTATGTCCTTAAGATTATTAAAGTAATATAGAATAATTTATTTTTGTCAATGTTTGCATGTAAAAGCATTTATTAATAATATATGCTTCTTATTTTTCCAGGGGACACAGTATTTGATGTGTTTGTAAATCCACCAAATCCAGACTTACTGAAAGTGAAGATTCTCATTACAGAAGCCACATTTATAGATGATACAACCGGTATGGTTTTTTTTTTTTCAGTTATATAAATAATTTGTAAATAATAATAACTTACTCCAGTAACATTTAAATTTTGTTTACATTTCACTTGTGGTATAATAATTCTTTCAGGTCAACTAATATGGTGTGTAAATTTATTAATGAAAGTAGGTCAGTGGGAGGGGCTTGTTAAAAAGGAAGAAGGACACTAGAATAAAATTATAACAGCTTGTTCAGTGTCACAGGTGGAAGAGTCAAATGGAGAAAGGGAGCCGTGGTAGCGCAGTGGTTAGTGCACTGGGTTCCTAGCCCAGTGGTCCATGGTTTGATCCCCAAGTTGAGATGGGATTTTTTAGACCACAAACGGCTCTGGGGTCGACCCAACCTTGGGAATTGAGTACCAGAGCAACTCTGGGAAGGTTAAGGCGGCTGGCATGATGCTGACCACTAGTGTGCCGATGGTCAAGAAAATATAGGCTTAACACCATATTCCCAGTATGCCTCAGTGCGCATGTAAAGGAATCCTTGTACCTTACCCCATATAGAGGAAGCCACATCTGCTGGTTCATAACTGTACAAGAAATGGTAGAGAGTTATCTGTAGTGTTATGGGATGCTATTATCTGTAATTTATACACAACATAATGGTTACTTTCACCTATTGCCTTCAGCTGGCAGCATGGATAAAACCAGGAGTAAAGTTGAAAGTCAAAACCAAGGTGGGGTTGGTTCAATTCCCAGCACAAATGGGGAAAAAGACAGCAGGAGGCTGACACTTGGGAGTCTTTACCCAAGTGTGCTCAAACACCCCCCCCCCCTTTCCTCTTTAGAGTGTAAAGGGGATAAAGGGCCAAAACATTTGTCAACCCTTCTAATGATCAGATTGATTTCTGTTGTAATGCTCTGTATAGAGTTTCCTATCTGTGGTGAGATCAGATATTTTCCCATAGATCAGAGCAGATTGCATGTTAACCTTTTCAGCATAATCTGGAGAGAGAAAAATGGCACAGAAATATAAAGAGAGGGGACATATGTAAGGATGCCCAATAAAGTGATCTGATGCCTGCCCAATAAAGTGATTTGACGGCTGGAGAAGTAAACCTTCTTTTGGCACCATTGATATATTATAGAATATTTACTTTTAATAATCATATCAGTGGCCTCGATGTTTAATTGCTATATTACAGATCAGAGACTGCATTGAGAGAATACCCAAGAAAAGAGCAGTCTAATTTCACCTTTTGTTTTTTTTTTAATTTTAAAGCTGATATATTTGAGTTATGAACAGTTTTGTTACACATCAGATTCACGTAGTTGACCTTATTCAACCCTTTTACTCATATTTAATTATACTGTGATTTTTTAAAATGGAATTTATATCCACTGATTAAAGACAGTTTTTATGAAACTTCAGTCTGCATATAATAGTATTTGTCTTGTTAACTCTTTGAAGCTGTCTTTTTTTATTGTTAAGGAGTTAAGCTTCTTAAGATTTTCTTATCATTCTTGTGACCTTTTTTTGCTGGGTACTTGATTCATTTGTTCTTTAATTTTTTGTCACAGATTTATTTGTTCATTTGAAACTTTTTTTTTTTTAAGTCGGGCTCTGTTATTTTGCTACTTCATTTCCAGCTGTCATCAACATTTATTGACATTCACCTGTTATAATTGTGTGGTTTTTTGTTTGACTTGTTCCGTATTGTTCCTGTGGCAGAAATGTTAATATTTGTATTCTTGTCATGATATAAAATTGGTTTGTACTTTTTGACGAAATATTTAGCCTTTGTGGTTTTGATAGTAATGTTTGTGGTGACTGTAGGATCATTTGTTTTCCTGGAACACTTTATGGTGACTGTGTGATCATTCACTTTTCCTAGCAACACTATTTGTGGTGGCTGTGTGATCAGTCACTTTTTCTGGCAACACTTGCAACTATGTGATCAGTCATTTTTCCTGGCATCAGGCTGTGGTAACTGTGATCAGTCACTTTTCCTGGCATTAGGCTGCGGTAACTATGTGATCAGTCACTTTTCCTGGCAACACTATCTATGGTAACTGTGATCAGTCAATTTTTCTGGCAGCAATGTCTGTGGTGACTGTGATCAGTCACTTTTCCTGGCAACAATGTCTGTGGTAACTGTGTGATCAGTCAATTTTCCTGGCAACACTGTCTGTGGTAACTGTGTGATCAGTCAATTTTCCTGGCTACTGTGTTATCAGTCAATTTTCCTGGCAACACTATTTGTGGTGACTGTGATCATTCACTTTTCCTGGCAACACTTTTTATGGTGACTGTGATCAGTCAAGTTTCCTGGCAACACTCTCTATGGTTATTTTTTCTGGTAAATCTTTCTGGGATGACTCTGAGCATTTGTTTTTTCCTGATAACTACCTGTGGTAACTGAACATTTTTTTTTCTGGCAATTGTGGCTGTGATTCTTCTTTTAAATTCATTATACTTTTTTGTGACCTAAAGGTTCATTTGCAAAGAATCATCTATTCTCTCTTAACCTTTAGCACGCTGCGGGCGACACATGTCGCCGAAGATAACCTATGCTCTGCACGCTGGAGCTGCCATGTGTCGCCTTACGGATATCACCGTTTCTAGCATGAGGACTTGTGTACACGTGATTTCAGCCCCGTATGTTAAGTTGTAATGTTATTTGCAAGAGAGTTAGCTTCCGTTTCCGATCTTAAAAAAGCGATGGGTGTATCCGCATTTATTTTTTGTAAATTTTTTAAATCGAAATGAATCTGCATCAACACACAGCCATTTTTGCTCTAATTTTATTGGATTCTGACGCCATGCGGTGGGGATGAGATTTTTGTCTTTATAAGCGCTGATATCGGTTCTCAGAATATGTTTGATGGCTGAGATGGAAACGAAAGTAAAATGGCCTTTCAAGTATGTATAATGTTAGGGGTTAGGACTAGGAATATCGGAAAGATTTAGAATTTCGGCCGAATGTCACAGCTGACGAGAGCGTTTGTTGCTTTGCTACTGATGATGGGTGTAACGAAAAGATCGTCATTTGATTTGTATTGGTCTATTGGTCAAATGACTTTCATTGAGATGCAAGGGATATGGACCCTTCGTTTGCTGGTTATTTTTTTAAATTTTTTTTTAAATTTTAAAATAAAAAAAAAATATTTTTTTATTATTTAAAATTTTTTTTTCGTTTTTTTTCATCTTTCCTTTCCTCTCTTCCTATCACATCTAATATGTACACAAACAAATTTTATATCATCAGATTCACCATTCATTTATTTATATAAATTCCAAACATGATAGCAATTGACCAAGAAACACAAAAACTATAGACATTAAGGGTCACCCACTATAGAAACGGGACGCTGTGAAAAAGAATGCAGCTGGAGGCGAAAATTTTCGCCAAAGAATGCAGCGTGCTAAAGGTTAACATACCAAAATAGATAATTGTACATCATTATTAATTATTGTGTGTGATTTAGTTTCATACATGTAGTATGGCGGCCTTGATTCAAATATCCCGTTTAATTTCTTTCAGTTCTGAAGGCTAAGGCTCGAGGGCACACTCATCTGATGGAGATTGTGCAGAATGCTGAGATCTTTAAGAATGTAGGACATATTATTTTGGTACATTTTTCAAACAAGTACTCACCAAAGTACATCCAGGACTCAGTTATTAGTAAACTGCCCACTGAACTACAGAATAAGGTCACACCTGCAACAGTGGCGAAGGCAACTGTTGCCACAACTTTTTTACAACAAGATTCAGAATTCAGCTGATGTATTTTTCCTGATTTAGTATATGTATGACTTGAGTTATTTATAGGTAGGACCTACCATATTTAAACCTTTCGCAACGACAGGTTTTTCATTCCCCTTTACGACACCATTTTCAGCTTAGTTCGTTCCCCTGAACGACAGAATAATTGTAATTTTTGGGGTCATATTTTTAATTTGACTGTATACAGTTTGTCGCAAATAAAGTGAATTTCAGTTTGCTAGCTGGTGAATATTCACTGGGGAGGAGGAAAATGTATCTTTAATGCTGGGGGAGAGGACTAATCTGAAATTTCCATGTTAAAACAAATGTTTCCCCTTCAGTCACTAAGTGATCTACCAAACCATCTTATGTGATCTACGAGCAGATCCCATTCGACCGGTTGCTGGCCCCTGACCTACTAAGTACTTATTTTCATTATTTGTTAACAATGGGAAGGTAAGAAAATTGAGGATCTCAGTGAATCTGCATAATTTGGAAGCATCATTTCCAAATAGAACAAAAAAGACATGCTTTTACAACCCTCAAAACGTAAACCTGCAAACAAAATGTTGCTCAGATCTCATGTCAAGGATCTTAACTGGGGCAGAGAGATGGAGGTATTTTAAAAAAAACCTGAATAACAAGCTTACTTACTTAGTCTTACTACTTACTTAGTCGTTCCTCTTTTACCGTGAGGTGTAGAGGTTTGTAAGAGAGAGCGCCATACTATTCTGTCGGCTGTCTTCCTCCTGTCTTGATTCCATTCTAGTCCTCGGTCCTTCAAAGATCGTTTAATGTTGTCCTCTCAGCAGACTTTGGGTCATCCTGGAGGTCTGGATCCCTGGCTCTTAGTTTCCCATGCTTGCCGTGGTAGCCGATCTTCTCCCATTCTGCAGACATGGCCAAACCATCTCAGTTGGGACTGTTCTACTTGGGTCTGCAGGGGTTGGGTTTTTAGGCCTTGACGTATCGTCTGGTTGCGGACCATGTCTCTTCTTGTTACTTCAACCACCTTCCTCAGATACCTCATTTCTGAGGTTTGGATCTGGCTTTTGTGGGTTGTAGTCATTGCCCATGACTCGCATCCATACATCAAGACTGGGACATAGGTGGAGCGGTATACAGCCATCTTCGTCTTCTTACCAACTTCTTTTTTGCTTTCTCGATTTATGGCTTGAAAAAGTCTCCCAGCTGCTGCTCTTCGGGTAGCCAACTCTTCTTTGATTCCTCCCTTCCGGGCTTTGACAGCTTCAAGGTATTTAAAGTGGTCGACCTGCTCCAGGACCTGTTCTCCCAGCTTAATCTGATGTCTTCTTTCCTCTCATGATATCACCATGGTTAGTTTTCAAGCTGCTTATGATGGTTCAGATGTTTTTAAAATGAAGGCTATCCTGGACAAATAGATGTATCAGAGGATACCAGGATAGTGCCAGATAAGAGACTGGTCTTAAAAGAAATACCCCCTTCTCTGAAAAAAAGTAAGAGTGTATCGACATCAAAGTGGGGTCAAGCTATGTAAATCTACAGGTATGGTGATCTTGTTGAGTCCTGAAGATCTATCTGCTACCTCTCATGATCCCAAAATGATTAATGGATATATACATATATACACACACAGTAGAACTCCATTTATCCGAACCCCATGGGACCGAGCATCGTTCGGATAATCAAATGTTCGGATAATTGGATTACATAATGTATCGAGTACATGTACACATATTTCTAAAAATTATTAACCATCACAAGGAAAATACACTATAAAACACATTTACTTGTACTGTAATAATAATACCCACACTGTATTAGATTACTGTATCACCAAAATCTGTCATTACACTGCAGTGCATGTACTACTTGTATTAATTTTTTTTTTTTAAGAAAGAGAAATGTTTTCAAAATAACATTACAAACGATTCAAAACCAGGCGCAACTTACGTATATATGTACTTGCACAGATGTAGCCCACTATTTAAAATAATGAGGAATCCTCTTTTGCACCAAACTGGATAGTCTCCTTTTGGCTGCTAAGTCCCGCATTCTCTTCAACAGCAGAAGCTGTGTAGGACAGCTGTCATCTTCTTGCTCGTACCAAGCCATCGTTGTTTCTAGTGCTATAAAGGCTTCTTCAGGACTTGGTCGACGTTTTGGGTTTTCTTCATAATCTACAAGTACATCATGTACTTCTGAGGAGTCTTCATCATCGGTCACTACATGTATTTGGTTTTCTTCTTGCACAAAAGACAAAATTTCTTCGTCATTCAAAAACTGAAAACCAGAATCATTATCATCTTCTAGCCACATGTGTGCATCATCTTTTTCACAGTCCGAAAATCCGGGCATTGAAACAGTTCCACAACTTCATTTATACAATCATCATTTGTGTCCACTGCAGTAGTTTCATTTCCTCTTTTTTTCCCAAGCAATCTATTCCAAGCCTTGTTGAGATTTTCTTGTGACAGGGTGGTCCAAGCATCAGCTAACATATAGCAGCAGTCTTTGAGATTAAGCTTTTTAGAAAACGCCACCACACTTTCTTCATCTTCAGCCAACAATAAACGACGCAGGACTTCCTTCTTGTACATCTTTTTAAGCTTTGCTATAACACCCTGATCCATTGGTTGAATCAGTGCTGTTACATTGGGAGGCAGAAAAATTACTTTAAAATTTGCATCAACTGCATTCAATGTATCCTTCTCTGGATGAGATGGTGCATTGTCCAGTAGAAGAATTACTTTTCCAGTTTTCTTTTCTTGTTCTCTCAACCTCTTCACATTTGGGATGAACTGATTTGTATACCAATCAAGAAATATTTCACTATTCATCCAAGCACTCTTCTGTGCTTTGTAGCACAATGGGAGACATGTCACATTCTTTAAACAACGTGGTTTTTTGGCTTTGCCGATCATTAGCACCGGTAAACGATGACTTCCACTGGCATTCGCGGCTACCAAAAGTGTTATTCTCTCTTTGCACTTTTTAAACCCAGGGGCAGCTGCTTCGCGCTGAGATGCAAGTGATTTTTGAGGCAATGATTTCCAGTATAAGCCAGTCTCATCGGCATTATACACATCATCGAGTGAATAACCTTCTTCTTCCAAAAAAGCCAAGAATGTTTCTTTAAAATTTTCAGCGGCAGTTGCATCGCTAGATAAAGATTCCCCTTGAATCTCCAGTTCTCATATGCCATGACGAGATTTAAAGTTTCTTAACCATCCCTGGCTAGCCTTAAAGTCAGGAGGACCGTCAAGTTGACTGTTGAACTGAAGTGACTTTTCACACAATAGAGAGCCAGAGATAGGTTCCGATTTGCTTCTTCTTTGCAGACACCATATATACAAAGCCTCTTCCAATTTCAAATATTTCGCATTTCTCATGGTTTTACGTTTCTTCCACCCATTTTCACTATCCAATTTCGATGCAAAACTCATAATTTTATCCTTGTTACTTCTGATGTCAGAGACGGTAGCTTTCCCAACATTGAAAATCCTCGCAAGTGAAGACACAGTTTCACCTTTTCATAGTCTCTTGATAATTTCTGTTTTCGTTTCAATTGACAAAACATTGCGGTTCCTTTTATATGCTTTAGGCCTACTGGAAGATGCCATATCGCACAGAGAAATACTTGTACACCAAAATTATTCTGCTGTAGTAGCAGGACACAATTATTTTAAGTTGAACTGTCTGTTTGGCCAGTGTTCTGCCTAGAACGCACACGTACACTGGAGTGGTAAACCAGATATTAACTGACTTTATGATCTAACTGACTTCCTGTACGTAAGCGACCGACCATTACCCCAACCCATCCTCTACAAATTGTTCGCACACATTTGAAGCTTGCCGCATGAAAAGATTCAGAAATGTAGTCTAACGTGACTGGTGGCGATTGATTTTTTTTTCTGGAAAAAGTGTTCGGATAATTGGATGTTCGGATAATTGGGGTTAGGATAAATGGAGTTATGTTTGTGTGGCTAATTATCTAGGGGTAAATTAAATTTAGTTATAGGTAATAACTATCAAACAGAACATTAACTTAATTACAATAATTAAGTAAGTCTGAATGAAAGTATTTACAATTTATTGTTCCTAAACATGTTTTCTTTTGGTTAGGAAAACGTAACTCAGGTTATAATGTATTTACAAAATGAAATAAATAATATGGAATGTTCTCTACAAAAAGGCAAAAATATGCTTTTATATTTATTTATTTATTTATGTAATTAAAGTTCATTCACTAGCTCACAATCTTGGCATCAATGTCCCTGGCTGGTAACGTAATAGAAGTTGAATATGGTCCGCTGTGAATCATCACGTTATAATGTTTAAGTCTATAACAAGTCAGTATTATAAGAGTTTTTCTTTGAGTCTTTATTGCTTTTATTTTATTTATTCTAGTTCTTTGTATTGTTGCTGGATCATCTGTACAGTGGACATATGTGTCCACTTAACTTAATTGTAGTCTGAGACACCTCCAATCCTGGCTGGGTTCGCACAGAATATGAACTCCAGGCTGGGATTTGTGGCTTTCGCTCTATCAAACTGAAGAACAGTACACCACCATAGCTCCTCTCACATGTGTGTCTCATGAACTTGAAATATACCAGGACAAAACCTGGAATAAAAAGACATTCGCAAAACTTGTAGGGTCCTTGAGTTTTCCCCTATATATACAGACAACATCACGTACAAACATTAAATCAGTCACAGGACAGTTACCTCAATACATCACAGCCAGTTCAATTTGATTACTCATTTCCTTAATACATCGTATGCTAGATCCATTCATCCATGATTGTCTTCCATACCATAACCATGTTAAGTACAAAATAGTGAGAAACATTTTGATTCCATCATATTAATATATCCTGTCATCCTATCTTATGTTCTTGAACAGTGTGTCGTTTTTGAAGGAAATACTCATTCACGTACCCTAATAGACTTAAAGTCGTACTTGTGCCATAATTTGCAAATATCTTACACTTTTTCCATTTCTGGCCTGTCGTCTTTAAAACTACACACGTTTGTAAGGAAATCCGTTACACATTTGGCCTACTTTTTCCTTCTAACACATCAGCGAACACAATAGTGGATAACTACAGGCAAACAACATGAATATATACAAATATATATATATATATGTATATTGTACCCTCAGGTAACACACATAAGCTGATACTGGCTCTTAATGGGCCATTTAAATCTGCTTTCGATACAGGCGGCAAAGTTTGACAGATTACATTTGCGCTCTTCTCAGCTCAGTGTATTAGTTTTGAAATGGTTGTGGCATACTTCTGACAAGTTCAAGGCTTTTTATAACGCCGTGCTCGACCAATCGAGACACAGTCAAAAACTGGCGTTAAAAATTTTCCCTCTGCTCGTTTTGTCAGCCCTACCGTATAATGTGATTAAGTTTAAATATTTATTATCTTACTTATTTTTGGGCCGATTTCAATTATTTAAAGCTTTACTAAAACTAGGAATTTATCTCTATCGTTCTAGTTATTAATATTTTAGTTAGCCCAGTGCATTTAGATCTGTGCATACTTTAACTAACTAACTTGGGGATTACCCTGAAGTAAAATTATTAAAACTGATTTTTCTCGTACAATAAAATATTATTATGATGAAGTATTTACACTAACCTCTTAAGTAATATCCCCGCTGTAATTTGAGCTATTCCTTTCTGTTTCCCTATCTTTAGTCTTTAGGAAATAAAATATCTTCGTTCTGTCAAATACACAAAATAGGCCCTATTATCAGGTCTAAAAAGGTTTCCTTATCACTACTAGAAAAGGAGCGATTCCATTGGTTGTTATAATTGTACTGTTTTCTTAGATATTTTCGAGCGGTAAATTTGACCGAGTTGTGAAACAGATTCAAAAATACGACAATGATCATCCCTCTCTTCTCCAGCTCTTCCTTCCAGACTTGCAGGTTGGATTGAAGATGTGCCTCTGATTTAGCAATCAGGGCAACATCATCAGCAAATGCCAGTTCTGAAATACAGACCTGTCTCATCTTCCAGTACCCCACTGAATACTTTCTTGTCCTCTCTTTACATGCCTTGATGACATCGTCCATGTGGAGTGTGAAAAGATAAGGTGACAGGATATCACCTTGTCTTACACCAATGGTGGTCCTGAATTCTTCTGACATGGTTTGCTGTCCTCACATAATTTCTGAATAACAAGCTTCAGACTTTTATTGTCACCTGCTCACACAAGACAATTGTTATTGTTGAACAGAATCTACATTATTGCACTCTGGACAAACCCATAGGTGCTCAGTCTCCTTCAGTATATGTCGAAGAGTGTGAATGCTAACTGTTCCTGTAGCTCGCTAGTTGTATAAACGACAGATGCATCATCTCATACATCCATCTCTGCTAGCCTTATGTTTGATGCCAAATTCCAATAGTCCAAACCTTGATGATTCATCTATTGCAGGGTCGTTCTCTAACAGGTGATCATTAAATGTTCTCAGTATCTCCCTCTTATCCATATCCAGTGTCCCCACTGTGGGTACTCTTGATGCTAGTCAGTCAGCTCACTCATTACCGCATACCCCTGCATGACCAGGACAGTAGATCCACACCGGCGCCTGCAGACTCGAAGCTTCTATGAATGTTTTCCATTCATACTGTAGCCAACCATTTTGAACCTTTCGAAGCATAGACTGAGAGTCTGACACAATGACTGCCTTTGTTAATGAAGTTTCAGTTATCCACCTTAAGGCTGCAGTAACTGCCTCTACCTCCATTCTCATGCTGGAAGTTGTTATCTTGTAAGGGTGACAATTATGCCCTTTACCCTAGCAGAGAAGCAACACATCTGTAGATTTGACTGGTTTAAGTGTGTGTTGTAGCTCTTCATAGTATTCTTCTATTTCTTCCTCACTGTGATCTTTAGTTGGTGCATAAGCTTGTAAGATTGATATGTCGAATGGCTTTGCTCTCATCTTTAGTAACATCATTCTGTCATTGTGTGTCCAGTATCCACATACGTATTTTTCTAACTCCTTCTTTATCAACACTCCTACCCCTCTTTCATGTTTTTCTCCTCCTGGGTGTATAAGTGTGTACTGGTCTCTTGTTATGTAGCCTGTATCCAAAAGTCTTGCCTCTGCAACTCCCAGTATATCGAGTTTCATGTCTGTTGCCTCTAATATAAGATTGTCAAGCTTTCCTTCTCCGTTTAGAGTTCTAACATTCCATGTTCCTATTTTTAGGCTTCTCCTACTAGTTTTTAGGTGGTCTTTCTCAGAATGCTCCCTTTCAGCAGAATTTAAGGAACACTCGTCATTATGTACTTCCTTACTCATTAGAGGAGTTGCCTCTTCCCTGTTAATTTGTACAGTAGATTCTTCCCCAGGGGACAGAGAGTTCTCTACATATCGGTTCTTATCTTATTGTTGTGATCCCATTACATTCTGTAGGAAGTACGTGGTAAGGCCCCAATCTCTTCCACGGTGGCTAGCCATTGTCTTTTTCTATGTCCGACATGCCTCTAGTGCACCACACACTTTGCTGTTTCGCTTTGCGAGCCGTTGATCTTCTCAGATTCCTCCGCCTCACTCACCGTCTCAGTCTTTGTGTACTAGGGATGGACATTCCCTTGAGTAAGATTGCTCCTACTCCACCCATGTAGTTTAGCCAGTCAGCCAAGACTGTTGCCCGGGATGTGGCCACCGCCGTACACAAGCGGTATTCGAGGAGCCATACATGAGCTAGATAAAGAGAGGAGAACCAAATAGGATCCTGACTATCCTAAAAAGGACATGGCTGTCCCTCACCGTGAGGTACTATCCCTCTCTCTTTATCCTACATCCCACACACAGATAAGTGACGACAATTAGACGCACATACGTGAAAACTATATCTATGAAATAAGGATCTCTTTTTGAACAAGCTGACCGCCACAAGTGAATAAAGTTATGTAAATGTTTATTATCATAAAAAGAAACTTTACATCGACAATATTGAATATCAAATCAAATACAATAAACATAGGTTAAAAATCAATTAAAGAGATAGACTCATAGGTGAAATTCTTTCCCCCCTCTGTTGCCAAGATCCCATTATAAGAGAAGTTATAGCCCAAAGAGTCACAGATTTATACGCTAAGGTCCAAGGTTTTCCCTCTCTCAGTAAAGAACAGAGTTTATGTATATTAATCTATCCTAAGAGGAAAACAGCATTAGCAAAAAACTTGCATACAAGAGAGAATACAAAGTTATTACATGGGTTAAATCATAAACGAATTATTCATCCCTGTTATTCTCTCACTCTGACAGCTATGCTCACAGACAACATGCGCACTCTTACCTAATCGTTGTTTTTCATAACATCTGGAACAAAGTGTTCAGTCACTCACAGACCATCCAAGTTTTTGAGTTTACTGGCGAGTCAAACCCCAGCTTCTCCAAAAAAAGACTAATTAATCAAATGTTGGGAAACGTTTGTCTCTTTTTTACTTAGTCATTCCCCTTCTACCGTGAGGTGTAGAGGTTTGGAAGAGAGCGCCAGACTATCCTATCGGCTGTCTTCCTCCTGGCCTGGTTCCATTCTAGTCCTCGGTCCTTCAAAGATTGTCTAATGTTGTCCTCCCAGCGGACTCTGGGTCGTCCTGGGGGTCTGGATCCTTGGCTCTTTGTTTCCCATGCTTGTCGTGGTAGCCGGTCTTCTCCCAGAGAGATCTGGTAGTTAGCATTAGAAATCTTTTTAAGGACGGTAAACGGCCCTTGCCATCTGATGCGTAGTTTGTTGTTTCCGGTTGGCAGTAACAACAAAACTTTCTCCCCTGGTTGTAGTTCTCTCTCTTTCGCGACTTTCCTGTATCGGTTAGCGTGCTTTGCGCGTGCTCGCTTAAAGTTGGTCGTTGCTAGGTTCCATCCTAGTTTCAACCTTTCCTTTAATTCCGACACATATTTACTGGCTGAGACGACTGTCTCATCAGCCTTCTGATCTGTCAGCGACTGAAGTAAGGCTTCAAGCGGCCCCTAAATAGGTCTGCCGAATAAAAGCGTTGCTGGGGGAAATCCTGTGGGAGGATTTGGGGCTTCCCTGTAAGCAAATAAAGCTGCAGGTATACAAAGATCCCAATCTTCAGGTTTCACTTGTCTCAGTTTACTTAACATCATGTTGAGGTTTCCGTTGACACGTTCTACTAACCCACTTCCGGCCGGATTATAAGCCCCATTATTGGCATTTCATCCAGGGAAACTGTGGGTGTACGTTGCTTGGGTGGCACACGTTGGCACTGGGCACAGGATTTCACATACCTGATAATATCAGAGTTAATTCCTGGCCACCAATAACGAGTCGATATCCGTTGGTTTGTGGCGTTCTGTCCCATATGTCCGCTGAAGGGAAGAGAGTGTCCCATTTCTAGGATTTGGCTTCTGTACTGTTTCGGTACTAGGAGCTGATTGTAACCTTGTTCAGGCTTGCCCGTTCTGCCGATAAAGTACGCCATCCTTAGAAAAAATGTCCCCGTGCTGTCTGGGTTCCTTAGCCATGGGCAGTTTCCTAAAGCAGGGTGCCAAGGTAGGGTCCTTTTGTTGCGCCTCTTTAAGTTCCTTCGGTAACAAATTTGGCACAGGCTCCCGTTCCTTCTTGGTTTGCCCTCTTGTAGTTACTGCTGCCACCATTGGCTCTTCCGGTTTCCCAATAAACACGTATCTACCGCCAAGTATGACTGGGTAGATGGGGTCATCCATAACAGCCGCTTTGATCACACCTCTGACAAAATCAGAGTGGATCTCAACCAATGCGATGGGAAGTGCTGTAGGTGCATCACTCTTAGAGACTCCACAAAGTTGGACGGTTTCTCCTGTCTCTTGACCGGGTTTGACCAGGTGCCTGGCGACAATGCAATCATAAGAAAGCCCCGTGTCAAATAAACAATCAGTTTGAGAACCGTTCAAAATAACAGTCCCTCGCGTTGAGGGTTTATCCCCAACAGGTTGAGAATCACTGACATTAATTCCACCTCGCGAGACTGTTAGCAAGCATCCGATGCGTTTAGGCTCCGTGTGCTCACTCTGATCATATGTCCCGTGCTCAGGGGTTTTCCCTTTGCCACCTTGTCCTTTCTGACTGCGCTGCCATGTAGGACGGTCGGGTTGATCAGACTTTGTTGTTGGGGTACTTGTTTTTGTAGAACTTGGACTTTTCAGGAGGAGGGTTTTGTGGTCCAGTTTCTCTGTGGTTACCTTGGTTAGAAGCGTGAGAAGCATGAGAAGATTGGTCTAGATTATTCTTTCGAAAAGGCTCTTCTGTCGGTTTACGTTTTGTGGCCGGCAGTTCGGCCAGTGCATTATGATATCACTCAGACTTTTCCAAAATGTCTTCAAGCTTTTCTGCCCCTTGCTCAGTTAGAAATCTCCGGGTGTCAGCAGACAAAGTGTTCCTTATCTGTTCACATATAACGAACTCCTCAAGACCTTCATAGGTAGAGGCGAGCTGTGAAAGCTCAAGGCACTTTGTCAAGTATCCCTTCAAACGAGACGAGAACTGGTGACAAGATTCAGAGTTCTCCTTTCTGCTGTTGCGGAAGAGTTGCAAAAATTTGCGAGCGTTCATTTCAGAACGCTCAAGCAAAGCTTTCTTCAACAAGTCGTAATTGTCTTGTTGGCTACTTTCCAGTTTAGAGTACACATCATAAGCAGAACCTTTTAGTGCCTGGGAAAGTTTCATACACCAACGCGACCTCTCTAAACCGTAAAGAATTGCAATTTTCTCAAAATTTTCTAGCCATGTGTCAATCTTCTCATTAGGACAAAGGAAAGATTCAAGAGCAATAGACACAGCGTTGAGTTGAAGAGATTGAGTGTTAGATTGATCAGTTAGAGAAGAATGAGGAGAAGACTCACCATTGCTGGAGGTAGAGGCAGCCCCACGACTTTGGAGCCGCGGTAGCATAGTGGTTAGTGCACTGGCTTCCTAGCGCAGTGGTCTATGGTTCGATCCCCAGATGAGGCGGGAATTTTTTAGGCCACAAACGGCTCCTGGGTCGACCCAGCCCCAAATGGGTACCAGAGCAACTCTGGGAAGGTTAAGGCGGCCGGCGTGATGCCGACCACATCACCCCTCGTGTGCCGACGGTCAAGATAATATGGGCCTAACACCATATTCCCAATATGCCCCAATGGGCGTGTAACGGGTTCCTTTACCTTTATGCTGTCTCTCCTTCTCTCTTTCATTCGCCCTGCGAATTTCCATTTCTTCCTCAATCTTCTTCTGCTGTAATAGACGGTCTTCCGCTTCTTTCCTCTCCGCTGCCTTTTCCTTCTGCTCCGTATCATATCTCTCAAGTTCGTCCCTGATGAAAGCTTTCGCTTCGTCGCCGTCCAGTCCCTCTTCCATTGCTTCCTGTCTGAGCATCTGCCTCAGTTTCGCCCTCTCGGCCATAATAAATCAGTGACTGAGACTACTCAAGGAAGAAAAGAAGAAAAAGGATACTCTGGTTCCAACCACTTGCGAGAAAATACCAAAACAAAAGATGATATACTTTAACCTGGGATTTCTCCTCCTATAATATAGTATCTAACTATCGCTGCTATTAATCGGCACTAAAAGCTCTAACTGCAAGCGACTATGCCAAATAAATGGTAGTTAAGATTAATCACTAAGAAAATTAAGTTGCTTCAGTGGAAACAAAACAATTATTGGAAAAAAATTTTAAGGAGAAAAATATTCCCTTAATTTTAAATCCACTACAAGTTCACCCCTGAAGTCAGTTAGTGAAAGGGGGGCAATTAACAGGAAAAAAATATAAGTCCGAACGCACTCCTTAACTTAGTTCAAACACCTTCTGCTCCAGAACCCAGTGAATGTTATACACTCACAAAATCTATTACCATCGGCTTTGTATTACAAAATCAATACATAACATATTCTGACAAAGATCACCCTGTAATCAATTGTATAACTCTAATAATGCTGTGGAAAAACAATATATATTATGTGTGTGGTCAGCAAGTCAATATCAGATCGTTTGTCTAGGGGATAATATTTTTTAAAATACCAAAACCCACGAGACAATCACACTTTCTCTAACTAGTCTATAAAGATTACAGATCAAAAATCCCGGTAAACGAGAAATTTCTTGTCGCTCTACTCAGGATTAGAATTCAATTCCCGGAAAAACGAGCCCCCATTTTGTCCTATATTTTCGATAGGGTAATTAAGATCACTTTTGGTCCCTCCTGAATAGGACTAGAACAGGTGATATCTCAGTGAGAAATAAGGTAAAGAAATAGAATTTCACAAGTGAAATGGTGAAAGGTAAAATCTGTCCCTGGATTTGATAGATAATCAAACCAGCCTATCGATTACGACTGAGAGTTTAGATCAGACAGTTTCCTATAAATATATATATTGATATATTTAACCACTCACATATACACACACACAGATAAGTGACGACAATTAGACGCACATACGTGAAAACTATATCTATGAAATAAGGATCTTTTTTGAACAAGCTGACCGCCACACGTGAATAAAGTTATGTAAATGTTTATTATCATAAAAAGAAACTTTACATCGACAATATTGAATATCAAATCAAATACAATAAACATAGGTTAAGAATCAATTAAAGAGATAGACTCATAGGTGAAATTCTTTCCCCCCTCTGTTGCCAAGATCCCGTTATAAGAGAAGTTATAGCCCAAAGAGTCACAGATTTATACGCTAAGGTCCAAGGTTTTCCCTCTCTCAGTAAAAGAACAGAGTTTATGTATATTAATCTATCCTAAGAGGAAAACAGCATTAGCAAAAAACTTGCATACAAGAGAAAATACAAAGATATTACATGGGTTAAATCATAAACGAACTATTCATCCCTGTTATTCTCTCGCTCTGACAGCTGTGCTCACAGACAACATGCGCACTCTTACCTAATCGTTGTTTTTCGTAACATCTGGAACAAATTGTTCAGTCACTCACAGACCATCCAAGTTTTTGAGTTTACTGGCGAGTCTTCTTCTTCTTCTTCCTCGTTCGTCCTGAAAAGGACGTTGGTTGCGTTGTGTCTGTTTACACCGGAGCTGCGATATTTGCGCCTTTCGGCCAACACATCCGACTTCAGCACGGCAATTTTTGGGACCGGGTGTGCCTTCCCTCTTCGATCCCTACTCTCTCAGCCAGACTGCAGTGATGCAGCCTGTTTCCAGGACCACCACGTGGAGGTGGAGTAGGATCTTGGTCAGCTCTGGTTCGCTGACCCTGATGCAAGCAGTCAAGCTATGGGTTGCTGACTGCATTCTCTATTGCTGCATCTTTGGGTCCCACTGGCGAGTCAAACCCCAGCTTTTCAAAAAAAAAAAAAGACTAATTAATCAAAATGTTGGGAAACGTTTGTCTCACTGTTGTAAATAGGAGGCTGATGAAGGTCACTTCAATTTTTGTCCAGTTAGGAAAGTACTTATGATATCTAATGTTCACAGGGTACAATAGCTTGGAACTTCACTCGTTAAGTTGAATGTCAGGTACATAAATCGGTTTAGGATAAATCTCCTTCACAACACAATGGTCTTGATATGGGAAATGTCAAATGTTATTTCAGTCGCCACCGCAGGCGAAGTATATATGAACTTGAGAAAGAAATCTGGATATTAGTAAGTCCAGTTACCCTTTATTCTTAACATTTACTTTTGGCTCAACTGCTCAGGTATGAATATCTCTCTGATGAAAGGAAAATGGTTACGTCTAAGACTTGAGACATACTCAAATCCAGATGTTTACACCTACGTTCAGATTTACATTCCAATCTGCAAAATCAAAGATCTGCTCACCCGAATTACTTCGCACCAATGCCGACCAGGTCTCTCTCTGTTGCGTACGGACTCATTTGAGAACCGACGTAACATAAAAGACCAGACTCCGGGCGAAGATTTCCTCGACTTACAGGATCACACGAATACTGCTTGCAGACTATGGCCATAAAACGTAATACACGCGAACTCGTCTTAGATCTAAGATTCCCTTATGTCACTTGTTTAGAACGAGTTAACACGCTTCGGTCTCTGGCGTTTAAAATTAACGTGAAACCGACTCGCGCTACTCATTTCGTCTGCTCGTAAATCTACATCAAAGAGATGCAATAAAATGCTTGCTAAATTATAAGAAGACAAAGGTACGAATTGCTAACAATCTAGCGTACGCAAAAGAAAGGTAAAAGAGCGGGAAAAGGGTAAAAGAGCGGAAGAAAAAAGGAAAAGACCAGTGTAGAATAAAAAATAGATATCTGAAATTTATTAATCATAATATCTCTGCGGCAATGGGTTATAATTTGGGTATATAGTGTTCCTTTTTCAATATAGTATATTACGTGATACTATACTCTTATATATCCACAAGATAACATGGAATTCACCTGATGGCAGAACTAAGAACCAGATAGATCACTTCTGCATAAGCGCTAAATTTCGCTCATCAGTTCAAGACGTCAGAGCATACAGAGGTGCAGAGATCGGAAGCGATCATAACCTCTGCATAGCTAAACTGATAATTAAACTGAAGAAGTTATACCAACAGAATAAAAATAGAAGAATAGATGTACACAGACTGCAATCAAATGATATAAAGGAGGAATATAATGTCAAAATGAACAACTATTTCGATGCTTTAGGCAAAATTGACAACGATATCACCACCAAGACAATCGATACTAAATGGGAACAACTGAGAACAGCAATGACAGAAGCAGCAGTAGCGACCACCGGATACCTAGTACATAAAAAGACATTTCATCAATGAACTGGCCGTAGAAGCTGAAAATGCTGCAAGAACTGGTAATAGTAGGTGCCTTTATCAAATTACAAAACAACTATGTCACCAGCCTACTGCTATGGAAACACCTGTTAAAGGTAAATTAGGGAATTCAATACCAACAGAAAAAGAACAAATGAAGAGATGGGCTGAGCACTTCATGGAGGTGCTAAACAGACCACCACCAACAGTAACACCTGATTTTAATAATGAAACACCCACAACCACCTTGCCAATAACTTGCGATGAATTCACGCTGGACGAGATCAAACAAGCCGTTAAAAGATTAAAAAATTTTAAAGCTGCTGGAGTTGACGAAATTTCAGGGGAAATGATTAAAGCAGTTAATGACAACAACCTCTTGAGAATTTTAGATATTATAAATGAAGTATGGAGAGAAGAAGAACAACCACCACAACAATGGAAAGACAGTATTATTGTAAAGTTACCGAAGAAAGGTGATCTATCAGACTGTAATAACTGGCGTGGTATATCTCTATTATCAGTACCTGGAAAATTATTATGTTGCATGATGTTAGAAAGACTTAAATTGCATGCTGACGAAAAGATCAGAGAAGAACAAGCGGGTTTCAGGCCGAAACGATCATGTATTGATCAAATATTCACACTAAGAACAATTATAGAAGAATCAGTGGAAAGGCAATCGCCACTTATTATCACCTTCGTCGATTTTCAAAAAGCCTTTGATAGTCTACACCGCCCATCATTGTGGAAGATACTTACAATCTATGGTTTTCCAACAAAATATGTGAATATAATCAAAGCGCTATATGACAATGCAAGATGTTGTGTTAGAACAAATAAAGGGAATACAGAATGGTTTACAGTAGAAACAGGGGTGAAACAAGGCTGTATTATGTCACCACTACTTTTTGGAATAGCTATTGATTGGGTTATGAGAAAAAACTATACCCACAATGAACAATTGGGTATATAAAATGGACAAATGGAAAATTCCTGGGGACCTGGATTTCGCAGATGATGTAGCATTCTTAAGTTCAACACCAAGACAATCCCAAGAAGCAATAAATAATTTGTGTCATCTCTCGGTTAAAATAGGTCTCCAAATAAATGCCTCTAAAACTAAAGTTATGAACTTTTCTAACGAGACCTTTGATATCATCTTGAACGGGGAAAAAACTACAGAAAGTTGAAAGTTTCAATTATTTAGGCAGTAAAATGACTCAGGATGGTGACACAACAAGAGAAATCCATACTAGAATTGCTTTGGCAGCTAGCGCCTTCAATAGATTATCTAACATTTGGAAATTACGATCATTGAATATACATACCAAGCTTAGTCTGTTTAATTCAAATGTTATCTCAGTGTTAACATACGGCTGTGAGAGTTGGAAAATAACAAAATCATTGGAGAACAAGCTGAATACATTCGAGAACAAATGTCTTAGAAAACTCATGAACATCAGTTGGAAAGAATTCAAGACTAATCGACAAATAAGACAAGACTCTAGGCAGAAATATGTCTCCGACTATATAAGGAAAAGACGATGGTCATATATCGGTCATGTCCTACGAATGCAAAACAACAGAATATCACTACAGGCGCTCACTTGGGTTCCTGAGGGTAAGAGGAAAAAAGGAAGACCTAAAGAAACACTCAGAAGAACAATATTAAGAGAAGGAAGAACGTTGGGCCTAAATAATGTGCAAGAGCTAAGAGGAGTGGCGTCACAACGAACAACCTGGAGAGCACTGGTTTCTGCCTTATGCGCCGTGTTTGGTGCTTAAAGAATTTATTATTATTATTATTATACTCTTTTGCATTTTCCATATTGGAATATATATTCCCAATTTTCCATCCTCTCCCTTGGATCGATCTGTGTATACAGTAATGCTGTCCTTTGATATTTTTTGTATATATTCTATACTGTTTGCTTTCTTAATCGGCAAGGTGGTAGTTCATTTCATTGGATACACCTGAGTTGCTAGTAGTTGACATTTGGTAAAAGCTGGGTGAGATTTCTCTAACATAACTTTGTTCATGAAATTTAGTCTTAACTCCTTTCTCCGTAATTCCAACGGTAGAATTCCTAAAACCACCTCTAGAGCACTCATTGATGTTGATCTGATTTCACCTGCTATTGTACATAAAGATTGATGCTGAATTTTGTCGTAAAAGTAACCCCTATGTTGAAAAATAATTACTGTCATGAATTAGCCCGTTGCGGTTGTTCCACGGCCAGCACGATGCCCTTTCCGCAGTTTCACTGAGCCTCTTAAGTGCCCTTGTACTTGACTGTCCTTTCAAACCCCAAGTTTTAGTAAGTCGTACGCCAAGTCAGCCACTAGACCTCTTGTGCCTACCTCAACAGCCATGACCCTTGCAGTGAACCCGTCGTGTCTCAAGTCTGTTTTTTTATTTTTATTTAATAAAGTATCCCGTTCAACCCTTGGTGTGTTATAATTAGGACATGTGGTGTACTAATTCGAGAAAATAAAGTCAGATTTCCAATACCCAAATATAGTACCTTCTTCCCCCCTTCACTCAGTCCAAATAGAGTAAATCTAAACCAAATTTGTGTGAATGTTTTTGTGTATGACCTCCTCTGTCCAAGAAACAAACAATAAAAATTAAAAAAACAAACGAATTAAAAAAAAAATTAAAATGAAGTCTCTCATAACTGCTCAAGTCCGTGACCAGATCAGTATACTTGGCCACTTTGAACGAGTAGGGAGCCGCGGTAGCATAGTGGTTAGTACACTGGCTTCCTAGCGCAGTGGTCTATGGTTCGATCCCCAGATGAGGTGGGAATTTTTTAGGCCCCAAACGGGTACCAGAGCAACTCTGGGAAGGTTAAGGCGGCCGGTGTGATGCCGACCACATCACCCCTAGTGTGCCGACGGTCAAGATAATATGGGCCTAACACCATATTCCCAATATGCCTCAATGGGCGTGTAACGGGTTTCTTTTACCTTTTTTTTTTACTTTGAACGAGTGTTGCGCGTCCAATCTGGATTCAAATGGCACGGTCAGCTCATGATAGGAAACTCTGTACAGATCGATACAACAGGAGGCAATCTAATCGTCAGAAGTAGTTCCCCCCGTTGATCAAGTGTTTCGGTCCCTTAATCTCCTTTACACTGTGGGGGGGGAGGGGGGCGCACTTAGGTCATGACTCCCAAGTGTCAGCCTCCTGTTGTCTAGTGCAGAGAATTGAACCCACTCCACCTTGGTTGCAGCTTTCAAATTCACTCCTATTTTCTGCCAGCTGGGGGAAATTGTGAAAGTAACCCCCATGTTGAAAGCAAATTACTGTCCTGAGTTCCAAAGTCCGTTGCGGTTGTTCCACAGCCAGCACGATGATGCCTTTTCCGCAGTTTCGCTGAGCCTCGGTGCCCTTGTTCTTGACTGCCCCCCAACCCCAAATAGTTTCAGTAGATCATACACTCAGGCAGCCACGAGACCTCTTGCACCCACCTCAACAGCCATGACCCTTGCAGTGAACCCATCGCGTCTCAAGTCCGTGGCTCAATCAATATAATCTGGTGCGATGATGAGGAATGCAGCACTATATCTGACCATCTTCGAGATCTTCTGATACTTTCTGGATATGCCCCTCACCCAGGTAGATCTACTGCCATCTCTCAGTCTCAGTCAGTTGCACAGTCAAAAATAGATGATAAACCTACTTGGTTTGGGATGTGTTGTTCGCTTTCACACTTGCCAGATCTGTTGTAGCAGCCAGCTCATTTAGTAGGCCTCCTCTATTGTGGCGCCATGTGTATCGCCCTTGCTATAATGGCACCTTCCCAACTGAAAGCACATTTTTAATGTTTGCCTCTCATGGTACAGGGGGCACTGAGCATCATCAGACTTTCCCCATCTCACAAGGATTGCGGACGATGGCAGGAGGTCATACATTGATTTGATAATGAAGCTGAGACGCCATATGCAAGCATAACTTTGAGGAGGCAAAGAGTTTTATTAGAATCAGATACCGAAACAAATGGGATGTAGAGCGTCCAGGTCACACACACAATGATGCATACTACCAGCTCAACAGAAGAGAACAAGTGGTAATCTTCAGACTCCGCACTGACCACAAAAGATTGAGATACCATCTATTCAACAAGCTAAAGATTGGAACTACCTATCAGTGTAACTGGCACTGATAAAATGATTGCTGAACATTTGCTTCAGTTGCCCAACATATGTGGAACAGAGAAAGCGCATATGACTGACACCAGTACTATTCGTGGAAAAGCTCTACGGAGATGCAAATAGCCTCTAACTGATTACTGCTTTCTTTGAAAACATTCAAGTAGACGTCTGAGAGTGTACAAAAAAGAAGAATATGCCATATATCATTGCATGTCCTTTGCAGGGTTCCTTCCCATGTAGTCCATTGGCCTTGTTGGGCTTGCTGCACAGCTTTTTGCGTCCTCTTATCATTCTTCTTCTTCTTCTTCGATCCTTAACCACCGACCGTCAAAGCAGTCAGTGGCCATCACGCCTAGTGGCGTCTTGTAGGGCAACAACAAATTGATTCCACTTTGCACGGTCGGTGGCCATCCTTCGTACAGTGCCCCCCAACTCTGGTTCATTCTTTGCATCTCAGCCTCCACAGTCCTCCGCCAAGTTGTTTTTTTTTGGTCGGCCTCTCTTTCGCTTTCCTTCAGGGGTCCAAAGCATAGCTGTTCTTGTGATGGCATCGGGGTCTCTTCTGAGGACATGACCAACCCAGCTCCAGCGTCTGCCAGCTATGATGGTATGCATGTCCTCTTGCTTGCTACGAGTAAGCAGATCTTGGTTGGTGATGGTATTCGGCCAAAAGATTCGGTGAATTTTTTCTTAGGCATGTTGTGTGAAAAGAGGACAATTTTGACATTTCCTTCTCTGTGACTCTCCAGCATTCCGCACCATAGAGAAGCACAGAAAGCACGCAACTCTGGTATAATCTTAATTTTGTGCTTGTGCTGTATTGGGAGGACTTCCAGATGTTATTTAGGCTAAAGAAGGCTGTTCTTGCCTTATTCATTCTGATGTTGATGTCTTTGCCTGCCCCACCGTCTGGTGTTACTATGCTTCCTAGGTATGCGAAGGTATCTGTCTGTACCAGTTGCTGATTCCTTACTGATATGGGCTCAGGGTTGCTCACATTGAGCGTCATGACCTCAGACTTCTTTAAATTGATGTTCAAGCCCACCTGCTGGCTAAATTTATTGAGTCTATCCGTTTTTTCCTGGATGTGTTGATGTGAATGTGCCAGCAGTGCAATGTCATCTGCATATTCCAGATCTTCCAATGTTGAAAATGTAGTCCATCTTATTCCTCTTGTACTGCCCTCTGTTGTCTGGCGCATCACCCAGTCTATGACTGTTAAAAATAGAGTGGTTGATAAGGGGCATCCCTGTCGTACTCCTGTCTTCACCTCGAAGGTTAGGTTGCTCTGCCCAACACTACACGTAAAGTTGGCATAGAGGCTTTTTATGATTGACACTATGCAGCTTGGAATTCCATAAGCCCTCAGTATTTTCCATAAACTGTCCCTATGTATGCTGTCAAAAGCCTTTTCAAAATCAACAAAATTTATGTAAAGCTGTCTTTGCCATTCTGAGCACTGCTCTATAATGTTCCTGAGAGTGAATATATGGTCTACACATCTTCTGTTCTTTCTAAATCCTGCTTGTTCTTTCCTCAGTTTGTAGTCTACTGCCTTTGAAATTCTCTGTATAATTATCCTGCCTAGTATTTTGCTGGGAACTGAGAGAAGAGTGATTCCTCTCCAATTATTGCAGTCTGAAAGATCTCCCTTCTTGGGCAATTTGACAATTATTCCTTTGTTCCACTCTGATGGTGTTGTCCCCGTTTTCCACACTTGTGCAAATAGTGGTTCTAATAGTTCTGCTGCTAGCTCAGGGTCTGTCTTAAATAGCTCTGCATTTAAGTTATCATGGCCGGAGCTTTACCGTTCTTTAACCCTTTGATTGCTGTGATGATTTCTTCTTTTCGTGGAATGTCTGTATTTACATCTAGATCGTTTTCAGCCTCAGGAACATTCAATTGTGTCTCTGGTATTTCCTTGTTCAGAGTTTCTCTGAAGTGCTCTGCCCATCTTGTTTCCTGTCCCTCTGCTGTCTTGATGAGATTTCCTTGCTTATCTCTTACTAATGTAATATTGTTTGCACCTTGTTTTCCGCTGATGAATTTAGTTATTTTGTATACTGTGCTTTGTTCATTTCTCAGTGCTGCCTCTTCTGCCTGTTTTGCAAGATCGTCTAGGAAATTCCTTTTGTTGGCTCGGGTTTGGCGTTTAACTTCCCTGTCCAGTTGACTGTACTGTTCGCTATATAGTTGCTTTAACCTGGGGGACTTCGCTTCTGTTTTCTTTCTTTTCATTTCCTTTCTCATCTTTATGGTGTTTAGTGTTTCTGGTGTTATCCAGTCTTGCTTCTTCCTTTCCTGGAATCCTAAGCATGATTTGCTACTTTCCTTATATATTGTTGAAATGGTGTTAAAATTCTGGTCTATATCATCAGTCAATGTCTTTTCCTGGCTTTTGGCAAATTGATATCGTTTCTTAATGTCGGCCGCAAACGCTTTTCTGGTAAGGGGGTCCTTCAATTTGCTGATGTCAAACCTTTTCTGTGTAGTTACAGTTGGTCCAGCCCTTCTTAGTTTCACTTTCAGTTTTGCTACTACTAAATGGTGATCGCTTCCCACATCTGCACCTCTTCTTACCTTCACATCTTGTAATGCATGTCTCCATCTACCGTTAACCATGATGTGGTCTATCTGGTTTCTGTCCCGACCATTTGGTGATTCCCATGTTAACTTGTGAATTTCCTTATGTGGGAAAAGTGTTCCTCCAATGACCAGGTTGTTAATGCTACAGAAACTTATTAGCTTATCCCCATTTTCGTTTGCTATTCCGCTGCCGCATTTCCCCATTGTTCTTTCATTATATGTATTGTGTGTACCAACTTTCGCATTGAGGTCTCCCATTACTATAACAAGATCATATCTAGGTGTGTCCTCCATTTCTTTCTGCAGTTGTTGATAGAATTCATCCTTGACCTCCTCATCGCTATCATTCGTTGGTGCGTAGCATTGTATTATTGTAGTGTTGGTGAATCTCCCTCTCAATCTCAATCGTATCAGTCTGTTGTTGATGGGTTTCCATTCCAGTAATGTCCTTTCTATCCCTTTCTGTAGAATAATGGCTACGCCTTCACTGTGCTGTCCATCCTCTCTTCCAGAGTAAAGTACTGTTTCTCCTGTTGCTGTTTTAACTTTTCCTGCCCCTGTCCATCTGCTCTCGCTTATCCCCAGGATGTGTAACCTATAGTTTCTCATTTCTGCCGTGACCTGTCTTAGTTTACCTGTCTCGTACATTGTCCTGACATTCCAAAATCCTATTCTTGTATCCTGTTTTGCGGTCAGGACATCCGTTTTCATGTCAGTGGCTTCCTTTTGGCTTTCACCACTGACAGTCATACGAGCCACAGACTCCGAATGTCCATCCCGCAGCAAAGTTTGTTCATTTGATGTTGTTTCCGTAACTTCATTATTTTTTTTACATAGACAGGGGTGTCAGCCCTATGCTAAAACCCCCAACCTGGAGGACCAGGGTACCAGCTTTTGTCTGACCCCTACCCACACAGACCAGTCCAGCTTGGTTGAACCTACCAGGAGTAAAACTCCCACTGGCATAGCTCTGGGGATTGTTATCATTCTTAGCTTCTCGAATTTCCTGAATTACCATGTCTTTGCATTCTCTGTTTGATGCATTGGGACCACCTGCTGATGTCACCATGGCCAAATCCCGTCTATTCGTCTGTGTGTATCCGATTACCTTTTTTTTTTTTTTTAAATTAATGAAGATAAACAGAAATCCCGTTCAACCTCTGATGGGTTATAATTAGGATATATATTGTTTTCAATTCCAAATAATATGAACAACTGCCGACATGAGAAAGTGGCATCACATTTGAAAATAGGGATACTCACAATTGTGCTTAGGCCTATACGTTAAATAATAAAATAAAAAACAAACAAACAAACAAACAAAATCAAGAAGAAACTATGAACAAGAATAATATTAAAGTGGAGGGGTGTAAAGGCCTGGTGGTTCTAGTTATATAACGGACTTTACCAGATATTTAATTGACTTTCATCTGTTTAAAGTCACATGCATTGTAAGAACAGCATCAGACCTTCACATTCCCAGCCACTATATATTAACATGTGTTCGTGTTAAATATTGTTTGACTATATTATGCAGTTCCCTAGGTCTGTCTATTCTCAACACCTCCTCTATATTTATAGGTAAGTTGGATGCCTGCAAATAATCCAATATTGGTATTCTCATTTGGCCATACCTCTTACACTTTAACAAGAAATGTTCTATATTATTGTCTTGAAGACATCCTGCACAGTAAGGTTCTTCTATTCTGAAATAGAATAGAACGTTGGGCCTAAATAATGTGCAAGAGCTAAGAGGAGTGGCGTCACAACGAACAACCTGGAGAGCACTGGTTTCTGCCTTATGCGCCGTGTTTGGTGCTTAAAGAATTTATTATTTATTATTATTATTCTGAACCTCTACACCTCACGGTAGAAGGGGAACGACTAAGTAAGTAATTATTATTCTGAAATAGCCTTTTCCCAGCTGTAGTCTGAGAAGTTTCTTATTACTGGGAATTTTCAATTCCCTAGATATCTGACATTTTTTTGTTGGAGTCCTGAACATCTTATATGCATGTCTTCCTTTCAGATTTTTATCCCACTCTGCTTTCCATTCATCTGTTATTAAATCTTTAATTAAGCTCTTAATTTCTGATTTACTCATCCCTACATTTATTAGATTTTTATCAGATCTACCTTTCTTGGCTTCTTTATCTGCCTTTTCATTTCCTTCTCTGGCGACCGGGTGATTCAGGATCAAACCCGGGCGACGGCATTTGAGGATTTTTCGTCGACCGGGAATTGGACTGGATTAACTCGAGACCAGGCGAGAACATTTGAAGGAGTGTCGTCGACCAGGGATTGGCGGCTCCTGAGCAGACCCAGCTCTAATGGGTACCTCCGAAATCGGCGAGTATCTGCCTGAATGGCGAGGGACACCTGTCTCTGTACAAGAAAAGGGATACTCACGTAAAATCAATGTCAGGTTAGACATTAATAATAACCTGAGATTTCGCCTCGAGTATTAGCGGGCGTACGAAAAAAAAAAAAAAAAAAAAAAAAAATTTCCTTCTATGCCAACATGTGAAGGTATCCAAGCTATTAATACTGAACATCCTCTAGAATATAAGTATGTAGTAGCCAGAAAAATCTCCTCTGCTATATCAGGTTTACTACATTCTCGTAAGTTTCTAAGTGCTTTAATTGTTGAAAGAGAGTCAGTTAAAACTGTTAATTTTTTGGGAGGGTTATTAGAGAATATTTCTAGTGCTTTTAGTATTGCCACCATCTCTGCAGTGAAAATGGATGTATTTTCCGTGATGCTATATTCTTTTGCCATTTTCCATATTGGAATATATATTCCTGTCCCCGATTACCTCCCTCAGCTTGAGCGGCTCTTGTGAAAAAAATGCAGGAAATCGATTGTTCTTAACAATATTTTAATGCATGTAAATTGCCGTATATCATTCTACGGTGTTTAAAAACAAATCTGAGAAAGTGATGATAAATATTCACAAACATTTTCCAAAACTGTCCAAGCTTTGGGATAATTTTTTTCACCAACAAATATAGCCCGAGCACCGTAATTTAAAAAAAAAAAAAAAAAAAACTGACTCGTTTCAAAATTTCGTTCCAACGGACGTGTCGTCAGTTCGCAGCAAAATAGTTCGTTATAATTCAATTATTCTGGTGTCAACTCGCAGACTATAAATATGAAAACGCAAGTTCTTCTGTCAAATTGCAGCATCCTGGATATCTCTTAATATGAAACAGTGTTTTTGTTTACTTTTTGGTAACAAAAATGTTTTCTCCGTTGGACGGATTGATATCAGCCATATTCTGTGCGCGACGTCATGACGTCATTGAATTTGACACCGTTCATTTCTATGACGTGAACACAATTTCTACAAATGCTGTTTATTTTGATTCTGTGTGTACAACTGGAAACCGAATTATCACATGGTTGTTAATCCAACGTAAATAGGAGGAAAGAGCTTGTAGTTTCCGTTATGAGCTCCTTGGCATTTATTGTAAGTGTTACTGTTTTATTCAGAGCAGTTTGCATCCACTTTGCGTGGTTTATTACATTCTTCATGGCCTTTGATAAAAACGTCGGTGCTTCCTGCTTATACATAAACTTATGGCAGTGATGTCTTTGCGTACAGTTTACTGCAACTTCTATCTTTGGATACACCAAAGTGCAACTTATTGCTATTTGGGATCCATCACTCGTCTTGTTGCAACAGCTTGTAGCATGCATAATTGTGCAGAAGTAGACTAGTTGTTTTAATTCATTTTTAGTTAGGCCTAGGCTACAATAATAGGTCTAGCCTATCGGTTGAAATGAAAAATAGTGGAACGTGTTCTTAGGTGCCCCAAGTCGCCCACATCTTTAGGGCTAGGATTAAGGTTAGGGTTAATGTGTAGAATTCCTAAACGTAACCCTTATTGTCGGCGTCTGTGGCCTAATGGATATGAACACAGTTTCATAATCCAGATATACCAGGTTCGAAACCTGCTGCAGGCGGTTTGGTAGCAGATCGCTTTGTGTGGATTTTTAACAATGGTATAAGCGCCGTACCATTCAGAAAGCAATGGCAAACTACTGAATGAAAAAAATTGCCTAGAAAAATCACAAACAGCCAATAAAAGCTGGGGTTGATTGCCACGTCCTGTAAAGGATAAGCAACTAACTAACCCTTATTACCGCGTCTCTGAGTTATTTTTTGAGGCAGTATCGAGCACACAGCCCTACCACTGTTAATTTAAACACATGATGTCTGAGCACTGCACTTCATTAATCACAGGATTTAGATTTATTTGGTCTTTTGTTTTTAAAGACCTGAATAATAAGGTAACATTCAACACTGTAGCCTGATTTTGAGAGCAGATAATATAACTACTGTGCCTTACCAAGCATGTCATTACAGGCAAATAAGGAGGCTGTACAAGAGGTTAGCAACCTTGTTCTAGATAGACTACCACTGAGTTCAAAGAGCACATACTCATGCAAAGGAGCCACATGCATTGCTGACCCCATCGTTCATAAACTGAAGAAAAAAATGAAAATAAAATCAGAAGATGGCCATTTTATGTATAGCTTATATATTTCTAATCTTCCTGTTTTACCACAAAGTCATTGCACTCATTAAAACATTTACATCAATGCTACATCCAAGTGGTAGAGTAGTTAAAGTGCTTGTTTCTTGAAGCCCAGGGACATGGTTCAAAACCAGGTTGCATCGTGCACCAGGCTACCTAGCCGTAGAAATGGGTGCCTGACTTTGCTGTGAGTTAGGGAAGGCAAAGGCATCGAGGAAGGGCTAATGACACCCAACCTCATAAAGCTGAGACCAGTGATGTCTCAATCATTTCACTCCCCTATGGCAGTATCTACTATGAGACTACCTTGTATGTCAGGTCCGTATGTGTGTGCTCCACAAATTGACATATATTAAAATGAGATGTACTGGCCAACTGGTGAAATGAAGAAAACCTGAAACCTGTGAGTAGTAAATAAATAAATAAAGGTAATTGACAGGCACTTGTTGGAAAGAAAAGATGACAACAGAAAAGAAATGTAAGTGATAGGCTTTCTGGGAATCACATCAAAGGTCATCCAAATGACTCCATTGCACAGCTGTTTGAATGGTCCTCTGTTCAAACAATGTTTTGTTTTATTACTTTTGTGTTACTGAACATCCCACTGTCCTAAGTGCCAAAGATGAACAGTTTACGGTTCAGAATGAATAAATCAGCATTATCTTACTACAATACTTTTCTTGAGATACAAAAAAAAAAAACAATTTACTGGCATGCTTGCGTCATCTTTGTGTTTCAGACACATCCTAGTGTAAGAATAAAAGGTACAGAGAACAGCTACACACCAAGCCAGTGCCTAGAAGAGCGATGCCCAGTGAAAGCCCCACATCTTCACTGTCCATTCTGTGTCAAGACAGATGCCTACCAAGATCCAGTCATACTCAAGGCACACTACAGAGTCAAGCATGTGGATAAAGGCATTGAATTTGCAGGTACTAAAACAGTTACTTATTCTTTGGTTGCAAGAGGCCTGGATTTCAGCCTGTGAATGAAAGAGTAGCTATGCTTTCAACAAGTTACCGGTGGCCAAATTTTAGACCATGACCAGCAGATGTTTTCTTTTCCAGACCTCAAAGTCTTTTATATTAGACTTACTTACTTAGTTGTTTCCCTTCTACCGTGAGGTGTAGAGGTTTGGAAGAGAGAGAGCTAGACTATCCTATCGGCTGTCTTCCTACTGGCCTGGTTCCATTCTAGTCCTCCGTCCTTCAAAGATTGTCTAATGTTTCCTCCCAGCAAATCTGGGTCATCCTGGAGGTCTGGATCCCTGGCTCTTTGTTTCCCATGCTTGTCGTGGTAGCCAATCTTCTCCCATTCTGCAGACATGGCCTAACCATCTTAGTTGGGATTGTTCTACTTAGTTATATTAGACATGCGCCATAATATAATCGTTACCATGTTTTATTGAGTCCTGAAAGAATAGTAAGACTGTAACCTACCAAGTGTGTTGTAAAATATAACTTAGGAGGGTTGGGCTTGGCAGGCATATCTCGACCTGTAGAACCTTCAAGCCTCAAAAACTTCAACAAAAGTATGGGGCTGAATGGATGCCAGTGGAACAGGGAAATCAGAGGAGGACACTAGTGATGGATAGGATACTTACTTAGTCGTTCCTCTTCTACATGAGGTGTAGAGGTTTGTAAGAGAGAGCGCCATACTATTCTATCGGCTGTCTTCCTCCTGGCTTGGTTCCATTCTAGTCCTCGGTCCTTCAAAGATTGTCTTATGTTGTTCTCCCAGCGGACTTTGGGTCATCCTGGAGGTCTGGATCCCTGGCTCTTAGTTTCCCATGCTTGCCGTGGTAGCCGATCTTCTCCCATTCTGCAGACATGGCCAGACCATATCAGTTGGGGCGGTTCTACTTGGGTCTGCAGGGGTTGGGTTTTTAGGCCTTGACGTATTGACTGGTTGCGCACCATGTCTCTTCTTGTTACTTCAACCACCTTCTTCAGATACCTCATTTCTGAGGTTTGGATGTGGCTTTTGTGGGTTGTAGTCATTGCCCATGACTCGCATGCATACGTCAAGACTGTGACATCGGTGGAGCGGTATACAGCCATCTTCATCTTCTTACAAACTTCTCTTTTGCTGAGGAATCCTCTTTTTATGGCTTGAAAAAGTCTCCTAGCTGTTGCTCTTCATGTAGCCAACTCTTCTTTGATGCCTCCTGAAAATGCAGATTTAATATGACAGTTTGCTTTGTTGCATCGTAAAATACAGTTTCACAACTCTTCCTAACAGCAGTTGAAGACCTAACAGCAGCTATTAGAGACTGCTTTAATGACTTCCAACCATCAACACTGAAGATAGTGGTGTCCAGGAGAACATGAGCAAAAATTAATATGATAGAGAGGAGCATAGAAATAATGTGTATAGGGACATTGTTTGTGGCTCTCTCTACATATGCAGGAAGGGGTGTATAACATGTCGCTGTGGGGCTAGACTAAGTTCATTGAGGATATGGTCAACCTGTATTGAAGTTATCAGAAGGATGAAAAGAGGATCATCATTATTTGCCTTTATGCTCCCTTTAGCCATGGAGCCACCACTGTAGATTGTTGCCAGGAAACCTACACCAAAGCATCCTTGTGCTCTTTCAATGGTAGTTTTTGGAGTAGTTTTTCCTTACATAAAGAAATGCAGACAAACGCTGCCCCAAAAAGACTGTGTGCTGTGCTCCCCACGACAGACCTTCCCAGTTAAAATGATAAGGCAGAGCTATGTGTGTCTGTTCGGATGGCATCCTTAGGCAGGGTGGTAGCAGCAGTGACTGCACCACCGGCTCAGGTGGAGATTGAGTTCCCTCCTCCACAATGACCTCTTCCAGAGTAGAGGATCATCCTTCTTGTGGCATTGCACACACGCCAATTAGTGGGTCTGGTGTGACCTCCACCAGCTGCACCCACTGAGTTGGGTTACAAGAAAGCCCAAAACGACACCCCCAAATAGCCGCAAGGGTAAAATAGTGAATAACTGGAATCACTAGGGATCGGAACAGCAACCTTACATAAAGAGGTTACCAGCCCTATACACAACCTCATATACACAACCTCATATACACAACCTCATATTAATCACCTCTTATGTTGTGCCTGAAGGAGCAGGAGTACTATTCTTTCTTGATCACCTCAGAGAACCATGGGAAGTAAACAAGAAAGGTAATAGGATGAACAGTGTGGGTGGTTCTGGAGTTTGCTTTGACACATAAAACAGTGCAGAATTGTCAAGAAGCAGAAATAAACCATATTTTAAGCATAAACAGTATGACATAATACACAGAAGTGTGAGAAACTGTAAAATGTTGTAGATAATCTGTGGCACTGTGTGAAGGCATTTACAATCTTAAAAATAACCTTGACCCTTCCTAGGTGATCCTGAAATATTCGGTACTGTTACGTGTCTGTTTATATGAAATTGTTCATTTGTAGTGACAGGATGGTTCCTGTGGCCAAGTTCACTTCTAGGGGTAGTAGACGTATCAGACAATGAAACAAGCCAACATCAATCATAATTATCTGAGCCACAACGGATGAAGTGGACGGTATACATTTTTATTAAGACTTCAAACGCAACTCCAAATTCAATACAGTTCACTGAAGCGCACCACACTATTATATATACTGATGCCGAGAAGCTGGGAAAAAAAGTGTGGGAATGGATTTTCCCCGTGTTTGCCAAGAGGTGGTTGTTCGTCCATCACGGGTGATGAAGACCACTCTGTTTATCCAATTATTTAAGAATATGTTAGGTTAGTCTATGGGTACGAAGGTGACTGAAGAGCCCGATGCGGGCCTGGAAAGATCTTGGACAGTGTGGGCAGGGAATGTTTGCTTCATGTGAAGGTTTTATTTCACGGTCCTTTCTAGCTTGTCTCCGCTGTTCTGCTGCTGCTCTTCTGGATGATTCGCATGCTGCTGCACCTTTACGAAGAGATGTGCGCCAAGCAGTTCGGTCTTGCGCAGCAGCTTCCCATGTGTCTGGGTTTATGTCAAAGGTTTTCAATGACGTCTTTAACGTGTCTTTGAAGCGCTTCTTTTGGCCACCATGGGAGCGTTTACCCTTCTGCATCTCACCATAAAAGAGTATCTTTGGCAGTCGATGGTCTGGCATGCGGACTACATGACCTGCCCAGCGAATTTGTGACTGCATCAGAATAGTATCAATACTAGGGATACCAGCTCTGTCAAGAACGGCGGTATCCGGGATCTTGTCTTGCCATTTGATGTTCATTATCTTCCTGAGACAGACTGTATGGAAGTGGTTTAGCTTCTTTACGTGGCGCCTGTATACAGTCCATGTTTCACATGCATATAGCAGCACTGGAAGCACCGCAGCTCTGTATACCTTCAGCTTTGTCTGTAGACTAATGCCACTTCGATGCCAAACGTTGGTGTATAGTCTGCCAAATGTGCTGCTGGCTTTGGAGATCCTGGTGTTCACCTCATCATCAATGACAATGTTCTGGGATATTGTGCTACCAAGGTATGTGAATCTGTTCACAACATTCAGTTTCTCACCATTAACCTTGATGACTGGCTCAGTATAAACTGTGCCAGGAGCTGGTTGGTACATGATTTCTGTTTTCTTCGTGTTGATGGTAAGCCCAAAGTTGGCGCAGGCTTCGGAGAATCTATCCACACTATGCTGCAGATCAGCCTCTGAGAAGGAATTGAGGGCACAATCATCAGCAAACAGAAGATCTCTGATGGTGTGTGATTTGACCTTGGTTTTTGCTTGAAGCCTCCTAAGGTTAAACAATTTTCCATCAATACGATAACTAATGTCGATTCCTGTGTCCCCGTCTCTAAAAGCATCAGTCAGCATAGCAGAAAACATGATACTGAACAGAGTCGGTGCAAGTACGCACCCTTGTTTAACTCCATTTGAGACGGGGAAAGGCTCTGATAGCTCACCGTTTTCCTGAACTCTAGCCTGCATTCCATCATGCAGTTGCTGCACTATTGTGATAAATTTCTTTGGGCAGCCGTATTTTGCCATGATCTTCCATAGACCCTCTCTACTGACCGTGTCGAACGCCTTTGTCAAGTCGATGAAAGCTGTGTACAGGTCACAGTGCTGTTCTTGGCATTTTTCTTGTAGCTGTCTTGCAGCGAACACCATATCTGTGGTTCCACGTTCTTTCCGGAATCCACACTGACTTTCAGGTAAAAGACCTTTGTCAAGATGAGCCGTAAGGCGATTCAAAAGGATTCTGGCGAATATCTTCCCAGCGATTGATAAAAGAGAGATGCCTCGATGATTGTTGCAGTCTTGGCGATTACCTTTACGTTTATATAGATGTATAATTGAGGCATCTTTGAGATCGTGTGGGATGGTTTCACTCTGCCACATTTGCTGGAAGATCATATGAAGTTTCTCTATCAGAACTGCACCGCCATCTTTATAAACCTCAACAGGAATTGAATCGGAGCCAGGGGCCTTTCCACTAGACAGTTGACGAATCGCTTTTTTAGTTTCCTCCAGAGTTGGTACATCATCTAATGCTTCATTTATAGGAATTTGGGGCAGGCGGATGATGGCTTCGTCGTTAATAGATGATGGCTGGTTCAAGATATTATTAAAATGTTCAGCCCAGCGTTGGAGAATTTTTTCCTTGTCTGTAATTAGTGTTTTTCCATCTGCATTAAGGAGGGGAAATGATCCTGATGATGTTGGACCATAGACCGCTTTGAGTGCAAGGTAAAAGTTTTTTCAAGTCATGGCTGTCAGCAAAGCCTTGGATCTCATCTGCTTTATTACTCAGCCATGAATCCCGCATCTGGCGTAGTTTATGTTGGACGATTCTACGCATGTTGTTGAAAGCGTCTTTCTTGGATGTAGATTTTGGATCATTTAAATATGCTTTATGGAGATGGTGTTTCTCAGCCAACATCTGCTTTATATCATCTGAGTTCTCATCAAACCAGTCATTTTGTTTCTTGATGGAAGGACCCAGGACCTCTGTAGCAGTGTTGTAGATCTGCTCACTTAGGGCTGCCCAATTTGTTTCCACACTTTGGCCGTCTAGCGAGATAGATTTGAGACGGTCTTCTAAGGTGTCAGTAAATGACTGTTTGATTGTTGTCTTCTTTAGTTTGGTGACATCCAGCCTCTTTTGAGTTTTCTTCCCCTGAGGGCGCCTGGCTGGTTGGATACGAACTTTAAGTTTAGATACAATGAGGCGATGATCAGTCCAGCATTCGGCACCACACATGGACTTGGTCACCCGGACATCTTGCCTGTCCTTCTTCCTAACAATTACATAATCAATTAGGTGCCAATGCTTTGAGCGAGGGTGCATCCAGGAGGTCCTGTTGCGGGTAGGAAGTCGAAAAATGGTGTTGGTGACAAGGAGGTCATGTTCTGCGCAAGTCTGGAGGAGACGAAGTCCATTACTGTTACAGCGACCCATGCCGTACCTACCAATAGTGCCATTCCAGGAGATGTTATCTGAGCCTACTCTTGCATTAAAGTCACCAAGAATGATGAGCTTATCTGCTTTAGGAACTGATGCAATGACTGCATGTAGTTCTTCGTAAAACTTATCCTTGACATCATCCTGGTTTGTCATAGTTGGTGCATACGCGCTAATGATGGTGGCATGTTTTCTTCCATAGAACAGAGGGATCTTGACCGTCATGAGTCGGTCATTTATTCCCTTTGGGGGCCCCGCTAACTTGCTGACAATTGCTGTTTTGATTGCAAATCCAACCCCTGCTTCTCGTCTTTCTTCAGTTCCTCTTCCGCTCCAAAAGAATGTATAACCTGCACCCTTTTCGCAAAGTTGGCCCTCGCCTGCAAGTCGAGTTTCACTCAGTGCTGCTATGTCAATGTTGTACCTGGCCAGTTCTCTCCCAATCAGGGCAGTTCGTCTCTCAGGTCTGTTTGCATTAAAGTCTTTGTCAAGTAAAGTGCGCACATTCCATGCGCCTAGAATGAGGGGGAAAAATCTGTCCTTTCTTTTTCTTGTATGTCGACCGCCGAAGTAGGGTACCCACCAACCGCGGTAAGCTGGTTAGGTAATGGTGAAGCAGGCAATGTTTAGGGCACCTTTTCTAGCCCCTTCCTCATGCCATGGAGGTGAGCAGTGCTTTCCTAAAGAGGGCTGCTCAGACACTCAGGGGGCTGCCGAATCCCACTGCTGCTCCGATCAGTGGAAGACGACCATATGGCCTGAGCCGCCTGTGTGTAGGTCTGCGACTACGACTGCCAGCGTACCCACGCCTGCCGCTTCGCCGCTCGCCCATCGCCACAGGACTTGTTGTGAGTGGATGGATGAATGGATGAAAGAGTGACTTGCGCGGTGATTTGGATTAAAGTGAGGAAGAGTTGCGCAATTCGTCGACCTCACTCTCTCGCCTGGGTCCATCTCAATCCAGTGGCAAGACAAGTCAAGAGGTAGAGAGCGAATGGCTGCTGGAATGGAAAGTGCATGATTCAACCCACGGGTTTGTATACAGACTACATGAAAACAATGAAAGTTACACGTGCAACGGGGCAAAGTCTTTTACAGACAGGGGGTATGATGTGCTGGTGTTGTGGGTAGTGGGTTTCCCCCCTTGCTTCACCCTAGGCCTAGTGAATTCTTGTTCATGAAAGGAGCGACCATTGCGGTGTTAGTCTCTTGGCCTAGCAAAACCTCTCATACCCCAAGATCATTGTGCGTGGTGAAGAGCCACACCCTCCTCGAGGTAGTCCTGGTAACTGAGGGTGCGAATCCTCAGGCTAAACACAACGGATCTAGAGGAGCAAACCTCGATAATAAAACCGGTGCACTACACCGTACACGCCCTCTTTGGGTGGGAAGGAGCCAGATGGATACTGAACAAGTCTTGGGAGTGGGAACGAGTGTGGACTACTCCCTGAAGATCGGAACCCATCGTACAGGCACAGAGACTCAGGACTTGACGATCCTATTGCCTTCAACTCTTGGTCACATGACTAGAGCCTCGGAGAACTCAGCATAACCAGCAGGCAATTTGGTGGCGGGGAAAGAGCACTGTGAGCCCTACCTTGGCTACGTATCACAAGGAGACGCAGAAACACCCCCTTTATCTCCCCCAGAGCTGGCACAGTACACTTCTGGCTTCTACCCAGGGCGGTAGGAAATCCACATCAAACCTGGCAGAGCAAGTCCTCCATCAGATGCGGCCGATGCTGGGCCCACTGGCGCGTGGACACGTCCCGATCTCCATCGAGACTTGCCCGGGGAGCCCACCCCGGCTCAAAAAAGCAGAGAAGGCCACTCTCCAAACCTCCGATGTCTTGCGGGCAGTGTTAGGATGTGCAAGAACATGGACAGGAAGACTCCACAACTTCCCCACTGAAGACACGCCCACGGCGACCGTTGCCTCAATTGGCTGTGTGTGGTGTACCCGGAAACGGGGCCTCCCAGTACTGAGGCACAGTTAAGTCCCCGATGTCACTTATCGGTGCAGAGTTGAGAGAGATGGCTGAGCATCACAATCCCCCCTATGTTACAGCATGATGAGAACCCAGAATTGCACACTGAGCTTGGGGGGGATCACTTGGGCACCAGACTTAATACTGGCTCTTGACTGGATGGCCGCATGCAGGAGATTTCTACAATGGAGGGTTGGCAGGTGGTGGGTATCTGGAAGTGGCTCTGTGCAGGACGTGAGGATTCCTTGGGAGAGCCCAGAACCAGAGCACAGCATTGTGCAAGCTCTGCATAGTTGGAGAGCCCCCTGGATGACGGGGAATGCACAGTGTGCTACCCCACCTATCCCCAACTGCTAACTTAGAACCAGAAGTGGGGTCCTCTGTATGCGTGCCAGGCCAGGATAAAATGCCTGGGAAAGAGACTGGAGCTCAGAACTCCCTAACTCAAAGTTGCAGGATGGCAGAAAAGCCATGGGAAAGACAGGGCTATTTTGAAGATAACGCAACCATATTTTCACCTACGAGCTCGGACGCCGCCTCGGTAAACAAGGTCCGCGCAGAGCAGTGACACCCCCAGGCTGCTTGCGAATAGTCTACTACTGGGAACATAAACAGATTAGGGATGAACCCACTCTCCCGTTGAACAGGTGCTAAAGTCGTAGATACTGGGCCAGAAGGCGCACCGGAAACCACAGTATCACGCAACTCGCTTTTTTTTTTTTCTATGGAGAGTACACCGTCAAATAAATCTCGTACTGGTGCTCGCCCTGTGGAGCTCCACCAAGCAGGTGCAGTGCCGGGCTCTGAGCCTCGACAGAGCCCACCCTCAGCTACTGGAGGACCCTCTAGACCGTCTTGTGGAGTCAGCAGACGGCGGAGGAGAACTACTGACCAAAACAAAACAGAAAAAGAGAAACCCAGAGTGCCACTTGTCATGATGCACTGGAATGCAGAGGGAGTGAACAGCAAGCAGGCTGGATACAGCAAAAAGACAGAGCTGGAAAAACATCTTGTATGAGAAGCAAGTCAGTGTTTGCTGTATCCAAGAGACTCACTTGAAAGCAGATCAAACCTTTAAAATAAGGGGATATCAATGCTTCAGATCCGACAGAAAAGATAGACGAAAAGGAGGAGTACTTACTCTTGTAAGGAATAACATTCCTGCACACGAAAGGAAAACCTTCATGGATGGAGCAGAATATCAGCTGTTGCAGATAAAGGGGGGCAAAGTCTACAGACAGGGGGTATGATGTGCTGGTGTTGTGGGTAGTGGGTTTCCCCCCTTGCTTCACCCTAGGCCTAGTGAATTCTGTTCATGAAAGGAGCGACCATTGCGGTGTTAGTCTCTTGGCCTAGCAAAACCTCTCATACCCCAAGATCGTTGTGCGTGGTGAAGAGCCACACCCTCCTCGAGGTAGTCCTGGTAACTGAGGGTGCGAATCCTCAGGCTAAACACAACGGATCTAGAGGAGCAAACCTCGATAATAAAACCGGTGCACTACACCGTACACGCCCTCTGTGGGTGGGAAGGAGCCAGATGGATACTGAACAAGTCTTGGGAGTGGGAACGAGTGTGGACTGCTCCCTGAAGATCGGAACCCATCGTACAGGCACAGAGACTCAGGACGTGACGATCCTATTGCCTTCAACTCTTGGTCACATGCCTAGAGCCTCGGAGAACTCGGCGTAACCAGCAGGCAATTTGGTGGCGGGGAAAGAGCACTGTGAGCCCTACCTTGGCTACGTATCACAAGGAGACGCAGAAACACCCCCTTTATCTCCCCCAGAGCTGGCACAGTACACTTCTGGCTTCTACCCGGGGCGTTAGGAAATCCACAGGCACCCCAGCATCACAATGCCAAGAAGATGACAAAGTTGGAATTTACTAACTCAAACCTGGCAGAGCAAGTCCTCCAACAGATGCGGCCGATGCTGGGCCCACTGGCGCGTGGACACGTCCCGATCCCCATCGAGACTTGCCCGGGGAGCCCACCCCGGCTCAAAAAAGCAGAGAAGGCCACTCTCCAAACCTCCGATGTCTTGCGGGCAGTGTTAGGATGTGCAAGAACATGGACAGGAAGACTCCACAACTTCCCCACTGAAGACACGCCCACGGCGACCGTTGCCTCAACTGGCTGTGTGTGGTGTACCCGGAAACGGGGCCTCCCAGTACTGAGACACAGTTAAGTCCCCGATGTCATTTATCGGTGCAGAGTTGAGAGAGATGGCTGAGCATCACAATCCCCCCTGTGTTGCAGCATGATGAGAACCCAGAATTGCACACTGAGCTTGGGGGGAATCACTTGGGCACCAGACTTAATACTGGCTCTTGACTGGATGGCCGCATGCAGGAGATTTCTACAATGGGGGGTTGGCAGGTGGTGGGTATCTGGAAGTGGCTCTGTGCAGGACGTGAGGATTCCTTGGGTGAGCCCAGAACCAGAGCACAGCATTGTGCAAGCTCTGCATAGTTGGAGAGCCCCCTGGATGACGGGGAATGCACAGTGTGCTACCCCACCTGTCCCCAACTGCTAACTTAGAACCAGAAGTGGGGTCCTCTGTATGCGTGCCAGGCCAGGATAAAATGCCTGGGAAAGAGACTGGAGCTCAGAACTCCCTAACTCAAAGTTGCAGGATGGCAGGAAAGACAGGGCTATTTTGAAGATAATGCAACCATATTTTCACCATACGAGCTCGGACGCCGCCTCGGTAAACAAGGTCCGCGCAGAGCAGTGACACCCCCAGGCTGCTTGCGAATAGTCTACTACTGGGAACATAAACAGATTAGGGATGAGCCCACTCTCCCGTTGAACAGGTGCTAAAGTCATAGATACTGGGCCAGAAGGCGCACCGGAAACCACAGTATCACGCAACTCGCTTTTTTTTTTTTTTCTATGGAGAGTACACCGTCAAATAAATCTCGTACTGGTGCTCGCCCTGTGGAGCTCCACCAGGCAGGTGCAGTGCCGGGCTCTGAGCCTCGACAGAGCCCACCCTCAGCTACTGGAGGACCCTCTAGACCGTCTTGTGGAGTCAGCAGACGGCGGAGGAGAACTACTGACCAAAACAAAACAGAAAAAGAGAAACCCAGAGTGCCACTTGTCATGATGCACTGGAATGCAGAGGGAGTGAACAGCAAGCAGGCTGGATACAGCAAAAAGACAGAGCTGGAAAACATCTTGTATGAGAAGCAAGTCAGTGTTTGCTGTATCCAAGAGACTCACTTGAAAGCAGATCAAACCTTTAAAATAAGGGGATATCAATGCTTCAGATCCGACAGAAAAGATAGACGAAAAGGAGGAGTACTTACTCTTGTAAGGAATAACATTCCTGCACACGAAAGGAAAACCTTCATGGATGGAGCAGAATATCAGCTGTTGCAGATAAAGGTAGACAAGATGGAAATAGAACTCCTGAACTATTACTGTCCGAACAACAAACCCCTGAGTCTCAGCTCTATACAGGTACCAGCCACCAACTTTATAGCAGTTGGAGACTTTAATAGCCACTCCCAGAGCTGGGGCTATAACCATCTGGATCACAGAGGTGAAGAGGTTGAAACTTGGCAAGATGATCACTCCCTAATCCTAGTCAATAATGCCACAGATCTCCTACCTTCTACTCCAGAGGATGGCACACAACTTCAACACCAGATCTTGCCTTCTCCACACCAGATATAGCTGGATCTATTAGTAGAGAAGTAGGAGACCAACTAGGGGGAAGCGACCATCGCCCAATCTTTCTTACTGTCCAGAGTGCAACTCTCAGTACAGGCCCAGCCATTACAAGATGGAACTACAAAAAAGCCAACTGGGGTTTATTCAGGCATCAGGTGAACACGCTGCTGTCTACCCTCAAGGTACAGAACAGAGACATTAATGAAGTGGTAAAAGACTTCAACAGATGCATACTACAAGCTGCAAAAGAAACCATTCCCAAAGGATGCCGGCGTAACTACATACCATACTGGTCCAGCACACTCCAAGAACGTCAGGAAGCCATGGACAGGGCTAGAAAGGACGCAGAGTCTCAGCCTTCACTTGAAACTCACAACAAATGGAAAAAGGCTGTAGCAGAGTTTCAGAGAACAAAGCTAGAAGAAAAACGGAAAAGCTGGAGAACTAAAACGGCATCGCTGAACCTTGAGAAAGACGGCAGGAAACTTTGGAGATTAGTCAAGTCTCTAAATGAAGAGCGTTCCTCACCTAGGCAGACTATCACATTGGATGAAGGTGGCAAACTTTTCAGAGGAAAACAAGCTGCAGACTTGTTTGCTAGAAGATACAGTTCAGAAAGCAACTTACCCATTAACATAGATCATCAGAGAGAGATAAGAAAAGAAATACTGGCAACCATGGGACAGACAGATACTCCTGCCCCAATGAGGGAACCCATCACACTAGGAGAACTACAGAAGGCTATTTCCAAGCTTAAGTTTCAAAAGTCACCCGGCCCAGACAAAATCAGCAACGAAATGCTAGTAAATCTGAGCTCAGCAGCAAAGACAAAACTGCTTGAGATATTCAACCACAGCTGGTTGAAAGGAACGGTACCCCAAGTATGGAGAGAAGCCATCACAATACCCATACTAAAGAAAGGGAAATGTAAGACCGAGGCTGCAAGTTACCGGCCAATCAGTCTCACAAGCTGTGTTGGGAAGACTATGGAGCGAATAGTCAACCACAGATTGAAATGGTATTTAGAGTCTGAGCAGATCCTGGTGCCGGAACAAGCTGGATTTAGAGAATGCTACAGTATAGAAGACCAAGTTACTTACTTGTCTCAAGCAATAGAAGATGCCTTCCAGGAGAAGAAAAAGGTCCTAACGATCTGGGTCGACTTCAAGCAGGCCTTTGACAAGGTGTGGAAAGATGGCCTCATTGCAAAACTTAGGAGAAGTGGAATCCAAGGCAACATGATGAAATGGATCCAGTCATACTTGCATAACAGGAGAACTAGAGTCACTCTTGACGGTCTGCAGAGCAGAAAAGTGTTGCTCCATCAGGGGGTACCTCAAGGAGGAGTAATTTCCCCAACACTCTTCCTTGTTTACATCAATGACCTGGTGAAAGATCTCCCTGCAGGAGTGAAAGCTGCCTTATATGCAGATGACCTAGTACTCTGGTGCGCTGATGAAAATGTCACCACAGCAAATTATAGAATGCAGCGGGCAGCAGACATGCTAGTGTCATGGGCAGAGAAATGGCTTATCACAATAAACACAGACAAAACCTCCACAACACTGTTCTCCCTCGCCCCCAAGGACAAATCAGCTAACATACACCTAGGGACAACCGTGATCAAGGAAGAAAGCTACCCCACCTATCTTGGGGTGACATTTGACCAAAGGCTTACATGGAATAAGCATATTGAAAATGCAGAAGGAAAGGCCCGAAGGCGACTAGGCATACTCAGAAAATTAGCAGGTACCAACTGGGGAGCAAATGAACGAAATCTAAAGAAGATTTATAATGGAGTAATAAGACCACACTTAGAGTTTAGCTCAGCAGCATGGTCATCAGCTGCTAACTCACATCTGCAGTCTTTGGACAAGGTGCAAAATCAAGCTCTCAGGCTCATTACAGGAGCCATGAAAACTACACCAATAACAGAGATGCAGAAGGTTGCTGGATTACAGACATTGTCCCATAGAAGAGACACAAAAACCATGATCCAGATGGAAAAGTATAACAGTATGCCAATGCACCCAATGAAGGCAAGACTAGATGATCTGGCATTGGGACGTCTAAAGCGTAGCAGCTTTGTGCATCGGGGGAAAAGACTTATAAGACAGCATCAAGAAGACCTATCCATGAAGACAACACCACTGAAGCCCACCCTATACCCTGTACCATGGGAGCAGGCCAGCAGTGCCCTCCAAATTAATACATCAGTCAGTGGTCTCACAAGTGGATGTGAGTATAATGATCTGCAAAAAACGAACTGCTACATTGAGTATGATCCAAGAAAGCTATCCCGATCAATCATGGATACATGCCTATACAGATGGATCAGCAACTAATGCTGTTAGGAATGGAGGTGCCGGTATCTTTATCTCATATCCTGACAACCACTATGAGACTAGGCACATTCCCACTGGTAAATTCTGTTCCAACTATACAGCTGAGGTTCAAGCTCTAGAGCAAGCTGCAAATATGATTTATAACACCAACTCTGACTGCCACCAGGTAGTCATCCTCACAGATGCACTGTCTGTCCTGCAAGCTCTCAAGGGTGGTAAACTCCCGCATCTGAGAAATGAACTAAACAAGGTAGCTGCCAAAAAGAGAACCATACTTCAGTGGGTACCATCTCATTGTGGTGTACCCGGAAATGAAAAGGCAGATAAACTTGCAAAAAAGGGAGGAGAATGTGAACAAGAAGATAATGAAGTCACATACTTTGAGAAAAAGAGAGCTATCCAGACTATCAGAAGAGAACAGAACCAACCCAAAGACGACTATCACACTCTCTACCGGCAGGGACAGATAACTATTTTTCGACTCAGGACAGGGCATAACAAACTGAATAAACACATGCACAAGCTACGATTGTCTGCTTCACCACTGTGCACATGTGGATTAAACGAACAAACTGCTGAGCAGGTTCTACAGGACTGTCCTCTGTATGACCAGTTAAGAAAGATATACTGGCCCAATGACTCAACACTAAACTCAAAGCTATATGAGTTAAAGAGGAACTTCAAACAACAGTCGAATTCATCATGAGAACTCGTCTGACGGTGTAATCATCAAAGATGCGATCGCAAGAAGAAGAAGAAGAAGCAGATAAAGGTAGACAAGATGGAAATAGAACTCCTGAACTATTACTGTCCGAACAACAAACCCCTGAGTCTCAGCTCTATACAGGTACCAGCCACCAACTTTATAGCAGTTGGAGACTTTAATAGCCACTCCCAGAGCTGGGGCTATAACCATCTGGATCACAGAGGTGAAGAGGTTGAAACTTGGCAAGATGATCACTTCCTAATCCTAGTCAATAATGCCACAGATACTCCTACCTTCTACTCCAGAGGATGGCACACAACTTCAACACCAGATCTTGCCTTCTCCACACCAGATATAGCTGGATCTATTAGTAGAGAAGTAGGAGACCAACTAGGGGGAAGCGACCATCGGCCAATCTTTCTTACTGTCCAGAGTGCAACTCTCAGTACAGGCCCAGCCATTATAAGATGGAACTACAAAAAAGCCAACTGGGGTTTATTCAGGCATCAGGTGAACACGCTGCTGTCTACCCTCAAGGTACAGAACAGAGACATTAATGAAGTGGTAAAAGACTTCAACAGATGCATACTACAAGCTGCAAAAAGAAACCATTCCCAAAGGATGCCGGCGTAACTACATACCATACTGGTCCAGCACACTCCAAGAACGTCAGGAAGCTATGGACAGGGCTAGAAAGGACGCAGAGTCTCAGCCTTTACTTGAAACTCACAACAAATGGAAAAAGGCTGTAGCAGAGTTTCAGAGAACAAAGCTAGAAGAAAAACGGAAAAGCTGGAGAACTAAAACGGCATCGCTGAACCTTGAGAAAGACGGCAGGAAACTTTGGAGGTTAGTCAAGTCTCTAAATGAAGAGCGTTCCTCACCTAGGCAGACTATCACATTGGATGAAGGTGGCAAACTTTTCAGAGGAAAACAAGCTGCAGACTTGTTTGCTAGAAGATACAGTTCAGAAAGCAACTTACCCATTAACATAGATCATCAGAGAGAGATAAGAAAAGAAATACTGGCAACCATGGGACAGACAGATACTCCTGCCCCAATGAGGGAACCCATCACACTAGGAGAACTACAGAAGGCTATTTCCAAGCTTAAGTTTCAAAAGTCACCCGGCCCAGACAAAATCAGCAACGAAATGCTAGTAAATCTGAGCTCAGCAGCAAAGACAAAACTGCTTGAGATATTCAACCACAGCTGGTTGAAAGGAACGGTACCCCAAGTATGGAGAGAAGCCATCACGATACCCATACTAAAGAAAGGGAAATGTAAGACTGAGGCTGCAAGTTACCGGCCAATCAGTCTCACAAGCTGTGTTGGGAAGACTATGGAGCGAATAGTCAACCACAGATTGAAATGGTATTTAGAGTCTGAGCAGATCCTGGTGCCGGAACAAGCTGGATTTAGAGAATGCTACAGTATAGAAGACCAAGTTACTTACTTGTCTCAAGCAATAGAAGATGCCTTCCAGGAGAAGAAAAAGGTCCTAACGATCTGGGTCGACTTCAAGCAGGCCTTTGACAAGGTGTGGAAAGATGGCCTCATTGCAAAACTTAGGAGAAGTGGAATCCAAGGCAACATGATGAAATGGATCCAGTCATACTTGCATAACAGGAGAACTAGAGTCACTCTTGACGGTCTGCAGAGCAGAAAAGTGTTGCTCCATCAGGGGGTACCTCAAGGAGGAGTAATTTCCCCAACACTCTTCCTTGTTTACATCAATGACCTGGTGAAAGATCTCCCTGCAGGAGTTAAAGCTGCCTTATATGCAGATGACCTAGTACTCTGGTGCGCTGATGAAAATGTCACCACAGCAAATTATAGAATGCAGCGGGCAGCAGACATGCTAGTGTCATGGGCAGAGAAATGGCTTATCACAATAAACACAGACAAAACCTCCACAACACTGTTCTCCCTCGCCCCCAAGGACAAATCAGCTAACATACACCTAGGGACAACCGTGATCAAGGAAGAAAGCTACCCCACCTATCTTGGGGTGACATTTGACCAAAGGCTTACATGGAATAAGCATATTGAAAATGCAGAAGGAAAGGCCCGAAGACGACTAGGCATACTCAGAAAATTAGCAGGTACCAACTGGGGAGCAAATGAACGAAATCTAAAGAAGATTTATAATGGAGTAATAAGACCACACTTAGAGTTTAGCTCAGCAGCATGGTCATCAGCTGCTAACTCACATCTGCAGTCTTTAGACAAGGTGCAAAATCAAGCTCTCAGGCTCATTACAGGAGCCATGAAAACTACACCAATAACAGAGATGCAGAAGGTTGCTGGATTACAGACATTGTCCCATAGAAGAGACACAAAAACTATGATCCAGATGGAAAAGTACAACAGTATGCCAATGCACCCAATGAAGGCAAGACTAGATGATCTGGTTCTAATGACAGAAAAAAGCTCAGAGAGACCAGTAGTTATCTTCTCAGATGCACTGTCAGTGATTACAACACTGAAAAGTCAAATAAATGCTGAACTGGATGACCTAAGAGTAACACTTCACAGACTATGTCAGCAATACAAAAGAGTTGTGATACAGTGGATCCCTTCTCACTGCAACATCCCTGGAAATGAAGAGGCTGACAGATTGGCAAAGGAAGGGGGAAAACTTCCTCAGCTGGACACAAATATAACCTATGAGGAGTCCAAGAGTTTCGTCAAGCGCAGGTACAGGCACAAGTGGGAAGAAGAGCATCCAGGCCACACAAAAAATGATCCGTATTACCAGCTCAGCAGAAGTGAACAAGTGGTAATCTTCAGACTTCGCACTGGTCATAACAGATTGAGATACCATCTGTTCAACAAATTAAAGATAGGAACTACGGATGAGTGTGACTGTGGCACTGGTAAAATGACTGCCGAACACCTGCTTCAGAGGTGCCCAACATATGAGGAGCGGAGAAGACGCATATGGCCATCACCAGTACCATTCCTGGAGAAGATCTACGGAGATGTCAACAGCCTCAGGCTGACCACCGCTTTCTTTGAACTTATTCAAGTTGACATCTGAGGGTGAACGAAGAAGAAGAAGAAGAAGATGATCTGGCATTAGGACGTCTAAAGCGTAGCAGCTTTGTGCATCGGGGGAAAAGACTTATAAGACAGCATCAAGAAGACCTATCCATGAAGACAACACCACTGAAGCCCACCCTATACCCTGTACCATGGGAGCAGGCCAGCAGTGCCCTCCAAATTAATACATCAGTCAGTGGTCTCACAAGTGGATGTGAGTATAATGATCTGCAAAAACGAACTGCTACATTGAGTATGATCCAAGAAAGCTATCCCGATCAATCATGGATACATGCCTATACAGATGGATCAGCAACTAATGCTGTTAGGAATGGAGGTGCCGGTATCTTTATCTCATATCCTGACAACCACTATGAGACTAGGCACATTCCCACTGGTAAATTCTGTTCCAACTATACAGCTGAGGTTCAAGCTCTAGAGCAAGCTGCAAATATGATTTATAACTCCAACTCTGACTGCCACCAGGTAGTCATCCTCACAGATGCACTGTCTGTCCTGCAAGCTCTCAAGGGTGGTAAACTCCCGCATCTGAGAAATGAACTAAACAAGGTAGCTGCCAAAAAGAGAACCATACTTCAGTGGGTACCATCTCATTGTGGTGTACCCGGAAATGAAAAGGCAGATAAACTTGCAAAAAAAGGGAGGAGAATGTGAACAAGAAGATAATGAAGTCACATACTTTGAGAAAAAGAGAGCTATCCAGACTAACAGAAGAGAACAGAACCAACCCAAAGACGACTATCACACTCTTGACCGGCACGGACAGATAACTATTTTTTGACTCAGGACAGGGCATAACAAACTGAATAAACACATGCACAAGCTACGATTGTCTGCTTCACCACTGTGCACATGTGGATTAAACAAACAAACTGCTGAGCATGTTCTACAGGACTGTCCTCTGTATGACCAGTTAAGAAAGATATACTGGCCCAATGACTCAACACTAAACTCAAAGCTATATGGAGTTAAAGAGGAACTTCAAACAACAGTCGAATTCATCATGACAACTCGTCTGACGGTGTAATCATCAAAGATGCGATCGCAAGAAGAAGAAGACACTTGCAACACGATTCCCAACAGCTATGACCCTGAAAATGTGTACACGTTGTGGCAGTATACTCGGTATAAAAAGGCCGTTGAGACAAAACACCCAGTACATGTGCTTGAAATGCCACGACTATCTGAAAACGACCGCCAACGAGCTATTGGTATGTTGGAGACCGGAATGAGCTCGCGGGCCATTGCCAGAAGGATGAATTGCCACCACAGCACTATTGTACGTCTCAATGAACGTTACGGAACCACTGGCAGTGCCCGGGATAGACTTCGGAGTGGCCAACCACGAGTTACTACCCCTGCACAAGATCGTCATATTGTGCTGAGTTACCTAAGGAATTGTACTCTCCCGGCAAGTCAAACAGCAAGAGCAATAGTGAGTAGACATGGGCAAGTCTCTTGAATGACAGTCATATGACGACTCAGAGATACAGGCCTTACTGCAAGACGACCTTATGTTGGGCCAAACTTGACTCACAGACATCATCAGCAGCGCCTGCAGTGGGCAGAGCAACATGTCAGATGGACTAGACTGCAGTGGAATGCTGTCCTATTCACAGACGAGAGCAGATTCAACATATCCTTTGCTGATGGACGTATGCGGATTTGGCGACGGTGTGGAGAGCGCTCTGCAGATTGCTGTGTCAACCGATTTGGAGATGGCAGAATTGTTAAGGTATTTTATTGGCATGGTCTGCTAGAGGTTAACAGCATAAGATTAATAGGTGACTACGTTTAATATAACGTAAATAATTGTTAGTTAGTGTACGCGATACACACGATTGATTATGACGTGTATGCGTTGGTATGTCACGCACCGTGACTAGGTTACCAGACCCTTTTCTTAGATGACCGTCAAACGGATAAGA